>MU105736.1:0-333901 GCA_012274485.2 Sinapis alba | reverse complement strand
AAAAAAAAAAAAAAAAAAAAAAAAAAAATATTTCAAATTCAAAAAAAAAAGTGAACTAAGTAAATTTTTAAAAAAATCATCATGAAAAATGGGATAGAGAATATATTCCTCGTGAGTAAAAGAACAAAAACATAATAACGCTTATAAGTCAAAAGTTTTTTAGAAAATGTTCAGTTTAATTGATACAAATTTTGAAAACTTTTATCATATTTTTTTTCTTTCTAAAATGTATTTTATCAATTAAATTTTTTATCGATTTAGTAAGCCGCTATATTTGATTAAGCCCACTGGGCTATCTTATGCAGTTGTGGGTCTGGTCTAGTTGTTCACATCGGTTCTTTTTTATAAAGAAGGCTTTTGACCTGAAATTTACAGAAAGAAATTAAAACAAAGTTGGCAAGCTAATATATCATACTTTTTTTTTTCTTTATCAACAATATATCATACTTTATAACTAAATTCAAATATAGTTATTGCTGCGATTTACAAAAGCCTCAATCTTCTTGATTGTCTAGTTGCACCATAAGCTAGTAAGCTAACTTCCTTCATTGTGCGCTTCAATCTTCTTGAGTTTACACACATTTCTTTTAGACCGAGTGATCCTTGATTCTCAATCAACATAGTCCAATACTAGTAGCCTCCTTCCAAATTTGGAATGTTCAACAAACTATTGAAAGTGTTACTTGTTTATTAAATCACAATTACAATGATCTCTTAGATGGATCATGAAACTAATACAAACAAACACCCAAAAAGACTCAATCACTTTATTTTTTTAACTCCGACACATATAACTTTTTCAGATGCAGAAACTTGTAACACACTCATAACCATTTTTTTATTCTTAAACATGTTCCTCTTCTCCCCAACTCTTATGAAACTGAAGCAACCTCGTACATCTAGTTAGTATAAAAAGCATCCGAGTATGAAGCTGTTTGAGAACGCCAGGAGGAAGCTCTTGACGTCTATCGTCTAAATCTCGAACTATCTCGTCACAATGAAGCCAGAAATCTCCAGGAGAAGTCATAGCACAGCTTCGAGCTAAAATTAACAAGTCTTCAAACGTTTCCTCCCACTCAAGATGACTTTCTGCATTTTTCTTCTCTATAACTCCCACCAGGTCCGCAGCAAATACGACAAGCTCAGAGTTTACTTCTTCCTTTGCTTTATCAAATTTTGCCCGAATTAGAACCAATGTTTCCTGGAAACGACAGAGTATTAGATCATGCATACAGAGCAAAACTCACACGAGACTAATAGAGATCGAAGCCTCTAGAATACCTCCACGTTGTTAATAAACCTACGAGGCTTCCACAATGGAAACTGCTGTAGACCTTTTGAGTTCAGCTCATGAGAAAAGCTTTTTATGTCACCAGGAAACCTCTTCCGAGAGCCAGATCGTCCGGAGCGGCCTGCCAAGTACAATCATAAGAAAACATGTGACATTAGTGTTTGGCACCTGTGAATGTGTTCAATCTTCCTAATGCACCACCCTATTTTTTCTTTATTTTGTTTTATCAATGATTGTAAAATTATATATATCAAAAAAAATATTATGACCCCCATAAAATTTAGTTCTACCTCAGGCACCGTGTGATACTCCCTCTGTTTTTTTAATGTAAGTAATTTTAGTTGAATGCACAAATATTAAAAAAATTATTAATTTTTTCAAAAATAGTATTTGATAAATAAATTAGGTGTAGTTAAATCAATCATAAATAAATTATATTATTCGATTAGTCACACTAAACCCAATAAAAGTAAAAATTACTTACAAATATGAAAACTACTTATATTTTGAAACAAACAAATTTTGCTTAAACTACTTAAAATAAAAAAACAGAGGGGTATAAAATATCAAGATACAATTAAGAACAAAGATGTGCTAAAGGTGGTGATAAGCTACAGTTATTAACAACACAGATGTTCATCCTTAAAACAGACATTCCTATTATATCTTACAAGCGAACATGCTCACAACAGAGACGAGCATAAGTCTCCATCACATTACAGAAAACTCTCAATGAGTTGTCTTAACTGAAATAAATTTAACTAATTAAGACAGTAACATCGTATCTCCCAATAACCAAATCAAGATGTTATATGTATCTGAGAACATACCAGCGAAACCACCCGAGGAGCTCGGGTTAGGGACCAGGGTGTCATCATTTGAAGCAGTTTCAGACTTCTTTGTGTCTGATCGCATCGGAGATATGGAGCCAATAGATATGGAACTATTGGAGCTATTGTGGCTAGAAGTTCCGGATGTCTTTGATGAGAAGAAGAGCTTGTTCTTGAATACCATTTTTAGATTCTGCTAATTCAAACCACATCACACTACAATCTATCTTTAAAAACTAGTTGTCATTTACTCAATCTAACTTCGAAAGATATTATTAAGGACTAAAATAGAAAAAGTCAAACCAAATCTGGTTAAGACAGAGATTTGGCATAATTTTTTCAATATTTAAATACTAATTAATGAAAAAAATTCTTCGATAATGATGGGTTTAGATTTTTGACTTTGATTAATACTGTAAAACTAAAATATGATTCATTATCATCTACAAATCATTTTCCAACACAACTCATTTAGCTTATCAACCGTTGAAAATTTAGTTAAGCCTTTATATTTGATTAAATCCATTGGGCTATATTATACAATGATGGGTCGAGTATATTTGTTCATCCAATAGCATTGCTTTCTTTTATTAAAAGCTTTCAACTCCATGGAATACTACGGCAATGCCAACGGCAAGGAACCATTTCCTATGGTGCCATCAATAACTTGTTTCTTTTTTTTAAGAATGTTAAAATAATTCAACTAAAAAGACTTTTTACAACTAGTGTTGCGTTTCTTAGAAAGTGAAATCAAACCGAACCTAGTTTTACATTACAATAGAGTTTATCGAAAAGAGAACCATGTTTCTAGGGGCTTTTGATAAGCTGAAGATTCTCGATGTTTCATGCTGAAGATGCAGTCTCGAACTTGCTTGTCGATGAGTCTCAAAAGAACCAAAGCTGATTTATGCTCCTCCCCAAACTTTCTACCATTTTCATTCATTCCAAACAGTATATAGTGTGGCCTGAAACACATACTTTAGCAGAAATAACTTGATCCTGCTTGGCTTTATGGTTAGGAGCAGAACGATTTCTTCCCATACAGGAGTATAAGTACTAGATAGGAGCTTATGCGTGAGATTCTTCCATATTGATAACTTGTGTTGTACTGATTTAGAATTTACTTCTCAAGGGTTTGAGGCCGTGTGCTACCACCACACCTTAGTCCTTTGATTCTTGTGGCCTTTTTATTTAGCTCCTTGGCCTTTTGGCATTGCCATAGTTGTTGTGCATACATATATTCCACCGTGATTGCATCGGTAAATATGGCTTGAACACGTTTTTTTGCCAAATGTATTTCTGTAATGCTCCGATCACCCACAGTTAATGGTCCATCTACGCCCGTTCTCTCGCTCCGTGGGTCCCATCCACGCCCGCTTTCTCGCTCCGTGGGTCCCATCCCATTCCAATGGTCAGTCCGTTAATTTTCTGAGGCTCAAATCATTGTTTACTAACCATGCAATCACCACATGATCTTTCCCCGTACTTTAGCCTCATTCATACGCTATTGTGAATCACTTTTCGATAGGTCACCCATCTTTAGACTACTCCAGCTCAAGCACACTTAACTGTTATAAACGGATGTGCTCCCGAAAAGGTAAAATGCACTTTGATAATATAAGTAGTCAAATCAATTCTCTAAACCTTTCCATAGATCACAACTCGGGATGTTACATTTTCGTTTCGATTATTGTTATATAGAATGAATTTGTGTAAGAAGTAGTTAGCAATACCTGAGTAACTGAGTTTTACTAAAATGAGAAACTTGCCAAGCTGGAAACCTAATGAAAGTTACGGAAAACATGTTCCATGTATTCAGAAGCATCTCTCTATCGTTGGATGTTCAATGTGGGAGCATAGCGTGAAAGATACGCTTATGGCATCTTTTGATATCATCTTCTCTCCGTAGGTCCACTTTTGATCTGATCCTATTATCTACTCCTATAATGGAATGTTGTGTTTACAAAACTGCATCGTGGTACTTCCATATCAAATGAATATTTTTATTTTGATATCAATATTGAGAAAATACATAATTAAAGGCTGGAGAAAATGACGTATGCTACATTTCCCCAGAACGATGTTATCGTGAGAGAGAGAGATCGGCGAGTTGTTGTGTGCTTGACCTGCTTTCCATCTTTCCATTTTTATAAAGCTTCTTACTGTAGAAAACATTTCGAAACGTTATAATCTTTTACTAAATTAACATGAAAAGTGACGCACGAAATGGCGTAATTTCCTCACCAGGACCACATGCATCTATTAACCACTCAACAACACGATGTCAACGAATCGTTTTAGTATTGTTTACATTTAAAACATTTTCTTTTGGTACCACTAAATACATTAATACAAGTACAGTTTAAGCAAAGTATATATTATTAATTAATCACATCAATATATAGCAATAACGCATTGTAAATCTTATTATATCGCTTTTATATATGGCGTACATTATTTTTTGTCTAATAATTTATGCTCACTTGTTATATGACATCATAACTTTTATATAATTTAATAATAGTCAAAAAAATAATTGCAGAAGAATACTTCCTCTCTTTTTTATATATAACGATTTAGAAAATAGATTGTTTTAAATTATATAACGTTTTTAATTTTCGATATAAAATTTATTAACATTTAGTGTTTATATAATCAATGATATTATATATTTTATTTTATAATTAGTTAAATTGTAATTAGATAGATAATTAATGATATTTTTGTTTTAAAAATATAATATATATATTTTTTAATATATGTGCAAAATCCTATGTTATATATACGGAGGGAATATATAACATTTATATCATTGAAGTACACTGACAAAAGTAATGATTTTAAAGTGATATAATATTTGAGTAGTGACATTATCACATGGTGTATTAAACTATTCGTACTAACTATATAATATAAAATACAGATGGTATATAGTTTTTTCAAATCAAAACTTAACATGAAAATGTTTTTTCTTGGTCAAGAGAGAACGTGCAAGAAAGTGCTAATATTAATTAAACTTTTTAAATTAAAAAAGGTTAGGAAATGCGTAAAACAACCGAGTTTACAACTCACGTGCTACACATCGCGCGTGAGCCCACAGTTTCGATTGTTTTAATAAAAAATAAAAAGCAAAATTAATTAAAACAGCCGCTTCGCATCTCGTGAATCATTCACGTTAATAAAACGACTGGCAAGCTAGTGACGCGCGTAAATAAAATAATGCACGTGCCCGACCACGTGTCGAACCGCCAAAAGAAACGCCACACGCATAAATCGCACTGCACGACGATGCACGTGCTTTTTGACCGTCTATATCCGGTGAAGTAACTGGACCAACCTGCAGCTGCCTTTTGCGCCAATAGCAGAGGAGAAAAGGGAATCTTTTTCCCTTTATTTTGTGTTTTTACTTTTAATTAATTAAAAGAAAAAGGTTTTAAATAAATAAATAGTGCTGTTCACATGTCTCTCATGCGCGATGGTTAAAAAGAGAAAACGCGGTTTGTGTTGTTAACACGTTTTTCCATTTTTTCCAAACAAAGAGAAAATCCTCTCCTCTGTGTTCCCTTTTCCAACGACGCTTTGATCGTTTTTTTTTTCAGGTAGATATTTGTTTGATTCCGGCGTTTTCTAATCGCTAGAGGTTTGAGATCGAGTTATTGTGGCTTTTTATATAACATGGAGAGAGATTTTCTTGGGCTGGGTTCGAAAAATTCTCCTATCACTGTGAAGGAGGAAACAAGCGAAAGCTCCAGAGATTCAGGTTAATATTTTTTTCCCCTTTATTGATTTATTGTGATTCCTTGATCAATTATGGTTAGGGGTATTATTTTTGCAAAACCTGCTTTTGTGGTTTGGTCGGGAACTGGATTGTCAGTTTGTCTCATGGAGTTGGAATAGAACACTTTCATTCGCTTTCTTGGGGAATCGAACTGTAGAACGTTTGGATTTTAGGAAATTAGTACTCCATTAGTTTCATTCATTTTAGGTTTATGCAATAGATTAAGAAAACATTTAATTTTATATATTTTCAAAATAAAAACACTATTACCAATATAACTAACGTTATATCAACTAATAGAAAAGTAGAGAATATTACCAATAAATTTTGATTCAAAACCGAAAACGATACTTATTTTGAAACAAAAATTATACTTCAGAACGATAACTAATTTGAAACGGAGGAAATATTCTTTTTAGATAACCGGTTTAAATACACATGTTTTAGAATCAGAACACATCTCAAGTTTTTTTTTTTTTTGAAGACTAATAATTGAGATAAAAGGTGTAATTAATTAATTAATTTCTTTTAAAAAAAACGAATACGTAAAATGTTGGGAAAGAGTGGTTGAATAGAGGGGTACACAAATAATATTAAAATAGAGGCGTAGAAGATTTAATTATGCAAAGAAAGTTTGAGTTGTATTAGTTTATAGATGATTAAATATTTGATTAGTGTGTTGTTGATTAAGTGAAAGTGGCGTTTACGGTATATCATTAAAATACTAATTGAAGGTACAATGAGAATGAATAGTTTTCTCACCACGAGGAATAAATATTGTGTCCACTTTGTTTTCTTATAACCCAAAAACGTGCTATTCCATAAAGGTAGTGCATCAACATGTGCTGTGTGGAGTTAAAGTTGAATCTTTCTTTAATTTTCAACTAAAATAATCATTTAAATATGCAAGTTTTCGTACAATGACTTTGAATAAATGTTTTTCTATTAGACATGGTTTCTAAGGTGGTTTTGTTGAATTTGTAAACAGTATCATATTCTTTTACTTGGTCTTTACTTTTTTGGTTCGGTGTTGAATTAATCGTCTGTTGGTTATGTAAGATCTTGGAAACATTTATTGTTTACAGTTACAACTCCATGTCTGAGTTTAAAACTGATGAAGTTAGTTTGTTTACTTTTGCAGCTCCCAACAGAGGAATGAATTGGTCATTCTCAAAGAAAGGCTCTGCTGCTGCTTCTCAGTTTCTATCTTTCAGGCCATCTCAAGATGACAGACATAAAAAGCCTGGAAACTATAATATGCCACACTCTGGTTCTTTTATTCCATCATCTGTAGCAGATGTATATGATTCCAACCGGAACACTCCTTACAGTTCTGTAAAGGTACTTGTCATCAAAACCTATCTTAACCCAATTATCAGGTTGATTGTGCACAGGGCTGGTCCTGGGCATAAGCTAGTCAAGTACAGGCCTATGTTCCCCATTTTTTTTTTGAAGAAAATTACATAGAAATAAGTCCCAAAATTTGTATTTAAAAATTATTGAAACCTTATGGTCCCAAAATAGCTCTGATTGTGCATTATGGACGGACCCATGTACCCTTTTACCTGTTAGGTAGTTTCGGTTGTGGTTCCACATTGATGAACACTTTTGTTTGTAGTTTATGAAAACTAGTTTCTAAATCTTGCCTTGGTTATATAGTGATTCATTTGTAGTCTAAGCTAAGCTTCTCATATCTCATCGCTTACGTTATGACTTTTTGCTTTTCAGGGAGTCAGGATGTTCCCTAATTCCAATCAACAGCAAGAAGCTATCCCAGTTTCCATGGTCAGGCCAGGTCTCCAGTCCCATTATCCACCAGTAGGAAAAAGCTTCATGAGCAATGGCATAAGTTCGCAACGTTTTGTAGGAGTTCCTATCATGGCACCTCCAATATCAGTCCTTCCTGCTCCAGGTTCCATTGTAGGGACAACTGATATTAGGTACCCACTGCTTCTCTCTTTTTTCTTTGTTAGTCATCAACTCATGTATTGTAGTACTGACTCGGTACTTCTTTCGCCAGATCTTCTTCCAAGCCATTAGGCTCACCTGCTCAGTTAACCATCTTTTATGCCGGTTCAGTTTGTGTTTATGATGACATATCTCCTGAAAAGGTATCTAAAATCACTTTCTCTCCCATATATGCGTCTCTTATCTGTTATGGTACTTATTTGCTTAATAATATCATTCCTTTATCACAGGCCAAGGCGATAATGTTGCTAGCTGGAAACGGTTCTTCTATGCCGCAAGCCTTCTCACCACCTCAAACTCATCAACAAGTCGTCCACCATCATCATGCTCGTGCCTCTGTTGATTCTTCAGCTATGCCTCCTAGCTTCATGCCTACAGCCTCTTATCTTAGCCATGAAGCTGGAAGTAGCACTTATGGACTAGGAGCAGTAAAGGCAACAACAGGCTTTACATCATCGTACCACAACAACCAAACTAATGCATCCACTGTTATGCCTCAAACAGGTAAAATCAAGTCTTACACCTCCTGATGCTAAACTCGCGTAGCTTTACTGGTACATTATGGATGTAGCTTCAATGTTGTTATGTTTCTTATGCAGTGGCTTTACCTCAGGCTCGCAAAGCATCTCTGGCTAGGTTCTTAGAGAAACGCAAAGAAAGGTACACACAACCACCATTCTTTAAATAATAAAACCAATTACGAACGGTTTCTTGACATAACTCTCTTCACTGTTTGTTTTGCAGGGTGACAAGTGTATCGCCTTATTGCTTAGACAAGAAGTCATCAATAGATTGTCGTACACCAATATCTGAATGCATAAGTTCGTCATTCAGCTCTGCAACCTAGTCTCATTCGCAGTAATACTGCTTCAGACTACTCCATGACCATGTTTTTTTATTTCTATGGTGATTTTTTTTTTAAAAATTCAGTTTTATTTTTTTCGGTTACAGAATTTTCCTTCAGCTCTAGTTACACTTGAGTTTCTTCTTAGCTTATATACTATAGTGTAACTTTTTCTCTCGCTCGCTACAGTGAGTTTCTTGTTAGCTTATACTATAGTATAGTGTATACTTCAGTTATGTGATTTTGGTCGAATTGGAGCTATGAGAGCAAATTGAATAATGTACTTTGGAAATTTGTAGAAAATGTTCGTTTCTTTCTTCTCTAAGATCAGTGATGTTCGTGTTGAATGCACATGCCAGGTTGTTCATATCAAGCGATGTAATTGACCATATCATGAGAAGAAACGAACATTCGACCAGTTGACACCTCTGCATATGGTCCATATGCAACATAGTTGTTGCCAACAAGCAAAGCCAAAAAAAAAAAATATTTATAAATTAATAACGTTGAAAACATTCATATATTATTACTTTAGAGAAAATTTTATTGAATGAAATTAATTTGATGATAGAAAATTTATTAATTTTCGTTTTAAAATAAGTGTCATTTTATAATTTTAGTATAAAGTTTATTTATTAATTTTATATATTATTCTAATTTTTATTGGTTGAAATGTGATTAAATATAAATGTAGGAAAAATTATCTAGGATAATTTTTTTAATTTATTTTCATAAAATAACATTTAAAGAAGAAATGATCAAAATGTTTCATTAAAGAGGTATATATATATTTATAACCAAATTGTTAATTAATATAGATTTAGGATTTAGAGTTAATAGGTATGATTTTAAATATTAAAAATAAAAATAAATATTGAAAATTTTAAAATAAAAATGAATTGTTTTGGTTTTTTTTTTTGAGGTTGTGATAATTTAAAAAAAAAATATTTGAGAAAATTATTTTAAATGTAATGATATTTTTATTTAGAAAATATATATAATTATTTTATTTTTTTATTTATATACATAAATCTAAAACCACCACTAAAATAAAATGGGTGTAACTAATCGAAAAAGTTATTTTTGGTGGAGAAATCAGATTTTTGGTGGGCTGGTTAAATTAAGGAGAATACACAACCGGTTCGACCGAGACAAACTAGCCTTATTACGGGTTTTGCCGAACCAATTACCGACACGACGATACTCTCGAGGAGGCACATGGAATCCTGCTGATCGCCACCGTACGAAGCTTTTCGTTTGAGAAGGAGAAGGTTGCGGACTAACTATGAGGATGGATGCGAATCAGGTAGCAGAGCTCCGAAGATTCATCGAACAGTTGAAACTGAATCCTTCTCTTCTCCACGATCCTTCTCTGACTTTCTTCAAGGATTATCTCCTAAGGTCTTTGATTCTTCCTTCCTTCGTTGACCTTTTGTGTGCTGCTCTGAGTTTCTAATCGATGTTTTGTCTTCGCTATCTCTCTCTCTCTTGTACAGTTTAGGAGCTCAACTTCCTAAGATAGTCAAAACTGTAAGTTGTCTTGTTGATTGTTATCAAAACCCCTTTCTTGGTCTGTGAAATGATGATGAACCATAATGGTAGGAAAGAGATTATGAGGACACGGCTGAGACTAAACCCAGTTTCTCCCCTAAACATGATGATGAGGAAACCACCGAGTCTGATGTTGAACTGGATGATTCGGATGTTGTTGAACCAGACAATGACTCTCCTCAGCCTGTATGTGGTGAAACATTTTCATCTTTGGATATGTGTTGTCTCTATGAAAATCTTTCACGTTTTTTTTTTTTTTTTTTTTTTTTTTTTCCTTTTTAGATGGGAGATCCTACAGCTGAAGTGACGGATGAAGATAGGGATGCTGCTCAGTCTGAGAAGAGCATAGCTATGGAGGCAATCTCTCAAGGTAGTACCATTACTACTTCCTTTAACTCTCTCTTTTTTTTGTAGCTCATAGACTTTCGTTAATGCTTGTTGATTGGTATCCAGGAAAGTTCGACGAAGGTATTGATCATCTAACAAAAGCCATCATGTTAAACCCCACTTCAGCAATTCTCTACGCTTCTAGAGGTGGCTTTCTTTTTTTCTCTATTTCTCTCCCTTTTCGACCAATTGTGGGTAATATTCTGAATGTTTGTAGTTTTTTTTCCTCAGCTACTGTGTTTCTAACTGTTAAGAAGCCAAATGCTGCAATCCGTGATGCGAGCATGGCGTTACAGGTAAGCAAGTTTATGTCTCAGTAGTTTTATGGTAAAGTAATCTAGTATCTCAATGGCTAGCTGAACCAGTTTGCTTTGGTGTTTAGTTCAACCCTGATTCAGCTAAGGGGTACAAAGCAAGAGGTATGGCTAGGGCCATGTTAGGCCAATGGGAAGAAGCTGCGGCTGATCTTCATGTAGCTTCAAAATTAGATTACGATGAGGAGATAGGAATGGCACTTAAGAAGGTAACTGTGTAAAGGAAACCACCTCTCTTACCTTTGGTGATATCACTGTACAAACAGATACTCATAGCCTCATAAAGAAGTTAAGTGAAGCTTAAGTGTTTGTGTAATGTATATACTTCACAGGTTGAACCCAACGCAAAGAGAATCGAAGAACACCGCAGGAAATATCAACGTCTGAGGAAAGAGAAGGAACTCCAAAGGGCCGAACGCGAGAGAAGAGAACAGCAAGAAGCCCAGGTCAGACCCACCCATAACCATGATTAATGATTCTTATATAATGCTGCTGTCTATTCTTAGCAAAAAGCCAAAAAGCACATCAGCCTGGTAATCTTCTCCTTGCGAGAGTAACATTATAACGTCTTTTGACATTATCCACCTGTCGCACTCTCATTGATTTGCTTGTACTTATTCTTGAATCCTATCAATGCAGGAGCGAGAAGCTCTGTCTGCACTTAAAGACGGTAAACATTCTATCCATTTTTTTCTACTTAATTATCTTACTACTGCAAATAAACTACGTAGGTGTCACAACATGTATCTGTGAATTTTGTCCTAGTGAATTGTCTGCACCCAGTAAGATCAAAGCGCAATAAGTTCTTGTTAGCCACTAATTCCAGATGATTAGGCCACTAACCAGCTTGCTAATCCCGTTCTTCCTGTTTTAATGTGCATTGCTTCCCTGATAAAAAGTGTAAATCGAAACCAAGTATGAGACTCATTGTATCCACAGTGAGAAAAACAATTTGCATTTATCTTGGATTTCAGTTTATCAGTTATCCTTGCAGCGCTTCATTTGAAGCTGATGTAAAGTCAAATTTTTTTTTTTACAAAAGTAGAAAAAGATTGCCAATTTTTGTTTCTCCCTTAATGATGCAGGACAAGTGATTAGTATCCACTCAACCAGCGAGCTAGAAGGGAAGACAAAGGCTGCAAAGAAGGCATCGCGTCTGCTAATCATGTACTTCACAGCAACATGGTGTGGACCGTGCCGTTACATGTCTCCTGTGTACACAACCCTGGCCACGCAACACCCGAGAGTAGTCTTCTTGAAAGTTGACATAGATGAGGCCAATGACGTGGCTGCTGCTTGGAACATAAGCAGCGTCCCGACCTTTTGCTTCATCAGAGATGGGAAACAGGTAGACAAAGTTGTGGGAGCTGATAAAGGTTCGCTTGAGAAGAAGATAGCACAGCACTGTTCTTCTAAGTAGTGGTATGGCTCGTTTCTATCTTCTGGCTTCAAAGAGCTAATAATGTGCACCTTTGTAACAAAACTGTTGTCCCATATCTTTTAAAAAGTATTTATAACCGTGTTACATGTGTTTATTTCCTTGGTGTTCCATTGCCATTGTGTTGGTTCAGGTGTTATGTCATTGTTGAACAAGGAGTCATGTGTATAGTTTCCTGTCTTGAGCAAAATCTCTGTACAGATGAAGTGATGAGTAAGGGGTGATGGGTGAGAGACTATTAGGACTGTAGAGACTATTAGAATGATGAGCAATTTTTACTAATCAAATTTCAAACTCAGTAAAACTCTTGGTGAGATTGGTTCAGTCTCGGTTTATCAAAAAGATGACTGATTTGTGGTAGATAGATTTGGGTTTTAGTTATATAAATGGGCTCAGCTTTAGGCCCAATACATTAACCTTTTTGCCTGCTTTCTTCCGGGTTTCAAAGAATCGAGAAGGTCAAATTTGATGGATGGGAATATGAGGCGGTTACCGCCGTGGATGATCGCCGGCGCGTCATCCGGTGTAGCGGCTACAAGCAATCGAACAGACGAGGGTGAAATAAAACATGAAGCAGAAGCTCCCAAGAAGAAGAAGAAGAAGCGTAAAACTAGAAAAGAGAGAGATGACTCAGACATAGAGGAAACCAAAAAGGTGGAGATCAGGAGAAGAGGAGGAGGAGTTCGTAGGAAAATCAAAGAAGAGGAGGCCAAGCCTAGTGTGGGAGATGGTAAGAGTCCAGAGATTATTCAATCCGTAACTAGTCCAGAAGATGAGGAGGAACTCACAGTTGATGAAATATTAAGCTTTGCTCATGAGGTATTTTCATTTATAGTGTTATTATAGTAACACCAGTTTGGTTGATTAATGATTTTGTGAATTTGATGCTTAATAATGTCCATTGTCCATTCGGGCTTTACAGTATGTCAAAGGTGAAGAAGAAGAAGAGGAAGAGCAGGCAAAAGAGATTACGTTGGTTGATGTCAATGATGAATCAAATATGAGATCATCTAAAGGAGAAACAAATAGAACCAGAGATCCAACATCAGAGGACATGATTAATTTGCTCTTGGGTCCTTTTTTCAAGAATTCTTCTGGCAATAATTAAAACATGGACTGAACCAAAGAACTGAGTCAGATTATATATTTTTAGGTTCTTTTTTTTTTTTTTTTTTTTTTTTTTTTTTTTTTTTTTTTTTTTTTTTTTTTTTTTTTTTTTTTTTTTTTTTTTTTTTTTTGTAGATTTTCGTTTTATTTTCCGGTATATGTTTTATTTTCCTTACTATTGATTATTATGAAAAAAAAATAGATTTGAGTGAGGAAGATGAATAAATGTACGAGCAACTGAGTTCATAAGCCAAGGGAAAACGGCAAACGAAAGCATTAGTGCTCTGTGTCTCGATTTTGGCAGCTAAAAGGACCGAAAGCACCACTTTCTCAAGCGCATCAGTGACGTGCTGCCATTTTCTTACAAAAATTAACTCAACTACACATAGACGCAACAGACCTTATACAGAGAGTTTAAGATAGGTGGAATCAATCGCACTAATAACTAATTTGTAATGAAAACGTAGATGGATACGTGGTATATTTATATAGTGACGGCCACGTCTTGAAAACCCTAATGGTAATATGTCTTATGGATGGAACTTTATTGGGCTTTTATTGTTTGACCCAAAACAAAAAGGGTTAATAAGAATGAATGGATTAGCTAAGACATATCCAGTGGATGACTCTATTAATTTAATTGGTAGGTGTGGTTAAGACATTTTGGATATCGATTCGGTTTTGTATTTTAGATATCAGATAGTTCAGGTAGAAGGCTAAAAAAATAATTTACTATTTTACTATTTTTGGTTCAGGTTCAGTTCAAATAGTTTTGAGTTGGGTTCAGATGGCTTCAAGTTTCAAGTTTGGTTCGGATATTTAATAGATTTTAAAATTATAAATATATATTTAATTATGATATATGCATGTATAGTTAATATTTTATATATTCGGATACCACTCAGTTTTTGGTTCAATCTAATTCGCTTTGGTTATTTCATATATATAAATAGAAGAATTATTTGGGTATTTGAAGGTTTTGATCCGATTTCAGTTACTGTTTTTTTTTTTTTTTTGCCAACGCCTAGGTTAACTATTAATGTATCATGCAACACGTTTACTCTTTTCCCTTTCCAGTTAGAAACAGCACGCTTATGATTTGGTTCAAACTCCAAACATGTTTCAAGGAACCTTAGGCAAAAAGATTTGCTCAAGAAACCGAATGATAAAGGTTTTCCACCGTAACCAGTCACAAGTGAGACGTGTTACGTGTAGTTACATCTCTAATCTATTAGAACCAGTATGTGTAGTTTTCAATTATAAATCATAAAATGCTAGTTGCTCCTGTTTAATGACTGAAACAAACATCATATGGCTTTGTGTGTGTGTGACAGGTCGTAGGTACGCCCCAGAGCAGTCACTGAAGATAAACGCGACGTCAAGCATTTCCTCTGGGATTTTCTAGCCTCACCCAATACCCCACAATTTTTGCCTTTCTTAAGAGCCAATAAGAGCCACCAAACATGAGTAGTCTTTTGTTTCACACATCCATCTTCATCACAATAAGAGTTCTATACTTCTATTGATTGACTTTTGGTTTCAATGTTTGAAAGAAGTAATGTTGTAAAACCACTTTTAACCTATTTTATTTGAACATGCGTTGCATTTTTTGGCCTATTTTTGTTTGTTTGTATAATTTTGGTTGATTCTGTTAAAAACTTAAAACTTGCATATAGACGACTTTTTGAAATTTATATCCTAAGTGTCTCTTGTTATGATACTTAAAATTTACTTATTCTTCTTTTTACTTTAGTGAAATAAAATGGTGTATTTTTTACATAATCATATCACAAAGATATTAAGAGAAATCTGCACATGAAATCTAAAGCACAAAATGTGGTGAGCACCGGAACTTAGATGCACCCGAATGCAGAGGATCGAAGCTCTATGAAGCCATTTCATTTCCGCTGTAGCAGACAAGTGGTCGTGGAGGCAAAAACCCTTTTACTTCTCTCCGAGGATCTAAAGTCTTGACGAAGAAGAAGAAGATGGCGACATCATTGTCTAAACTCCTAACCAGATCGAAAGCTCACAGCCACAGGTGCTCTACCTCCCATTCCCTTCAGAGACAGTTCTGGTCACGGCACTTCTCCGCCGTCGCCGACTCTTCCTTCTCTACCTCCGCCGCACTTGGAAGCCAAACGATTCCTCCCGCTCCAACGCAAGGTATATGTTTTAGTCAACCACCACTATGTCTTGAGCTTGGAATCTAGGATAAATTATTAAGAATCGTTTTTTCTTTTAAGTTTCAGACAACAAACGAGGGTCGAAGTGGACACAACTGCTCTTGTTCTTGCCTGGAGCGATTACCTTCGGTCTCGGTTCATGGCAAATCGTCAGAAGGGAGGAAAAGGTCGGTGTCTCTTCTTCTTCAGCTCTTTCGAATTAGTGAAGAGTTTACCTTTATGCATTGAAGAGATTCAGACCAATCAGTGCTTGTAGGTTTGTAATGGGGAAATTAGTGAGATCTGTGTGATGATCCTGGACACTCTCTTGTTGTAATTCTGATTAAACACGCATCGATCTATGCATAAGCAATAAAGTTTTTGTGCGTTGCCATATAGATTAGTTAAGTTAAAACAAAACCTCAGATTCCCAAAGAGAGTTTGTGTAACAGATTGATGTTTGGTTGTTAGTATTTTTCTTTCAAGTTGTGTAATGGCACTCTTATAGACTGTGAATGCTTGAGCCGTAATAATGCATTCTCAGTGTTAGCTAGTAGCTACCGCTCCCATGTCTTGGTGTTTCTTTCCTTTTCATCTTATAAATGGTAGGCTGAAGCTATCACATTTTAAGTTCTTTGGTGCTTTTGGCTGAGTGGAACCTAATGCTTGATTCACTCCTTGTTAACGCAGATCAAAACACTGGAGTACCAACAACAAAGGTTGAAAATGGAACCAATGAAACTAAACGCAGAACATCCTCCTGATAAGAATCTTGATGCCTTGGAATTTAGACGGGTTAGTTGCAAGGGTGTGTTTGACGAGCAAAAGTCTATCTATTTGGGTCCACGGTCTAGGTCCATATCAGGAGTGACTGAAAATGGATACTATGTCATCACACCTCTATTGCCAATCCCCGGTGACCTGGATAGGTGAGGGTAATGATCCTTTCTCCTTGCTTTTACTTTTTTTTTTTGTAACCCCTTTGCCTATACTATTGAACATTTTGACTTTTTTCTTTGTCTTCAAGGTACGTTTTAGCCTTCAGGATATAATAGGCCATTGGTTCTCTAGTCCTACTCTCTAACTCTTGACAGTAGTTTTTCTTATATTAACGGCACTATTAGGGAGATTCTTATTGGCTAAGAGTGAAATACTAAGATCATTTTAAGAGTCTGAGAATTGTCTTAAGCTTTGATTGCCAGTTTTTTTTGTTCTAGCTGTCAACTTTTTGCTCTTTCCTGAAGTTGGATTGTTCTTCTCCCTTGTCAACTAGCATGCAGTCGCCTATTCTGGTGAATCGCGGATGGGTTCCTCGAAGTTGGAGAGACAAGTCACAAGAATCTTCAGAGTCAGACTCCGTTACAAATGAGTCAACAATAGCTAAACCACTCTCCATTGAACAGAGTTCCTGGTGGAAATTTTGGTCCAAGACGCCAGTTATTACCAAGGTTGGTCTTGTTATCATACCCTCTTGTTCAGAAACCTCTTTCATTTGTCGTAAGTACCGGCTTCTCATATATCTGGTACTCATGTGGTTGTGTCTGAACAGAAATCTATGATCTTTGCGGAGACATACTGAGTTTAGCTATCAGCAAAGATCAGCTCTTTTTGTTTTGCGTCTTTATCAAATCTCTTACATACGTTCTGACTTGTGAAAACTGAAACCTTGCAGGAGCAAGTATCCACGGTTAAGCCAGTAGAAGTTGTTGGTGTGATCAGGGGAGGGGAGAACCCGAGCATATTTGTTCCAGCCAATGATCCAAGTACAGGGCAGTGGTTCTACGTAGACGTTCCTGCAATGGCTCGTGCCATAGGTCTTCCTGAAGACACAATTTACGTAGAAGACGTTCATGAGGACATAGATCGGAGTAGACCGTATCCTGTCCCGAAAGACATTAACACTTTGATCCGAAGTAAAGTCATGCCACAGGACCATCTCAACTACTGCATAACATGGTAACTACAATACATATACAAGAGTTGTTCTTGGCATTGTTTGGTTTCATATTGTACTTTGTGTCTAATGATTGAACAGGTACTCTCTCTCGGCGGCTGTCACTTTCATGGCTTACAAGAGACTGAAGCCAAAGTCTGCACGCAGATAAGCTTTCTTTGATCAAATCAAAGCCTGATTCTTTTTTTTTGTCACACCGAAAAAAAAACATGATTATGTGATAGGTTTTCGTAGTTTTTTCTTCTTCTGTGATGGGAAGAGAGGTCGAACTAGAAGCCATCAGCAAAAGTTTTTTTTATGTTAAATCTTTGTATTACTAATAATAAAAATTCATTTGCTTGAAGTTAAAATTATGGTTTACTAGTGTTTATTTGATTATATATAATACTTAAGAGTTTGTCTTGGAAGACTAATGAACTCTTATTCTAATAAAATTTGAATATTCCACTGTCGATGGGATCTTTGCTGCACTGTCATTGATTGTTTCATTGTACTTTTCTAATCTACTGTTATTTTTCTTGTTTAATGATAGTTCATCAATGTTTAAAGACGTTTACTTTTGTTTTCTTCAAAAACAATCAAACCAGTGCAAGTGTTACAAAGCCAATCAAGAAACCTACAGGGGTCTTTCACTCTACTATTAACCAGATCTCATTATTTAGGAAACAAATATTTAATCAGTTATGCATCGTGTATACTATTGAGATCTGAGAGCTTTGTTTCTTCAAAAGAAAAATAATTATAATAAATATAGAAAAAAAACGTACGAAGTTTGAATATTTTTTTCCGTAATATGAAACTTGAATTTAAATGGAATATTTTTAGCTGGATGAGGTGGGAATATATTACATTATCAATGATTAGTAGCTAAGTAATACTCCTTTCGTTTCATATTACTTGTCGTTCTAGGTTTTATTCACACATATTAAGAAAACATATAATTTTGTACATTTCCAAAATAAAAACACAATTATCTATACACCTAACCATATTTCAACCAATAGAAAAATAAAAACACAATTACCTATAAATCTTATTAATGAATTTTGCATTGAAACTCTAAAAGACACTTATTTTGAAACGAAAATTTTTCCCTACAACGACAAATAATATAAAACGGATGGAATAGTCTAAAAGCAAATTGCATTAGAAATTATTTGATTAAAAGGCATAGTTGCCAGGTGTTAATCTCAGTCTTGTCCCCAGATTGTTGTTTAGAGAAAGAGAGGAGAGATTCATCATCATCCTAGCTGTTTTCCTATTTGCCCATTTTTCTCCAATCACCAATCAGCCATGGCTCTTTCTCTCTCTCCTCTTTCTCTCTCTAGAGGACCCTAGCTAGCCCTTCCCGCGACGGTTACGCGCCTTTTCGTTCCGATTACCGAACGAGTCAAATCCCTAATATCCTTGTTCGAATCCTCATGGCGATCGTGACGGGAGATCGATACCTGGAGAATCTCGAGAAGTTCCTTGAAGAAAACGCTGATTCGCTTATCGATGCCACCGATGTTCTCAAGCTCAACCCCGCCGGCCTTCACTACGTTCATCTCCGTCTCGAATCTCTCCGTGAAGTCGAGCGTATGCTCTCCGGAGCTCCCGTTGACTATCTCCGCGCCTACGTCTCCGACATCGGAGATTACCGCGCCTTAGAGCAGCTCCGACGTGTTCTCCGCCTCCTCCCTTCTCTCAAAGTCGTTTCGTCTCTTCCTTCACCGGCTCGTGATCCCACGCCGCTCTCTCTTCTTCCTTTTGCCAGGCTTAAGGTTTTGGAGCTGCGTGGGTGTGATTTGTCCACTTCGTCTGCTAAGGGATTGCTCGAACTCAGGCACACCTTGGAGAAGATGATCTGCCACAATTCCACTGTGAGCTCTCTTCTTGTTTGTGTCCTTGGTTTAGTGCATTCTGCTATGGCATTGAGTGGGGTTATTAGTTTCTATGATGCTTTAGATTGTAGGGAAATTGAACTATTAGTGTATTTGGATTGGGAAATGAACGCTGGGAGGTTTGTGTCATATCTTTCAGAACGTTTCAAGAAGAAGGTTGATGTATGAGTTTATTCATATGTTTTGGTCCTTTTGGCTCGTCTTTGAACTGTTTTGGAAGTGTCCCTGACTAATCTTTACCAGGTTTCCACCAACTGTAGGATGCGCTGCGGCATGTGTTTGCTAGTAGAATCGCCGAGATAAAGGATTCACCACAGTGGAATAAGTTGGCTTTCGTTTCTTGCGCTTGTAACCGTCTCTTGCTCATGGATGAGTCGTTGCAACTTCTCCCAGCTGTTGAGTCGCTTGATCTGAGTCGGAACAAGTTTGCGAAGGTGGATAATCTTCGGAGATGTTCCAAGTTGAAACACCTTGATCTAGGTTTCAATCAACTTAGAAAAATTTCTCACTTGAGTGAGGTGGGTGAAGTTTCTGCATCTCCTTTTTTTATATGTTCTTTTGATATGAAGTTACCTAACATTTGCGTTTGTTGGTTACTATCTATGGCTTAGTTTCAACTCACATAGATATAAGAACACTTTGAATGTGTGTGCTAAAGATTTATTTAGATTTTAGTACCCTAGGGGGACCCATACATCTTTATCTTTGGACTATGCAGGTATCATGTCACCTTGTTAAACTTGTTTTGAGGAACAATGCTCTAACTACATTGCGTGGGATTGAGAATTTGAAGTCACTTGAAGGCCTTGATGTTTCCTTCAATATTATTTCCGACTTTTCAGAATTGGAGTTCCTTGGGAGTCTTTCATTCTTGACAGACCTGTGGTTGGAAGGAAATCCGTTTTGCTGCGCTCGATGGTACAGAGCACATGTCCTCAGCTACGTTGCTCGTCCAAATGATGTAAGTTTTGTTTTATTAAAAAGACAGAGTTTGCACCAATTCAGTTTCTGCTTGATTCATAATGACTATTCGTATATGTGCGGCGTTTCAGTTAAAGCTAGATGGCAAACAAATTGGGAATAGAGAATTTTGGAAGAGGCAGGTTGTTGTTACCCGTAGGAAAAGTCAGCCTGCTAGCTATGGGTTCTACTCTCCGGCTAGAGAGGAAGCTGATGATGAAGGAAGCTTCAATAGAAAAAAGGTTAACGACAGAGACTTCAATTACATTTTATTTACATATATACAAATATATATATAATGTGCTTGTGACTCTAGTGGCCCCTTAATTGGTTTGGATATATTCTTATATTATATCCAAACTAATTAAGGGGTGTAGTTACTGTAGTATTGAACGGATTTTTGAAAAGCATCGTGAAGATGTACATCGCTTGATAGACAGCTTATCTATGTGTTCTTTCAGAGTTTCAGTTTCTTGGTTTGTTTTGTGGTGAAGATATATGATCAGCCTTAAGCTTATTTTGTCCTTTTTCACTCTCACAGTCACAGGCGAAAATCTACCGGCTCGCGTCTATTGACACTGAGGAGGAGAGCACCTATGTGAATTCTGATCAAGAGTCTGCTTCATGTGAACTCGAGACTCAAAGCAAAGAGGAGAATATCAAGTCCGATCACGAAGATAATATCTTTGGTCTAATAAGTAAAGTTGAAAAGTTGAAGAAAGAACGTTCGGTTCTTTGGCTGCGAGAGGTTAAGGAGTGGATGGATCATCCGTCAGAGGATTTTGTGGATGTCAGAAAAGACAGCTGGAGTATTGATTCAGAGAAAAGGTACTACACAAAGAATAGAAAAAACCAAAAGCATCACAATGAAGCATTGAGATATCCACCAGGGCCTTTACCAGGTTTCCAAATTACAGATCTAAATCAGAAGGATCAAGCATATCTTCTTGATGGGAAGCCAGATGAAAATGGAAACATGTCAACATTGGATGCTACTCACGATATAACAGGACCATTTTCACCTTCATCATATATGCAATCACCCCCTCACTATCAAAAAGATGTCTTATATCGACGTCATAACCTGGTGGAAGAAATCTTGCAGCTATCAGCAGATTCTTATTCAGTAGCATCGTCTGATAGCACGAGCAGCTGCAGTGAAAATGAAAATTATGACTCTGAGCAATCAAATCCTGAACAAGGTATATTGGTGGATCATCTTAATGAGAATAGCCCCGGCGAGGTGATTCTGGGATCTGAAAAAGACACAAGCTTGCTTGATTCTCAACCAGAAAAAAGTAGCATAATAAAGACTTGGAGGATAGATGAATCGTTCAAAGCAAAGACCACTAATATTATTTCTGGACTACATACTAGTGAGCTTGCTTCCGGTGTTAACCATATTTACCATTGGTTTGACAAAAGGAAAAGCAAAAGGAAGCCCAAGAAAAGAGTTGTTTCTCTATTGGTGGATAATGGAGTCATAAGTAGAGGAGAAACATCTCACAGAAGTGATGCTGATATCAGTGATTCTGGTGAAGATGGGTGTGTTTCTGATCATTTGCAAGAAGGTTCATTGACTAATAGTAAGAGAACTACTAGATTTTTAGGAGCTGAAAAAAAACATGAAGTAATAAGTGGTCTAGTGGATGAGTATTTTACAACAGCTCTGTCAGATTCCAGCATTGATGATACTTGTAGGATTTACGTAAGTTGTGATTGCATACTACTGCAAGAATCCACCTACACGCAACGGTGAGTATTGTTCCCCTTATTATTGTAGTTCTAGGTGAAAGAAAGTAATGTAAGTCCATTCTATTTTAGTTAAAAGACATGAATTATGATACTTGATAGGGCATGCCGAGCAGTAAAAAAAGGTAGCTGAGGTTGCGTAGATACTAGCTTCTCTTGTAATGATAAATTCTCCAGTATTCAATATGAAAAAAAGTTCTCGAGTATCAATTTGAAAATGAAAATTGGTTGATGTAATTAGAGCGTTATGTTTTTGGTTCCCTTGTTAGTCACATGTATGAATTATTTTCTCTTCAGTTTTGTTACTATGTATTGTTCTGAGAAGCATTTCGTACACAGATAGTGTCTCTTCTTTTGCCCCTGACGGTACTCTATAAACGCAGGGAAGTAGTGTTGCTGCGGAGTAGCCAAGAGAAACTGTGTGTACTGCTCGTGGATGTTTCTACTGATTCACAAGGTTAGACTGGTCTTCCCCGTCTCCTCGTTTATTCTTTTTGTCTTAATATGATATGTTCTGTTGATGCTGACTCACTTTTTCTTGACCCCTGGTGTATCCAGATAGAAATTTAAGTTTACTGTGTTTGCACGCTATCAATGATATACAAGATGTCTCAGTTGGTCTAGGACTTCAAGTTGTGAGGTTAGTCTTTTATGGTTCCGCTTTTAAACTTTATTCTGTCCCTAACCTTTTCTCTTACTTTCTGGTTTAGGCTACGCTTTAAGGAGGGCACAGAGTACAATTTCATAACAGGGAGCATCGGAAAAACAACAGTTTTACTCAATATCATTAAAGTCTTGGATTCTCAAGCTACGGAACCTAAATGTTCTTTGCGGAGGTGAGCTATATCATCATTTTTTTCCTTCGGCTCTTTTACCATTGCTTCTGCCGTTTTCTGATTTGACATGTATTGAAACTTAAATGACAGTTTGGAAAATATTCAGATGGAAATGTTTGAGAAAGAAATATGTAGTGGTTTGAAGCTGAGTATATTCCAGTATAGTGTTATCCAGTTTCAGAGCAGCACTCTTGGAGGTATATTCTTTCCCGCATATAATTGATTGAGAAATGGTTCACCTCGAATGCTGAACTCTTTTCTCCTGAAACCGTAAATGAAGTAAGACCTGATAGTTTGACCTACCAATGAAGTTGCCTAGATAATTGTTAGACCAGATCAACAGCTCATGATTTCATTCGTGGTGTGTAAGCTCACATTTACAATAAGGTGCAGCGTTTGAATGTTAGTTCCTTTTCTATACTATATGGTTTAGAAAAAATTATTGAGCCAAGTTTCCTGCCTCGATACCGCAAATCTCAGGGTATTTTTTCATTTAATGGGATGACACTAGTCCTAATAAATCCAGTTTCTAGCTTCAGTATCAATCAGACTCGTATTTCACATAATATGCAGATTAAATGCACATCATGAAGCAGTTCTGTTTACTAGTGTTAATTACTTTCCTCTACCGGACTGTGCAGAGGTGTCATGGCTTCCTCGGTCACTATTTGTGGTAGATGGACATCTTTTCATATGCATTGAAGACTTTAGGCAGCTGAGTTCTCTGCCAGCGGATGCTTCTTCAGCTCCATATTTCTCACTTGACTCGAGCTGCTCTATCTCCGACATTGTTGAGATGGTAACAAGTTTGTTTATTCTTGCCTTTTGTTCTCACTACGTCATTTTCTCCCCCCCCCCCCCTTTTTTTAATACGAAAACTAGAGTATTATCCAGGCTATTGAATCTCGAGGAAGCCCATGCTTGTCACTGAAGATCAAGCAGAAGAATTCTACATATCAAGCCAGATCAATCAGAACAGAGACTTCAGCAACATGGAAGCTCAAATTATTCAGCATCGAGTGTGTACTCAAATTTGTGTCTCTGCTCAAAGGACTTCACCCGGATTCACCAGAATTCCCGTTGCTCGTAAGGCATTTGGGTCAGTTATAAGTCGTAAAAGATTTCTTCTTCAGAAAGAGAGAAAAAAGTCTCCTCGTGCATACGCACATAATGTTTCAATACATCATATTCACTTGATTCAGTTTGTTCCCATGTATATTGATTCATCTTGTATAAAGCCCCTGAGGGTATTGTGGCGTGTTCTGAGTGAGTCTGATTGACAGATTCCTTCAACCGTTTCAACATATTCTTTGATTTGTATTCTTGTGTATCATACAACCAACATTGAGTTACAAGAAAGAATATGAAAACCTGTCCTGTGATTCTTTTACTAATTTTGCAGGTGAATGGAACAACAGAGGAGCCTAAGCCTACTAAACTTGTCTCTTCTTTTCATCAACTTGTTCCATCAATGCCTCTAACTCAGCTTCAGATAAGCTCTCCAACCGTTTCTGCGCCCGTTACAAAACCAACCATATTGTTAAGGTAAAGCACATAAAAGCCTGAGAGCTAAACTCCTTTAAGAGAGAAATCACAAACCTGCATGACTTGGGACTCGTAGTCACGAAGTTGCTGAGCATAAGTCATCTCCTTGTTACCGACTCTAAAGATATAAGTCGATATCCAACCCAATGTCAAGCCTAGCACCAATATCAACTGTACAGCATTACCTGCTTGCAAAGGATCTACTCCCACATACTGCACATTTCATGATAACAAAACGTACTCAGTGCCACACAGAAAAGAAAAAAGAACCTTCACGATTCGCTTCTTGATTCTTGGATTACCTCAAGTCCACTCTCTAGCCCGATACCGAGTGCAGTCACTCCCACTCCTATCAATAGAACATCCTTCCTCGTGTATCCAAACGGCGTCTTCTGTAACAGATTATTACAACACAAGTAGTTTTCTTTAAGACATGACACTATGATGCAATGATAACGATGATGTAAAAATTGAAGATGATGAGACCTTGGTCTCTGTTGCAGAATCTTCTTCAGTTTCAGTAGATGATTTTGAGCTCACTCTACATCTCATTCTTTGTTTACGGTTTCTCCTTTTCACAGATGATGACAAGCCATTATACAAGACTTTATTCACAGCTTTGATTCCTCCTGCATCATCAACAAACTTAGGAGAGTTATACCATCGCATCTGCTAAATTTTAGTATTTTTTTTGTGGAAAACGATTTGGGTTTGTAAAAAGAACCTGCGGTTTGTCGCCCAGTCGGACGAATCTGTACAGTTGCCGACAGAACCTCTTGGCTTCTGCATATGTTCGAAACTCCGTACGCTAGAGAAGCCATGTCTGCGTGTAACCCCAGAAGCGGTGCTTACATGTAAAGAAATGAAACATGAAGAAGAGATTAGAGAGGGAGAGATGTGTGGTTGATATTCATACGCGCGTTGAGTTTTTTTTTTTTTTGGCTTATTGAGTCTTCCCAATACGCGCACGTGAGACGCGTGTGTTCTTACATCAATGATAAAAAAATTTAGTTTTTCGTAGAACTCTGAACACTAATCTATCTAGTACTTGATCAGATGGACCGTGAGTGAAAAGAATAATCTTTTACAGCCTTTCTCGGAGTTAATGGGTTGTACAAGATGAATTCTCAAGTTATTTTTGTTATAGTATATATACAAACCCGAACAAAAGTAGATTATACTAATACACCTATGAAATGATAAGAAATTTAGCATTGCAAGTTCGTTAACCTAACATTAAAAAAATCACGTTTAGTTCTACAACCAGCATAGATTACAACAATAGGTTGGTAAAAACAATAGACTAGATCTTGTCATTCATTGTTTCACGAAATGCACTCTAACAGCAGTAACCAAACGTCCAGAGAGTTCAAATTCACAAACCACAATGTCTCCTTCTTTGAGGTTGTAGTTTTGACATACATCTGCCCAGCCAGAGAAAGCATGTAAACCGCCGTAGCTCTTAGTGAAGCCCTTGAGTTTGTTTCCATCAGGGAGAAGGAAGTACATAGAGGAACCATGGGGACTAAACTCCAAGTCATACTTCTTAATCACCACAGGACTCACATACTACAAATATGAAACAAGTAAAACAAAAAAACTTTATAACTAAGAACAAAACTTGTGTGAAGAAACTGAAAAATGCTACAACTCTTTTTTTACCAGAATTTTGTTAGTTTTAGTCAGCGTCTTCTCGAAGTAAGGGTTGTTGGGATTTAAGATGTATCTCTCAGCAAAACTCTGTCTCCCTCCACTTGCTGAAAGTTGTTCAGTCGCCAATACAAAAAAAACAAAAAGAAAGAGTCAATCTTTGGCATAGAGAGAAACCTCTTTGAAGAGCAATAAAGATGATTTCTTTCAATCTGAATGGTCTTACCAGAAACAAGGGTTGGTTCCTGGTGAGAATTATGGGGCTTAGGAAGAACTGGTTCAGTTTTAGGCTCAACTCTAAGAGGTGCAGAGATGATCTCTTTCCCATCTTTCTTAAAGATTCGTACTTTGAAATACATAGTGCCTTGGTGTGTGAAGTGCAAAGTATCATCTGAACCTAAAAGGTTGTCATCAACAAACTCATCCCAATCTTCTTTTATCATAAACAGACCATTCTTGTCTCGCTGGAGCCAGAGTTGCCAGGAGTTCTTCCATGGAACAGTAACCACCACTCTGTGCTCAAAAGCTGCAGGGTTGCTTCTCACATTCTCTTGAGGAATAATCCTCTACAAAATTGACAACAACAAACAATGATAACTTTTTCAAAGGCAAACATGAACTAATGAAACCTGTTTGCTATGTATACATTTGTACAAATAACATCGAGAGAGCAAAGACAACAAATGTTTAAGCTAAAGTGGAGAGATAATAATATTAGTCAGAGCAGCGATCAATTTTTTACCATTGATTTCGACTTCCAGTTTTGTCCTGGAGACAGAGACTTGGAGAAGCTTTTAGTGGTCTTGACCTGACTTTCGTGGATCTCAATCTCCGGCGACACTTTTCTCTTCATACTCTCGAGCGATCGATTCTGCAGATTAGGGATTGTGATTTGGAGGGAGATGAGATCATTGCTAAGTATTAACAACCAATGGCACAGTAAAATACACACAAAATACCAAAATTACCCCTTATCTCCCATAGTCACAGTGTTCGCGACTCTAAACTACACAAACATTGGAAGCCAATTTAAATATTTAATTGTTTTATCAAAGATTCATTAATATTTTAATTGAGTTTTAACTTTTAAACATTGAAAGAAATGTTGCTAAAAAAAGAGTTTTAAAGAATACAAAAAAAAATTGGTCAAATAATACAAATCAACTATATAAACTAACTAGATTCTTTATGCGAATAGGATTGTTAGACATAAATCTCACAGTATAATCCAATTAAATAAAAAAGCTGTAAAATTATTGTAATAACTTTTATAATAATAATAAAATAATAAAGGGTAATTCTCTTAAATAGTCCCTTTTAAGTTTTTGTCACAAAAATAACTCTAAAAAAATAAAATGACTAAAATAGACTCTTTTTTTTTGAAATTTTGATTTTTTATATTTTTTTTTTGAAATTTGAAACTCTAACCCTAAAATGCATTTTTTCTCAAAAAAATATTTTGATTATTTTCTTATTTAAAAAATTATTTTTGTGACAAACAAACTTGATGGAATTTCTCAATAATAAATCAGTAACAAAGGAAATTCAATATGGAGATTATAGTAGCAAAAGATAAAAAAAACTACAATTACTCTTTCGGGTTCTATAAACCAACGAACCGGCCTTTTATTAATCCCAACATCTAACACTCTAAAACACATCCCATCCAACACCACCAGTTTCACTCTAAGCTGAAAACTCAAACAACATAGTGTGCTTATACTTCTCACCAGCCTTCACAACAACACACGGGAAACTCTTCTGGTTAATAGCGTTCGGGAACCCCTGCGTCTCAAGGCACACACCTGCATGCTTCCCATAAACCGCATTCCCTTTTCCCACCACTCCATCCACATAGTTCCCTGTATAAAACTGCACCCCAGGGGCATTGGTCCACAAGTCCATCACCCTTGACCTCTCACCATCTCTTAGCTTGGCCGCGTGTTTCAGCCCTTCTTTCTCTTTATCAGGACAGTCCAGCACGTAGTTGTGATCATATCCAATACCCACCTCTCCTATAGACTCTCCTATCCGTTTCTCCTCGGTGAAATCGAAAGGAGTTCCTTTTACCGGCAAGAGCTCCCCTGTAGGAACTGAGTGTTGATCCACAGGGGTGATATGAGAACCCCAGATTTGGATCCTATGGTTAAGAATGTTTCCTGAGTCGTGACCCGATAAGTTCCAGTATGTATGTTGAGCTAAGTTGATTGGAGTGTCTTTGTTCTCAGGAACTGCCTCCATTTCAAGTCTCATGGTCGTAGCTGACGTGAGAGTGTATATCGCCGTGATAGTAACCGCACCGGGATAACCTATGAAAGGGGTAAAAAATACACATTATATATTTAGCTAATCTAATCTCATATATTTAGATAATAATAACAAATATTTTTTTTGTTCTAACGACCTTCTTCTCCATCGGCGCTGTGATATTTGAAAGTGATGAAAGGTTTGTCGCCGTCTTTCTTGTGTCCTGCGACTTCCCATAACTTCTTATCGAAACCATTGTTACCACCTGATAAGAGTAATATTTATGTTTTATACATCCTATTAAGTTCACCGGAAAGGTTCAGAATCATAAAGAGGAAATAAATTACCGTGGAGGCTATTGGGACCATTGTTGATGGGCAAAGTGTAGTCGACTCCATTGAGACTAAACTTGCCTTCTTTGATCCGATTTGCTACACGACCAACTATGCAACCAAAGTACGGTGCAAGCCCTTTCTGTAACAGTCATATACTTCAGATTCATAGACAAAAACACACAGTTTCATTACTAGTGTTACATAATCCAGTTTAGTTTTTTTATTGCAACTTCAGCTATCATCAAAAGTCATATATCACAAGAGACCTGATCATATATATATGTGTGATTCAGACACTATGCATACGAAGTACTTTAGACACAAGTGTTGTTATTGTCGTTGCTAATAAGTACACTATTCAACCAATTCAGACAACAAAAATTACATGAATGAGAGTTTCAGATAGCCATTGATCAGAGTTACTTTTTCTTAAATCAGATCCAATAAAAACTGTGTCGAGATCAATGAAAGAGTTAGAGAGAAACATTACCACGTATGGATCCACCGAGTCAAATCCGAGAACTACATCAGCCAGTTTCCCTTCGATTTAAAAAAAGAAAAAAGCAAACTCGATCATCAGATGGTCAATTGAGATTTGGAGAAATAAGGAATACATAAACAGAGGAAGGGAGAAGGAACCGTTTTTGTCGGGGACAGACAAGGAGGTGATGGTGGCGCCATAATTTGAGATCTTGACCTGCATGGATCCATTGTTTAGCTCGAAGATCTCAGGAATGTTCTTGCTCTGATCTGCCATTACGAGATTGAAGATCAAACTAAGGTTTAGGATAAGAAGGAGGATAAAGCCAAAGTGAATTAGATTTTGTTGATATGTAAAGGGAGAAACAAGGGGGAAGTGATCAGTTCTGTTCAGCTATGCTGACGTCATCTCAATCTCAAACTCCCATCTTCTTCTTCTTTTTTTCCTAAAAAAAAAAAAGAATTAAAAATACAACAATTATAATTTATTTATAATAGTTAAATAATATTTTTTTTCTTGGGGTAAAACAACGCGAATAAACCTCAAGCAACGCAAACAACACACAAAACAAAACTCTTTCTTCCTCCCTTAGGGTCTCTCTCTCTCTCTCTCAGTCTTATCTGAAGCAAAGCAGTCATCGATGGCATCTCACGCTTCGAATCTCTGGGTGCTTCTAGGATTAGGCATCGCCGGGATTCTCCTGGCTGCTAAGAAGCTCAAGAAGACTATCCGTGAAGATTTCGGCGCCTTTATCGACAAGCTCTTGCTCCTCCCTCCGCCGCAGCCTGCTCCTCCCAAAGCTCCTCACCCTCTCACCGGTCTCTCTTTCGCCGTATCCGACGTGTAAGTAACCGTAGACTTGTTTCCCCCCTCCTCCTCTCGACTCCATATGTCTATAATTTTAGTGAAGATTTGGAGAATTAGGTGGAGAAATCTTTGTTTGCTGAAGAGTCAAACCGCGTTGACTTCGTACCTGCGGCAGTTTATATATATTTGTTCGTGACTTATGAGAGTATAATTGATTAATAGGTTAATAGATTAGTAAATGTTTAATCTAATTTTCTTGTATGAATGTTTTGAGTTTCAATCAAAGGTTTTCAAGAAGCTAAGGTTACTCTTTCTTTCTTTCTCAACTGTTTTACAGATTCGATGTTACAGGCTACGTGACTGGCTTTGGTCATCCAGATTGGGTCAGGACCCATGAAGCTGCTTCTTCAACATGTCCTGTGGTTTCTACTCTCGTTGAAGGTGGTGCCACTTGCCTTGGCAAAACTGTTATTGATGAACTTGCCTTTAGGTTTCTCTCTCTCTCTCTCTCTCTCTCTCTCTCTCTCTCTCTCTTTCTATTACAATTGTTACCTATGTTGGAATTCAGAAAAGGACATGTAGTTTGGGATTGCAAGTGTGAAACTTTTTTTTTTTTAGTGGAGAAAACAATCTTTACGACTGTGGTTCAAAGCATTTTGATTCCTTTGTTTTGTGGTTTTTGTTTGCTTCAGTATCAGTGGAGAAAACAAGCATTACGAGTCTCCCACAAATCCTGCTGCTCATGATCGCATTCCTGGTGGCGCTTGCAGTGGAGCTGCTGTTGCCGTAGCAACTAACGCTGTGGATTTTGCCTTAGGTGAGTTCTGTTCTGTAGATACCCTCTTTTTTTCCCTTTCCAGGACAATGTGGTGCAGGATAGACCGAAGTCTTGGTTACAAAACGTGGTTGAAGATTTGTATATTTTCATCAAAGCTGCCCTGTTTGCATTTCTAAACAAGATGGTGTTATCACCATAAATAAGAACACTTCTGCATTCATTTTGTTTTCATCAAGGCTTAGAATTTGCTGTATGATTCACTTAACCATAACACACGCTTTCATAAACTTCGAGTTAATAGTAGAGAGAATCACACCCCAATTTCTTTGTATGAGCATACTTTTAGCTGATTTGGCCTCTAATTGTAACTGCTTGATTTGACTTGCATCATTTCAGGCATTGACACAGTTGGCGGGATAAGAGTGCCTGCTGGATACTGTGGCGTTCTTGGATTCAGATCTTCCCATGGGGCTATTTCAAACACTGGGATCATACCAGTGTCTTCTAGTCTTGACTCTGTTGGTATGGGTTATACATATACATGTGTCAGTTATACCCTCTGTGGTAGAATGATTTGGATCTTATATACTAGGTTGTGTATATTTATAATGCAAAATGACAATTTACATTTAGCACTATTACATGAGCAGTTAGGTTTGTTCTGATCAGTAGATATTGCCTTCAGGATGGTTTGCTCGCGATCCAAACACCCTACGTCGTGTTGGCCAAGTACTCTTGCACCTTCCATTTGCTACACAACGGAATCCAAGGCAAATCATAGTGGCTGATGACTATTTTCAGCTGTTAAAGATCCCTGTGGACCGGATTACACAGGTGGTGATCAAATCTGCTGAAAAGCTCTTCGGAAGTAAGCCCCTTTGCTCTTTCACGAAGCACCTCTGTCTCTGTCATATATCCTGATTATAATCGAGATGTACTTTTGTTTTATGTTCAGGACAATTGCTGAAGCATCAGAACCTGGAGAACTATTTTGAATCTAAAGTTCCTAGCTTAAAAGAGTTCACAAGGACAAAAGCCACTGCTAACACGAAGGTCCCAACATCAAGACTACTGGCAAATGTCATGCAGCTTCTTCAAAGGTGTGCCTGTTGTTTATTCACTATCAGAGGATGAGAGAATCTCGACTCTGAACTCCTAAAAAACGATCTTGGCTTGTATTGTAGGCACGAGTTTCTTCAAAACCATGGGGAGTGGATCAATACAGTGAAGCCAGCTATTGATCCTGTGATTTCTTCACAATTGTGTGAGAACGCAGAAGTAACCAGTGAAGAGATTGAGAATCTGAACACAATCAGAAATCAGACTAGAGTGGCTATTAATTCACTTCTCAAGGTATTTCTGCTCTTCAATGCTGTCTCCACAACTTGAGCAACTTTGTTTACATGTGTCTTTACTAAGCTTATGTGTGTTTGTTCCCATGTGCGTGAAGGATGATGGCATTCTGGTTATCCCAACAATGCCAACAGTTCCTCCAAAACTTGGCAGCAAAGAGATAATCTCCGAAGACTATCAAAACCGAGCTTCAAGTCTACTCAGCATTGCTAGCATATCTGGCTGTTGTCAGGTTAGATCTTCACTCTCTTAACTGTTCCTCTGTGCCCTCTAAATAAATCAACAACAAAACGATCACATACCAGACAGCATTAGCAAACACAGTTCAGACGTTATGTGTCTTTGAACATTTATTGGTCTGATGATACAGGTGACTGTACCGCTGGGACACCACGAGAAGTGCCCTGTTTCAGTTTCTTTCATAGGAAGACATGGTGGTGACCGCTTTTTACTAGATACAGTGCAGACAATGTATGCGTCTTTGCAAGAGAACTCCAGCGTTATTACTGATCCCAAAGCATCTAAAAAGACTATCAGCCCAGAAGAGTCAGCTGAAATTGCCAAAGAGAAGGTCAATTAATTTTATTGTTTTTTTCAAAAAGGCAATGTCCTCCTTTGTCTCTAGTGTGGTTCTCATGGGTTATTTCTTTGTTCTGCTTTTTTTTGGTAAAACCAGGGTAACCAAGCGTTTAAAGAGAAACAATGGCAGAAAGCTATTGGTCTATACTCGGAAGCTATCAAGCTGAGTGAAAACAATGCTACTTATTACAGTAACAGAGCTGCTGCATATCTTGAAATTGGAAGGTAAGTTATTATTTATCCTTTTTCAAAAGTAAGATCTTTTTTGTTGTTGTGACACTTTGCTTGATAAAAACCTATACACACAGCTTTCTTCAAGCTGAAGAGGACTGTACCAAAGCCATCACTCTCGACAAGAAGGTAACTCTCTCTCTCTCTCTCTCTCTCTCTCTGTTTAAACACTGGAGCTAGTTAGTAATAACACCCTTTGCCTTGAATCTCAAGTCAACATGAGTGTTTCCTTTTTTGTTTAGAATGTGAAAGCGTATTTACGGAGAGGAACCGCAAGGGAAATGTTAGGCGCTTACAAGGAAGCCATGGATGGTAAGCTTTTGAGGAACCAAGATCTAATCTATTTTCATCTTGTATAATCCGGAAAACAAATAAAAAGAAACAAGATTGACATTCTAACTTTGTTTTTTGGTAAACTGTGCAGATTTCAGACACGCACTGGTGTTGGAACCAAACAACAAGAGAGCGTCTCTATCAGCGGAGAGACTACGAAAGGTGTACCAGTGAAGCTTTCTTTGCTTTATCCGTACCTCAGCCAGCGTTCATTGAGCAAACCTATGTTCCTTTATAATGTATCCAAGAATATAGGCCAATTTTGTTACAATCCTCGCATATTTAGGCATATTTTTCTTTAGATATACACTTTCCAAAAATGGAATCAAAATATTACGTTGTAACGGAGTTATAGCGTTCACTAAAATTGGGGTTCCCTAAAAACTAACGTTGATCCTAAACAACGGATACCGAAATTCCCGGTTGTGGAATTAGGTCATCCCTTTAATATACATCGCCTGTATCCATTTCTTTCTCCGCACGTTATCTCCTCCCCCGCACTCTAAAAGAAAAACAGAGCTAAGAGGAGGAGAGAAAACAAAGAGGCTTTTGCTGTTTTCCTCTTCCAGGGGAAATTTAAACGAAACTGGCAAAAAAAGAAGACAATTGATTTTTTTTCATCACGGTGAGTTTTAGTGTTTGATACTTTTATCATTTAGTTAAAGCTTGCCATATTTGGCGCTACACCATGTTTTGATTTTCCTTGGACAAATATGTCACTTGAGATTGTTTTTCAGACACAAAATATTGAGATCTAAACGTGTGTTGTGCAGTGGAAGACATAATAGAGAGTGAGAGCAATATATAGAAAATTAATAAAAGGTAAATGACCACAACGGGTTCGGCAAGGACAAGCTCACTTATGGACACTCTCTTGGGACTCCTTAGAATCCGTATCAAACGTGGCGTCAATCTCGCCGTCCGTGACATCAATAGCAGCGACCCTTACGTCGTCGTCAAAATGGGCAAACAGGTTATATACTCCCTCCGTATTAATAGTATTAATATAAGTGGTGTGTTAAGAATTTTTTTTAATTTCATTTTAAGTGATGTTTTCAAGTTTTTATGTAAAAATTTAATGTGATTTGATGTTTTTGACTATTTGATTTTTTTATTTCATCATGTAGTATGATTTTTTATTGGTTAAAATAGTTGTAATTATTGTTATTTTTAGGAAAATGAAAAAATTGAATAAAATTGCAATTTCGCAATATTTGAATAGTGCCAATATTAAATTTAATGTTTTTCTTTTGTTGTTGCAGAAATTGAAAACTCGTGTCATCAACAAAGACGTGAATCCAGAATGGAACGAAGATCTGACTCTCTCCGTCACGGACCCCAGTCTTACCGTCCTCTTGGTATATATTATTTTCATATTAAAATCATATTTTAAAATTTTCATGATTATGGACCATATGGTTTCGTGTGTAGACGGTGTATGACCACGACATGTTTAGCAAGGACGACAAGATGGGTGATGCAGAGTTCGAGATAAAGCCCTATATTGAGGCTTTAAAGATGCACCTTGACGGTCTTCCTAGTGGAACCATTGTCACCACGGTTCAGCCATGTCGTCGCAACTGTCTAGCTGAGGAGTCTAAAGTCACTTGGGTCGACGGTAAGCTCGTTCAGGATCTCGTTCTCAGATTACGACACGTGGAATGTGGAGAGGTCGAGGCTCAGCTTCAGTGGATTGATCTCCCTGGCTCCAAGGGTCTATGAAACTTTTCTTATTCTCTTTATAATTACCGTTAATTACTTTTTGAGTGTTTTCTTTCGAATTTGAATTAAACCTCAAAAACAAAACAAGAACCGAACCATGTTGAAGTAGAAACCGCGTATTAATCCATGCATGAGAGTGTGAGGATTAAGAACGTTTTAAGATATATTTTGTTTCCCATTTGGTGATCGAGTCGTATATATTGTCCTTGTATATTTGGATTAGCTATTTGTCTCGAATAAAAGCTTTTGTTATCACAAACAATAACTTTAACTGTAGACCCCCAAAAAATTAGCTTCCACTCCCAAAATTTCTAGATTCTTAAAAAATGTTTCAAACCTCCTAAAATCTTCCTACGAACAACCAACTTTATTTACATGTTTTTATATGGTTAACCAACATGTTAACTAATCGATATTTGTATGTTCATATATTTTCATGAGTTCAGTAATAATCGTAACACATAAACGTTTTGATAAACATTAAAACCCATCATGGCACCATTGACAATGGTAGGGACTTTTTCAACCATTGATATCAGAAGTAAATGCTTACGGACTTGGGTGCTGAAACACAACAGATGTAATTAATTGGGCAGTGAACAAGATTCACCTCTAAAGTAACCCTGGATCTTGTGAAGAAGTAGGGAAAAAAGGGTCGAAGTGAAAAGAGCCAACGGAGATATTAGGTGAAGAGAATCCAGGTGTAGTATAATGAGTGATCCACCCACCATCGTTAAAAAACGACACAACACGTGAACCCATTGTTGTCCTTTAATACAACGTGTCACGATGATCACCATCAGTAGTGTGTGTCAAGTGACCGTGATATGATTCTTGTTAATTCCGGAAAAGTTAAAAGAGATTCGACTCTACTACTTTTTCTCATTTTTATTAGTTTGATAGAGATCCCAAGGGACCCAAATTGCGGTTCCCTATGAACGATCTAGAGATTCCCTTCCACCAACTCCCCCAAATTACTCAAATTAGTTTGTTTTTTTTTGGGTCAAACTAAATTAGTTTTACAAAAAAAAATGTTGTTTAATTTTGTTTGACCTGAAACTCATTTCCAAGAAACTTACATTCATATTCTTCAAAAAAAAAACCCGGTATATTCTGAATTTTGGTAACGTTTTTAGGCAATGCCTATATCATTTGAGATTTCCTTTTTTTTTTTTTTTTTGAAAAGATGTCACTTGAGGAGATAGACCACCACATATTTGCATGCCAACACTAGATATTTGTCCAGAATAATTATTGTGCATGAGTCCCACCACCAATAATGCACACATCCACCAAAGGGTGTACATAATCCATAACTTCTTTCATTTCCACACATGCTCGTCGTCTCGCCACCCTTTCCAAGCTGATTTTTATTCTTCTCAAGTCACCCATTTTAATAAATTTTAATACGCCACTTTAATAATATTTGAATATATTGTAGTTAATTCAAATATGTAAAAAAATATTGTGTTTGAATGAAAATCTATAACAAAATATAATACATTTAAATGCAAACATATTAGCATAGGCATAGTATTTCTTCTGTTTTAAAAAGATTTATATTTTAGAAAAAAAAATATTTCAAAAAATACATTTTTTACTTTTTCAATGTTTGAAAAATTGTAAATTTTAAAAAAGTTAATGGCGTTTATTAGATTTTTATTGACTAAAAACTATGGAAAATTGTTATTCACAAAAAAACAATATATATATATAATAAAATTTTAATATATTTTTTAATATATGTGAAAAATCTAAAATATGTATCTTTTTGAAGTAGAGAGAGTGGTATATAAAGTACTTAATAATTTTGAACAAAAAAAAAAGTACTTAATAATAAAAAAGTACAGTTAAAAATAAAAGACGTTTACTCGTAAAAAATTTATAAGTAGATTTTGACCAAGAACTTTTTGGTTCAATTTATAACCGCGCGTAGCATGTTGTTTTTCTATTTACAGTGCAGTCAGTAAAGAGAGAGGCAACCTCGAAAACGACGTCGCCGTTTCCCTATAAAATCGGGCGCGCAGTTAGCTACTCTCTCACCCACAAAAACCTGAAAAATCTCTCTCGCTCTCTCTATCTCTATCTCGGGCAGATCGTAAACAGAAATTGCAGAGTCGAGATTGTGAATTGATGCAGCAGAGAGGCCGATCCGTCAACCGTAGATCAAGAAGCTTCTCTAGATCCAGACTCGCCGTCGAAGGCCACTGAAACACAGCTCTCTCTCTCTCTTTTTTCCCCGACGAACACCCTTTCCCATAATGGCAGCAGCATCGTACGGTGAGATTTCCGATTTATAATTTAGTATTGTTGATTACAGCACGTTGTTGAAATTATGATCATCGTCTTTTATGATTTAAATAATCAAAAACTGGAGATATATAAAGAAAAAGAAGAGAGAATGTTAATCTGATTTTGATTGGATTTGTTTATTGTTCGAAAATAAAATGTGGGAGCAGAGGCAGAGCGTGATGTTCAGAAGAGTTACTGGATTGAGCATTCTGCTGATCTCACTGTTGAAGCTATGATGCTCGACTCCAGAGCCTCTGATCTCGACAAGGAAGAACGTCCTGAGGTATCAATATTTTTTTATTTTTTTTGATAAAAATCATATTAGTGAATCAGTTTTATAGATTTGGTCTGGATGATACACATTGTCTTGATTTGATTGTTCTGTCTCCTTTAAAGAATGTTTGTAGCCTTTAGATATCTTTAGGCTCTTGTGATTTCTTGAATCTGATGGGGTTTGGTTTAACGTTCCAGGTTCTCTCTTTGCTCCCGTCCTATGAAGGCAAATCGTTGTTGGAGCTTGGAGCTGGTATTGGTCGTTTCACTGGTGAATTGGCTCAGAAGGCTGGTGAACTCATTGCTCTTGACTTCATTGATAGCGTCATTAAGAAGGTTTTCTTTCTTGTTACTACTTTTTTTCACATTCTGAAGGTATTGTTTTCTGCTTTCATTGCTCATCACTTGTTATCTCTTCAATGTTTTTTGCAGAATGAGAGTGTCAATGGGCACTACAAGAATGTGAAGTTTATGTGTGCTGATGTTACATCCCCTGACCTCAACATTACTGATGGATCCATTGACTTGATTTTCTCTAACTGGCTTCTCATGTATCTCTCCGACAAAGAGGTATGACATCATCTTTTATCAAAGACAGCAGAAAAAACTTTTGCCTTAAAAGAGCAAATCAGGTTTTAATGATTTTGTTTGGATGCAGGTGGAGCTTTTGGCTGAAAGGATGGTTGGTTGGATCAAAGTTGGAGGATACATTTTCTTCCGAGAATCTTGCTTCCATCAATCTGGGGACAGCAAGCGCAAGTCCAACCCCACTCACTACCGTGAACCCCGTTTCTATACCAAGGTTTCTTACCTTTTCAGAACTGCATTTTCGAATGTTTAGCGTATTAACAATTGTTATGCTTAAGAATGTGTGGAGATTTACGAGAGTTTCAGTTGCTTGTTTTGGTTTATCGTATCCTTGAAGTAATGTATTGGAATACTGATGTTCAATCCCGTAGAGGTTGTGTGGCATTTAAAAGTCTATGGGTGAATAAATGCAGGTATTTCAAGAATGTGTGACTCGAGATGCTGCTGGGAACTCATTTGAGCTCTCTATGATCGGGCAAAAGTGCATTGGAGCTTATGTGAAGAACAAGAAGAATCAGAATCAGGCAAATTCAAGACTCTGTCTATCAACATTGTCTAGTTTTCTATTACTCCCAAGATCTTTGACCATTGAATGTTTTGTGGGATGCAGATTTGTTGGATTTGGCAGAAAGTCAGCTCAGAAAATGACAGAGGCTTCCAACGTTTCTTGGACAATGTTCAATACAAATCCAGTGGGATCCTACGCTATGAGCGTGTCTTTGGACAAGGTTATGTGAGCACTGGTGGAATCGGTAAAATCCCAATTTGCTTTTTTGCTTGTGTTGTGTGTGTATACGATCAGTACTTACATGTGTTTGTGTTATGTTTATTGTGGCAGAGACAACCAAAGAGTTTGTGGAGAAAATGGATCTGAAACCTGGACAGAAAGTGTTAGATGTTGGTTGTGGCATTGGTGGAGGTGACTTCTACATGGCTGAGAACTTCGATGTTCATGTGGTTGGTATCGACCTCTCCGTCAACATGATTTCATTCGCATTGGAACGTGCTATTGGACTCAACTGCTCGGTTGAGTTTGAGGTCGCGGATTGCACCACAAAACATTACCCGGAGAATTCGTTCGATGTCATTTACAGCCGTGACACTATTCTGCACATCCAAGTACCCAAACTTTATATCAGTCAGTTCTCTCTTGGAAGTTTATCAATGTGAATGCTTAACTCATTCGTTCTCCCTATTAACAGGACAAACCAGCTTTGTTCAGGACTTTCTTCAAGTGGCTTAAACCAGGAGGCAAAGTGCTCATCAGCGACTACTGTAAGAGCTCGGAAACTCCATCTCCTGAGTTTTCTGAGTACATCAAACAGAGAGGATATGATCTCCATGATGTTAAAGCTTATGGGCAGGTTTGTTTTCTTTGTCAAAAAAAAAATGTTATTGTGTGTGTCAAAACCTGTTTTCTGTAACTCTTAAACGCAAATATTCAATGTATAGATGCTAAAAGACGCAGGCTTTAACGATGTGATCGCAGAAGACCGTACTGATCAGGTAAATGATACATACATTTTGAAAACGGAGAACTATTAGTTTTCTAACAGAGTTTGTGTGTTTTGGATTATACAGTTTATGCAAGTCCTGAAACGTGAACTAGAGAGGGTGGAGAAAGAAAAGGAAGAGTTCATCTCCGACTTCTCCAAAGTCAGTATCATCTTCTTTTTTTTCTTTTTTTTTCCCAAGAAGTTCATATAAAAATAAAACAACAGTCGAACCTGTATCTATTGATTCATTCATTTTGTTTAGAGTTAACTAACAAAGCTTTTTCATATAAACGCAGGAGGACTACGAGGACATAGTTGGAGGATGGAAGGCGAAGCTGGAGAGAAGTGCTTCGGGTGAGCAGAAGTGGGGACTTTTCATCGCCAAAAAGAATTAATAATAACCTCTTTTTACTTTAAAAATGCGTGTTTTGCTTCAATAATAATAAAAACATCATTTCCGTTTGGCAAATGATGTTATGTGGACTTTGTGTGTTGTTTCTGTCTGTTTTCGGTTTAGATATATAAACCGAATTTCATTTGGTTCAAATCCTATCTCTGTAATGGACCCAATTTTGGGCTACCTTTGGGCCTGAGGCCTTTCTGCTTTATAATAAAATTTGGTGCACAAAAAAAAAAGGATTTCTTTTTCAGTTTTTATTTGTGTAGCAATGTGTTTGGTGCAACCGAGTTATTCATATTGAAATGTGGCTAGAAGCCTACAAGTTGGTCTTTCACCTGTGGTTCGTTTGAATCAAATATTAACTGGGCATTACTTGATATATAGTGTGAGTGAACCAGGGCTAGACCACCATTTATTTATTTTGGGCTTTTAGACCCCCAAAAGATTGAAGACAGTCGAAACTGTGACTTCTAAGTGAAAATTCAAAACTTATGTTAAAGGTTTGGGTGTCAAACCAAGGTAGCATACATTGCTTTGTCTTGTGATGACCAGGGGTCAAATTGTGAGTTTTTCCTTTTAAAAACATTTCAATTCATTTCTTATTTTTATTGTAATTTTGCTTTTGTATCTAATAAAAATATAGTTCATCTTTTTAGTCAAAAAATATAGTTCATTGGAAAACAAAATCAGTCTCATTTAGTATACAAACTGTAGACTTATCTATTTGATGCTTAAGAACAATTTTTAAAAAAATATTAATCGAATTGAGGCATCGTGTCAGTGGATCAACCTAACAGACATGTTTAAGACTGCCGTTTACAGTTAACTAATCCGCAAAGTCTGTTTTGTTAAACACTGGAAGTGGATGCCATATGATGGATGGGTTTATTGACTTATTCCCAATGCCCATTTGAGTTCTTCATTGACTTCCCTATCTAAAGATATAGATCTCATTGTAATATACTCCCTCCGTTTCATATTAGTTGTCGTTCTAGGTTTATGCACACAGATTAAGGAAACATTTAATTTTACATATTTTCAAAATAAAAACACTATTACCGATACAATTAACCATATATCAACCAATTGAAAAATAGAATAAAGAATATTACCAATAAATTTTGCATTGAAAACTGAAAACGACACTTATTTTGAAACAAAAATTCTACTCCAGAATGACATCTAATTTGAAACGGAAGGAGTAATAGACATCTGTACTTAATTAAATTGTTTACTGTACTTTCACTCGTAGGTGAAGCCTGAGAGTAGCAAAAGAAAACAAATAAAATAGAACTAAAAGAAAAACATTCCACCGAGCATAGCCTTAGGACTGTGCAATATAGACTGTGGAGAAAAGACAAATACAAAGGCCTTGAAATCACAACATACCAAGACTAGATTCGCTAGACTCCTATTTAGGTTTTGACCCAACCCTATCTCTACTACACACACACCTACTTTACTCTTCAATTTTTGTAATTGACACTGTCAATTTCAATCTCTTTCAGTCAATTTATTTGCAATATCCACCAATTTTCATATAACATCAATTACACTTTATCAATGGTCAATTATTAACAACACAAAACCAATCTTGGATATTGATATACGTTCTAGAAAAAACACCAACATATCTAGGTAGACTTGATTGGCAAAAATAAACAAATTAGACTATAATAGCTAACGAGCCTACGACCCTCGATAACCATTTAACGTATGTATTAATATACAGAGAATGTGATGCAGTCTTACATTGTCAGAATATTATATAGTGTCTAATGTGAATGTGTGGTACATGTGTGAATATTATATAATGTCTAATTTGAATGTGTGGTACATGTGTGTATAACGTATACACGTAGACATGGGGACATACATGTATTATGATGCCCTCATGATAGGAGAGATCACTGACAATAACATAATAAAAGACTTGAAAATAGGCTTTAATCGTCTAATTTTGATAAAATTGGTTTTGTCTCTCAAGACTCAAAGAGAGAGGAGTGAATGAAGAATCACATGACGCATTCAACCAAAAATAGGGAAACTAAAATACAGAGAATAAGAGGAGGCGGGTGAGTCACAGCCAAGCTAACCAATGGTCCACCTCAATGCCTGCCACCATTTTGCCCCTCACAGTCTCATCCCTTCTTCGGTCTTGTCAATTCCTCTCTGTCTCTCCTTCTTCTTATAATTTGTCTATTCTATCTTTGGGTGTTTATTAAAAAGTTTCTCCAAATTATCAATGACTAGTGTCAGTCCACTATTCACCAATTTTTTGGTTAGATTTTTAGTTGTATGTTCAAATTAATAATTAGTTATTGGAACTAGGACTTTTTTTTTGAACTGGCAATCTAAGGCATTTTCTCTTATAAGAGATCATTTCTTTCGTGTAAATTACAATGGACGTGGGTTTGTTTGGACAAGTAGACTTAGATGTCAAGGTGTCAAGATGTCATGAATTAGAGAACACAAATAAATTATTTACTACTACAAAATAAAAAAAAATCATAAATAAATTATCTGTATATTTATAATGAAAGTTTTCATACAAAAATTTAAAATATAATAAAATATTAATATTAATAAAAAATTCTGTAGATATTTCAAAGTTACGCAAAATCATATTTCAATGATATCTATGATAAAATATAAATATTTGTATGATAAATATTTTCATTTGAATTGAGAATCTCATTGGAGATACTCGACAATGTTTTTGGGTTTATTTTATTTTATCATATTTTTCTCTTTGTGTTTACATTTGACCCATAAGTATGAATAATCAGATTTATTAGTAGATTGTGTTTCTTGTTTTAGACTTCTACTACAGCTAGGGGCTTTCTCTAGATAGAGACAAATAGCTATAAAGTAATCATCATTGCATGGAATTGTACGTGTCCCATATCTATAAACTATATACTTCAGAAAAAATCATTTGTATGCGCGCCTAGGCCGATGAGATTTTTTTTCTTTAAGAAAATATTAAACACTCCATTACCAAATCCATCTCTGAAAAGGTGCTGGAACAATGAGCTCTCCGGCATGAGCTCTAAAAAACAATACGTTGATCAGAAACAAATTTAAACCGTGGAAGGCAAAAGAAGTTTTAAAGCATCGGTGATCAAACCAGATGCGATTCTCATGGACTCGAGCAAAAGACTAAAACCTTTTCACTTGAAATAAAACATCGATCAGAGCCAACTCTGAAATTATAAGAGCTTGAAACAAAATATAAAACAAGGACCTCTATTTATTTTATAAAAGATTCATAAAATTATTATTTTTAAAGAAAAATGTTTTATTAATGATTTGTAATGAATAAATCGGAAATATAATAATTGAAAGAAATAAAAGAACATATTTGTCAAAAGAAAAAAAAATGAAAAACCCATTCATCAAAAAGAAAAGGTTAATTTGGTGAATAACCAAAATGGAACTAGAAATAAAAACTATGACACTTTGACATAATTAACAAACTAATATTTAAATCACATGTGAACAATTATATTTCTTTCATCTGCAAATACCCAGTTAACAAAAGAGAGAAGGGATGACATTTAAGAAGTAAGATCGGACAAGAGTTAACAAGCAATATTCACCATAAAACATGCATGTGAAGACACCCACATCACCCTCTTAGCTACCGCATACATATTATAGGTGATGGAGCTGATGGTGCGATCTTAGATGATGAATGACACAAGTTTGTGATGTCTGAGACTTCATTGTCTATGCTTCAAACAAACCGAAAAGCACAAACAAACCGAACGGCACAAACACATGATTTGGAAGTTCCCAAATGTTCTATTCCATAGCACTAAGTAGTATAGGACTATTTAGTCCCAAAACTCGATCTCCTAGGGGAGCACGCCACCCATATCTAAGTTGTTTCATCGCAAATCTAGACGCGGACACACATATCTATAACGCTACACAATCTCTACCTTTGATCCAGTTTGAGTTCAAAAGATAGCAAGAGAACTGAGCATCACCATGGGCAACCGCCATCCATGGTGGCTCTAATCTCTACTTGTGGTTTGACATCAAACAAATGCGCTACCCACCAAAGTTACCGGAGAGACTTGACCGCTCTAAACTTTGATTTGATGCCTTAGAAGATGAAGGACTCAAGCAGAATCCTCAAGCGCCATAGATCACCTTACACTGCTGTAGCACAGTCATCGTGCCTAAGCATGCATCCAAAATCTTTTGAGAGCTGACATGTCATGCACCGCGGAGAAGAGGAAAGGTTGCTTCATTGCCTACGCCCTCGAGTCAGCACCTAAATAATGAGCTCAAAAGTTGATGGATGTTTCTTTCTTTCCTAACAACAAAATATACTACTGTTACTATTCCCTATGTACCATTTTAAGTGGTGTTTAAAGATTTTTTTACAAAGATTAAGAAAACATCAACTTTAATGCAAATTATCTTGGTAATATAAAATAACATGAGTTCAATCAATAAAAAAAAATATTGTATTTTGTGATTGATCACAATTTTAAATATCATTAAATTTTATCTTGAATAGTGAAAACATAATTTATTATGAAACAAAATGAAAATCCTTAAACATCACTTTAAATGAGTATATTGTACGTGTGGTAGTCTGTTGACTATGCGCGTACCATTAATATTTTATCTTCTTGCTTTTCACTTTTGTCGTACAGATTGATTAAAGTTATGTTTTTTTTGCTTACTTCCATGCTCGCAAGAATCACAGACACACACAATCATCATGGAGTAAAGCAAATACAAAGAGACGAAAAATGGAATAATATATAATGCATCAAAATAAGCTATACAAACATATGAAATCACTCTCTATCTTTCTTCTAAAATTGTTATTAAAGAAAAAATAGTGTCATTGAATCGTACAATGAAACATAAAAGAATGAATGAATCTTTTGGAAAAGGAAGGAAAGTGTCGGGGACTTCTTCTATGAATGGGCTACTCAATTTTATTATTCTTCTGATTTATCTTTTGTCATGTCTCTTCACTTCCTCTAAAAGCCACTCTTCTTTCATTTTCTCTTTCTTGTATTTTCCTCCATTTGAAAATAATCGTGGCTAAGCTTCTAATTATTGCATTGGTTGGCTATACTTATATATAATGTGGTCTAACTCAATTCAAATATATTAGTTTTAAAAAAGAAATTAGGTTGGCCTTTTCTCTTTCTTTTCTGTTAATGACGTTGGCCTTTGCTCTATCATTAAACTTTCAAATCATTTAAGAATACAATTTCTCTTACATCTTCACCAAAGCTTTCAATTTTTATATATAAAAGATTCTCCATGTCAACATTTGATTAATTTAGAACTTTTTAATCCAAATATACAACAATTTATAATTTGAAATTAATGTTTCATTTGCTTGTTTACATTATGTTTCGGTTATTTGCGTTTATATATTTTTAGGATTGATTCCTCATCATAACTTTTTGCGGTAAAATGATATTTAGCATTACATTTTCAGTTAAACAGTAATATAAATTACTTGTGAATTGTGAACGCCAAAACTAAAACAAAAGACATGAATTAGAATGAATTTTGGTTTATGATTAATCCGATTAGAACTAATGTTCTTTAAATCATTTTACATGTGAAAACAAATACAAAAGAGTGACCTTGAATATGAGGAATATACTTTATATAAGTAGCAAATGTAAAGGCATTTTGTTGGCATGCAAGTGAAGGAAAAAAACAAAAGAAGTCCCAAACTAAAGTCCTCCCACTCTCTTAGTCACTTCAACATCAACCCAATTCTTTTTGTCTCACGCACATTTAGAACTCAAAGATACGCATGCTAAAGGTGATAATCTATACAATATTATGGAACATATATATAGTATTTGTTGTGATATTTAGTAATTTTCTTTTCAAATAGATAGTTAGGTGCATAGTAAAAACGAGTTCCCATTGTGGTAACACTCGATCACCAACCAAATCAATCGAGTTTCTTAATCCAGAACACTAATTCACCAAATCTAAATAAATGATAAGGTAATGGGTTTTTGTATTCCTTTTTATGTTTTGTTTGGATCGTTTTAACATTTAAAGAAAATGGTCCAAAGTGCATATAAAGGCAAACGCCTATGAAATGTTAACATCAACACCATAAAGACACGTCTCTACCCTCACTCCCAAAAAAAATCCTACTTAATTAATCATTTTCTCACACTATACCTTGTTGATTACTTAATCAAAAAAACAGAAAAACATGTTGCTCTTGAAAAATAAAATCAAGTAGGATTAGTTCTTCAATGGAAGAAACTCATAGAAACAGTGAATGCCACTCTCTTTCTCTTTCCCATCATCTCCACTATTGTTGCAAAACCCTTCTTTTCTCAGTGGAAACAGCTCTAGTGTCTGTTCTTGATGATCCAATTCACCGTTTAAGCAATCTTCATGTCGTTCTTGATCTTTATTATCATCATCATCATCACAAGTTCCTGTTGTGTTCGTTGCTGCTCTTGTCCTAAGAAATAAAGGTGAAACTGTGACGGTTGCTTTAGCAGCGGAAACAGTACNCTACGACCCTCGATAACCATTTAACGTATGTATTAATATACAGAGAATGTGATGCAGTCTTACATTGTCAGAATATTATATAGTGTCTAATGTGAATGTGTGGTACATGTGTGAATATTATATAATGTCTAATTTGAATGTGTGGTACATGTGTGTATAACGTATACACGTAGACATGGGGACATACATGTATTATGATGACCTCATGATAGGAGAGATCACTGACAATAACATAATAAAAGACTTGAAAATAGGCTTTAATCGTCTAATTTTGATAAAATTGGTTTTGTCTCTCAAGACTCAAAGGGAGAGGAGTGAATGAAGAATCACATGACGCATTCAACCAAAAATAGGGAAACTAAAATACAGAGAATAAGAGGAGGCGGGTGAGTCACAGCCAAGCTAACCAATGGTCCACCTCAATGCCTGCCACCATTTTGCCCCTCACAGTCTCATCCTTTCTTCGGTCTTGTCAATTCCTCTCTGTCTCTCCTTCTTCTTTTAATTTGTCTCTTCCATCTTTGGGTGTTTATTAAAAAAGTTCTCCAAATTATCAATGACTAGTGTCAGTCCACTATTCACCATTTTTTTTGGGTTAGATTTTTACGTTCAAATTAATAATTAGTTATTGGAACTACGACATTTTCTTTTCTTTTTTTGAACTAGCAATCTACGATTTTTTCTCTTATAAGAGATCATATCTTTCGTGTAAATTGCAATGGACGTGTGTGTGTTTGGACAAGTAGACTTAGATGTCAAGGTGTCAAGATGTCATGAATTAAAGATCACAAATAAATTATTTACTACTACAAAATAAAAATCATAAATAAATTATCTGTGTATTTATAATGAAAGTTTTCATACAAAAAGTTTTAATATAATAAAATATTAATATTAATAAAAAATTCTGTAGATATTTCAAAGTTATACAAAGTCATATCTCAATGATATCCATGATAAAATATAAATGTTTGTATAATAAATATTTTTCATTTGAATTGAGAATCTCACTGGAGATACTCGCGCGACAATGTTTTTGGGTTTATTTTATTTTATCAAATCTTTCTCTTTGTGTTTACACTTGACCCATAAGTATGAATCAGATTTATTAGTAGATTGTGTTTCTTGTTTTAGACTTCTACTACAGCTAGGGGCTTTCTCTAGCTAGAGACAAATAGCTAGAAAGTAATCATCATTGCATGGATTTGTACGTGTCCCATATCTATAAACTATATACTTCAGAAAAAATCATTTGTATGCGCGTCTATGACACACCATTAATAAATCCCTCTCAGAAAAGGTGCTGGAACAATGAGCTCTCCAGCATGAGCTCCAAAAAAACAGTGCGTTAATCAAAAACAAACCTAAACCGTGGAAGGGAAAAGAAGTTTTAAAGCATCGGTGATGAAACCAGATGCGATTCTCATGGACTCGAGCAAAAGAGTAAAACCATTTCACTTGAAAAAAACATCGATCAGAGCCAACTCTGAAATTATAGGAGCGTGAAACAAAATATAAAATAAGGACCTCTATTTATTTTATATAAGATTCATAAAATTATTACTTTTTTAAAGAAAAATGTTTTGTTAATGATTTATAATGAATAAATCGGAAATATAATAATTGAAAGAAATAAAAGAACATATTTGTCAAAAAAATAATAATTGGAAAACCCATTCATCAAAAAGAAAAGGTTAATTTGGTGAATAACCAAAATGGAACTAGAAATAAAAACTATGACACTTTGACATAATTAACAAACTAATATTTAAGTCACATGTGAACCAATTATATTTCTTTCATCTGCAAATACCGAGTTAACAAAAGAGAGAAGGGATGACATTTAAGAAGTAAGATCGGACAAGAGTTAACAAGCAATATTCACCATAAAACATGTGAAGACACCCACATCACCCTCTTAGAGCACCATTAAAGAGGGTGCTTAGAGAGGTGTTTAGGGGAGTGCTTAGCAAAAAAAGTAGGTGGATCCCATAAAAGGGGTGCTTATGTTGCCTAATTAAGAGTTGGTGATTGCACTGTTTGCGGACTCCACCGACACGTGGCGACCTACAATTAATTTATTTTTTTCTTTTAAAATAAATAAATAAAAAAAATTAAACACCCCATAAAAATGCTTTGGATTAAAGATGCTCTTAGCTACCGCATACATATTATAATTGATGGAGCTGATGGTGCAATCTTAGATGATGAATGACACAAGTTTGTGATGTCTGAGACTTCATTGTCTATGCTTCAAACAAACCGAAAAGCACAAACGAACCTAACGGCACAAACACATGATTTTGAAGTTCCCAAATGTTCTATTCCATACCACTAAGTAGTATAGGACTATTTAGTCCCAAAACTCGATCTCCTAGGGGAGCACGACACCCATATCTAAGTTGTTTCATCACAAATCTAGACGCCGACACACATATCTGTAACGCCACACAACCTCTACCTTTGATCCCGTTTGAGTTAAAAAGAGAGCAAGAGAACTGAGCATCGCCATGGGCAACCGCCATCCATGGTGGCTCTAATCTCTACTTGTGGTTTGACATCAAACAAATGCGCTACCCACCAAAGTCACCGGAGAAAGACTTGACCGCTCTAAACTTTGATTTGATGCCTTAGAAGATGAAGGACTCCAGCAGAATCCTCAAGCGCCATAGATCACCTTACACTGCTGTAGCACAGTCATCGTGCCTAAGCATGCATCTAGAATCTTTTGAGAGCTGACATGTCATGCACCGCGGAGAAAAAGAAAGGTTGCTTCATTGCCTACACCCTCGAGTCAGCACCTGAATAATGAGCTCAAAAATTGATGGATAACATTATAGCCTTCTCACACTGATAGGGAATTGATGGCAAATAAACAAATATGTGAAATTAGAATGAATTTCGTGGAAGAAAGAAGAGAGAAAAATACCATTCAAAAAAATCTAGTGAAAAGTGTTTTATATATCCCATATATTAATATTAAGAAACATAGTTTACTATGCTGAGATGTCTTTACCATAGTCTATCTCACAACTTATATTAAATACAGTAAACTTACTAGAGAAATTAAATGAACCATTGCCAATTATTAATTCGATCAGTTACTTACATCTATGTTTCTAATAATAGATCATTACATAAAACGTATAACCTGTTTTCACTTTATGCAAACCGGTTTTAATTTAAAAGCATGTTTTATCTAAGTCTATGCAACCTAATACTCCCTCTGTTTTTTATTGTAATTAATTTAAATAAAATTGATTTGTTTCAAAATATAAATAGTTTTTATAATTGTAGATAAATTTTATTTTTTATTAGGTATAGTATGACAAATCAAATAATATACTTATTTATGATTAGTTTAACTACACTTAATTTGTATATCAAATACTACTTTTGAATAAAAAAAAATTAATATTTGTGCATTCAACTAAAATTATCTACGTACGAAAACAGAGGGAATAGTAAACATGATATTGATAACATTCGTATTTCTTCTGTATAGATGAGATTCCACGTTTGTGTAATCCATGGAAATAAGCAAAATATTATACGTACGATTACACTTTACCAATAAATCTTCGTTACACATCACGAGAAGATTCATTTTTCTTTCTTTCCTAACAACAAAATATACTACTCCTATTACTATATATTGTACGTGTGGTAGTCTGTTGACTATGCGCGTACCATTAATATTTTATCTTCTTGCTTTTCACTTTTGTCGTATAGATTGATTAAAGTTATGTTTTTTTTGCTTACTTCCATGCTCGCAAGAATCACAGACACACACAATCATCATGGAGTAAAGCAAATACAAAGAGAGAAAAATGGAATAATATATAATGCATCAAAATAAGCTATACAAACATATGAAATCACTCTCTATCTTTCTTCTAAAATTGTTATTAAAGAAAAAATAGTGTCATTGAATCGTACAATGAAACATAAAAGAATGAATGAATCTTTTGGAAAAGGAAGGAAAGTGTCGGGGACTTCTTCTATGAATTGGCTACTCAATTTTATTATTCTTCTGATTTATCTTTTGTCATGTCCCTTCTCTCCTCTAAAAGCCACTCTTCTTTCATTTTCTCTATCTTGTACTTTCCTCCATTTGAAAATAATCGTGGCTAAGCTTCTAATTATTGCATTGGTTGGCTATACTTATATATAATGTGGTCTAACTCAATTCAAATATATTAGTTTAAAAAATGAAATTAGGTTGCCCTTTTCTCTTTCTTTTCTGTTAATGACGTTGGCCTCTGCTCTATCATTAAACTTTCAAATTATTTAAGAATACAATTTCTCTTACATCTTCACCAAAGCTTTCAATTTTTATATATAAAAGATTCTACATGTCAACATTTGATTAATTTAGAACTTTTAAATCCAAATATACAACAATTTATAATTTGAAATTAATATATGCTTATTTACATTATGTTTCGCTTATTTGCGTTTATATATTGTTAGGATTAATTCCTCATCATAACTTTTTGCGGTAAAATGATATTTTAGCATTACATTTTCAGTTAAACAGTAATATAAATTACTTGCGAGAACGCCAAAACAAAAACAAAAGGACATGAACTAGAATGAATTTTGGTTTATGATTAATCCAATTAGAACTATGGGCAATTCTCTTAAATAATCCTTTTTTAAGTTTTTGTCACAAAAATAGTCCTCAAAAAAATAAAATGACCAAAATAGACTTTTTTTTTTTTGAAATTTTGATTTTTTTTTTTTTTTTTGAAATTTGAAACCCTAACCCTAAACCCACCCCTTAACTCTAAACCCTAAAGTCCAAATTAGTTAACCCTAGGGAGATAAATGCATATAAATGATTTTTTTAGCTTCAAAAAAAAACATTTTGGTCATTTTCCTCCTTAAAAACTATTTTTGGGACAAACAAACTAAAAGAGGCTATCTAAAGGAATTACTCTAGAACTAATGTTCTTTAAATCATTTTACATGTGAAAACAAATACAAAAAAGTGACCTTGAATATGAGGAATATACTTTATATAAGTAGCAAATGTAAAGGCATTTTGTTGGCATGCAAGTGAAGGAAAAAAACAAAACAAGTCCCAAACTAAAGTCCTCCCACTCTCTTAGTCACTTCAACATCAAGCCAATTCTTTTTGTCTCACGCACATTTAGAACTCAAAGATACGCATGCTAAAGGTAACAACTATACAGTATTATGGAACTTATATATAGTATTTGTTGTGATATTTAGTAATTTTCTTTTCAAATAGATAGTGAGGTGCCCTTTTAAAAGGTGCATAGTAAAAACGAGTTCCCATAGTGGGTGGTAACACTCGATCACCAACCAAATCAATCGAGTTTCTTAATCCAAAACCCTAATTTCACCAAATCTAAATAAATGATAAGGTAATGGGTTTTTGTATTCCTTTTTAAGTTTTGTTTGGATTGTTTTAACATTTAAAGAAAATGGTCCATAGTGCATATAAAGGCAAACGCCTATGAAATGTTAACATCAACACCATAAAGACACGTCTCCACCCTCACTCCCAAACAAAATCCTACTTAATTAAACATTTTTCTCACGCTATACCTTGTTGATTACTTAATCAAAAAACAGAAAAACATGTTGTTGTTGAAAAATAAAATCAAGTAGGATTAGTTCTTCAATGGGAGAAACTCATAGAAACAGTGAATGCCACTCTCTTTCTCTTTCTCATCATCTCCACCATTGTTACAAAACCCTTCTTTTCTCAGTGGAAACAGCTCTAGTGTCTGTTCTTGATGATCCAATTCACCGTTTAAGCAATCTTCATGTCGTTCTTGATCTTTATTATCATCATCATCATCACAAGTTCCTGTTGTGTTCGTTGCTGCTCTTGTCCTAAGAAATAAAGGTGAAACTGTGACGGTTGCTTTAGCAGCGGAAACAGTACTGTTGCTAGTGGAGAAGCTAGAGGTAAGAGTAGTGGAATTGAGAATGAGTTCATGATGATGATGTTGTTGTTGTTGTTGTTGTGAAGAGTAACGTCCAGGTGCAAGCTGCATCATTTGCGACATGGCATTTCTCCCGGGAAAGTTTTGTCTCTCGTCTCCTACATGACGACCATTGCGCTTTGTTGATACCATCGATATTGAGACAGGCTCCTCCTGTTGATTAAGGTCATGAGGTTTCTAATATGCAAAAGAAAAAAAAAAGATATTTAAAATTAGTCAATTAGCATTGGAAAATGTAAATCTTGGTAACGAATAAGTCAAAATCTTGGCAAAGCGACAAACTTTATGCTTAAGAAAAAAACGAATCACACAGACCCAAAATTAAAATTCCTGAAAAGGACAGGAGTCAAGGAGAATGAGACCGTTAAAAGCAGGGTCAAAACGGTCTTTTCAAGCATGTGTTGGAGTAAAAAGCACACTAATTCATGGAAATTCAGTGAAAAACGAAGTGAAAACAATAAAAATCGATCGTACGTAGCAGATGTCCCGACAGAAAGGCAAGAGTCTGCAGCTTTTTGTATCAATCCATCATTTAAAAATATATTATACTCAAAACAAAAAACAAATAATACTCTATACATTCTAAAAAAAAATCTATGTTTTAGAAAAAAATTGTTTTAAAATTGTATTTATTAATTATAAATTATAAATTTTAAAAAATATAATTATATTTATTAAAAATTTATTGCTTAAAATTAAAAAAAAATAGTTAATTACGAAAATTAATACATTAATAAATATGAAAATGATAAAACATGAAATTATTTGCTAACACTAATACTTATTTTTGCATTTCCCAATAAGCTAACATCCTCTCTTTGCCTTTGTTCTTTTATTTTCAAATATTAATAATTCCAAAAAGAGAATGCACTTATTCTTAAGAGAATTCTCTGTAATCATATGCCAATTATAGCATATCATAAACCCTTAATTACATTCCATTTCATCAGAAGATATAATGAATAGAAAACAAACATGCTTGTAATACACACACATATATATATATATACCTCTGGTTGTGTGTTGCATCCGACCGAACATATCCAGTTCTTTGTTTGTTCAACCTTGTAACCTGTTAAATTCAAATAAAACCTAAGTTTAGAATATTTAACTATTTAAAACATGAGCGGTATATTCTGTTTGTAATATTATATATGGTCTCTCACTTGGTGGATATTTCTTGTCAAACCCGTGGTTTGAGACAAGACTTGTTGTCGTGAAGACAGATTCGTCGTGGCCATTTTCCATCTGTCGTCGCCGTTTCTGGCGTTCACGGGCTTTGTGGTTTTGGAACCAATAGAAAACGTTTTTGCCTTCGATCTTACCGTATCTTCTTAGCTGAGCGGTGATTTGTTGGATATGGTCGGCCGAGGGAGTTCTAGTTCCTTGTTGGTAAAGCTCTTCAAGAGCCTTTAACTGATCTGGTGTTGGATTCCACCGTGAGCTCACCATTACCGGTGGATGTTGAGGCTCTGAGTTTAGCATCATGAGCTCCCTTTTGTTCTGCTCCGCTGTCATCGTAGTCATCACTGCTTTACAAATTATTATAAGCAAGAAAAAATAAAAAATAAGCATTGTTCTTTCTCTAGATATAGAACATTAGAAAAAGGTTTTTAACAAGAAAAGATAATTTGTTGTGTGTGGGGGCAGGGGAGAGAAGGACCCATGTTAAAGCGGTGGTCGGAGTTGGTGTTTGCGGCGGAAGTGGGGCAAGAGGAGAGACGTGGGATGAGAGGACGAAGTTTTCTTCCTCCGTTGAAGGAATCTGCACCTCCTTCGTTGTAACCCATCATCCACATTTTGAACTTTTTCTTTTTTTGTGTGTATTTTGGAGGGGAGAGAGAGACTGAGAGAGAGATAATAACTAAATGTTCATTAAAAAGTAGATATTAGGGTTTTGTTTATTTTATTGATGTAGGAGATGAGAATTATATGGTAGAAGGAGGAAATAGACAAATATATAGTAGAAAGTGCTATTGGATGGTTTATGGGTATGAATGTTGAGATATCTTTTTTATAATGTGTGTGGGAATGGGAGCATGCAAATGAGGTTTTGCAAGCACACGCATATGTTGTATGTATATGTAGTGAGAGAGATAATGCATTCTTTTAAATTGTTATTTCTAAATACAAATTAACATTCTATACATATGGACAGAATCATTTATTTGTTTTATTGCTTTTGTTTTATAAACTCATCACCGGATTTCACAAACAGGACATTTTATATAAAAGAAGTATGGCACAATAAAATTCTTTTAATTTGAACAAAATAACACAAACATAAAATAGTTCTTTTGCATGAGAATGTACTGCATTCTTTTAACAAATAGTAAGTTTATTGTATTGTATATGTGTATGAGTATTAATTCGCTATGGCTTGTAGATTTGATAGACAACATATATAGTTAATGTAACCTGTATATTCTTCATACACATTAGACCCGGATGCATCCGTACTTACATGAAAAAAATTTTCTCTACTCCAATTTGTTCACTATAGCCTATAACTAAAAGAAGTTATAGTTTAGGAGTGCTTATGAACATGGTACTAAAAATGGGTAGTACAAAATTAAAAAAACTCAGGTACAAAATTACAAAATTAAAGGATTATCATGACGAACTACTACGTACGATGAAAGAAAATTATTGGATACTACTAATTAACTACATGGCTGGTGTTCGATTTCACTTATTGATTTTTTGGAATGATGTAACTACATTCTTAGTTTTATATGTGAAATCTCTAGCTCATACATTATATCCATACATCAATAGCTACTAGAATATAGTAGTACTACTCCCTCCGTTTCAAAATAATATATATTCTAGAGTTTTTACGTATATTAATAAAATATAGTAAATTTCAATTATCAGTGCATAGTTTTTTGTAATTACATATTTTCCACAACTTTAAACCAATTAGAAATCAGTTAATGCAATCAATTTTTTTAAAATTGACAAAATATGTATAGAAAATATAAAAGTTGGATCTTTTAGAAATAATTTTGTTTTCTAGAATTTGTATTTTTTTGAAACGGAAGAAGTAGTATTTTATTAATGAAAATTAAAAGAAGATGAGATTGACAAGTAAGAAGGGAGAAAGAAGAGAAAGGAGAACGTGGAATTCTGGGAAATGAATGATATGGGGAGATGCGAAGGAGCTTAAAACGACGTGACATTCTCCCATCTGTCTCCATCAATCCTCTTCTTTCATTCTTTTTTTCCCTTTTTCATTTTTACTACTACATATATAATATTATACTACAAAATATGAGAGATAAATGTATATGTGTGTGGTGGCTTTCACTATTCTTCTTGTTCTCAACTGCCCATTGCTTTGTCTCCTTTACACTCTTCACCTCTTCTCCTTTGTCTCTCTCAAACCCACTTTTCCATAAAAGCTTTTTCTTCTCTTTGGGATCTTAAATCCCCTTTCTCTGTCTTTTCCCAAGCCCTAATCCGTTTGATTTTACCCCATTTTTTGGATGTTTGCAATATATGTTAATACTTAGTTTGTAAAAGATGTGCTAATTATTATCATGTCTTTTTCTTTATTTGTTTTAATGATCATGTGATGGAACAATGGGATCTCATCAAGAGAATATCTAACAATTGAAGTAATGGAAAAAATAACAAAGAAAAGAGAGAGCAGTGGACAGTTTCTTAAAACCATAAACTTTAAGAATTCGTGTAATCATGTGCTAAATATGCATTTATCATTGATTCATTCATCAACACTATTGAAACATTATAATTCCTGACTTTTTCCCTTTAATGAAAAATCTATTTTTCCTTAAAATACTCTTGCTTTTACAATAGAATTATAATTTTTATTATGATATTTAAGTTTTTTTTTGGTTTTTGGACTTAAAACATTACATAACCACTAATTAAATTCATTGCATCCATATACTATTGTCGATGCAAGCTTCTTCATTTTTTGTCACGAATCGATTCAAGCTAGTTATCAGTTCTTATACCTCAATGGCTAATCTTTACATTTTATTTTTTCTTACATTTCATTCTTAACAACAAATATATTTTAAAACTCATCTGCATAAAGGTCTCTGAGAAATCTTGACATTACTCCATTGCATCTATTTCTCGTTTACAGAAAAATTATTGATGTCAGATATATAAAAACTGGATTGATAAATACTCCAACGAGTGGCTTACATTTGGACCACAAACCAAATGCACACGCTTTCACTGGTTTAGATTAAAGTTTGTGTGCATGATTTCTGTTTTGAAATAAAATACAAAAAATATACTAGCTAAGTTATTTTTGTTTACATCATATTATAAATATTGAACTAAGGTGTTCTCTTTTCTTTTTTAACCAAAACAGTTAAACATAATTCTTCGCAAATATTTGTATATGTTATAGGTAAAATCATTTGTCGTGATTATGTGTATGGATCTCTATGTTACAAAAAATGTGATATTTTTCCCTTTAATGACATGACATGACCATTGTGATAGTCACAATTAGATCTCCGCAAAAAATCTGAATCCAAAAATTTAACGGAATTCAATCCAAAAAAATTAATATCAATTCAAATCGAAACTGATTAAATATTTAAATAGATTCAAAATTTTGGTATTTAGAAAAATAAAACTAAACTCAACCCGAACTAAATTATTTCGGATATTTAAATATATTTAAATCAGATTTACATACTTCAATATATTAATTATCTTTTAGATTTAATATCCAAAAGAAATTGATATCTAAAGAACCCAAACCGAACTCGGCCAGAAGCAAAATATTTCAAATATACGAATATATATGAATCAGATTAATATACTTAAATATATTAATCAAATTTATATAATTAAATATAGTAATTATTTTTTGAGAACCCGAACTGAAATTTATAAACCCAAATGAGAGTAAAATATTTAATTTCGAAAACCTAAAACCTGAATAAACTCGAACCAAATCTAAACGGATATCCAAATACCCATCCTTAATCACAGTATGTAACCAATAAATTAACTATTTTAACTCATCTCTAACGCTAATATTATAAGTAATACATATTTAGTAACCGGTAATATTTGGCAAAGAATTATGGTAATTATGGTAAGATGAAAAATGAAAAAAATAATTAATGAGATAGTTATAAACGAGTGAAAAAAAGAATGAAAAATGTTGAAAATATGTTTTGTTCTATTTTGTAAATTCAGTTTTAATATATATATATATATATATATATATATATATATAATAGATACACTCTATTTAAATGGGCCGGACTCACATAGCTCACATACACAACACTATGTAAGCCCAATGAAATCGGATTAGCCCCCATCGAGAAAGAAGAACCACAAGCAACGTCTTTGTCATATAAAAGCCAGTTTGAAGCAAAAAAAACAAAACAGACACACTTGTACTACTAGTAAGTAGTAAAGACAGTTATGTTCTTTATCTCTCGCGGACGAGCCAAAGAAAATGGCTTCTCCAAACGACTCTCTTCCTTAATCCATCTGAAGAATACTCATGAACCTCGAATAGAACACGACGCAATAGAAGAATCAGAAGAAGATCGTAGACGCAGTGTAACCGACAGAGCTTACTGGAGAAGACGGATACACAATCTCTGCTCCGTACGTAAAAACCCCGACGAAGCTCTTCGAGTCATCGACGGCCTTTGCCTCCGTGGATACCGTCCCGACTCGCTTAACCTGAGCAGCGTGATCCACGCTCTCTGCGACGCCGGAAGATTCGACGAAGCTCACCGTCGGTTTCTCCTCTTCGTCGCTTCGGGTTTCGTCCCAGACGAGCGAACCTGCAACGTCATCATCGCGAGGCTGCTTGATTCGGGGACTCCGGTGAGTACGTGGCGGGTTGTTCACCGTTTGATCGGTGTGAAGAGAGAGTTCGTTCCCTCGTTGACGAATTATAATCGTTTGATTAATCAGATGTGTTTGATGTATAGAGTGAGGGATGCGCATAAGCTTGTGTTTGAGATGAGGAGCAGAGGGCATCTCCCCAATGTTGTGACGTACACAACTCTAATCGGTGGGTACTGTGAGATTCGTGAGATTGAAGTTGCGCATAAAGTGTTCGACGAAATGCGGGCGTGTGGCGTGAGGGCTAACTGTCTCACGTTGAGTGTTCTTATTGGTGGGTTTTTGAAAAGGAGAGATTTTGAAGCAGGAAGGAAGCTGATGGAGGAGCTTTGGGGAGATATGATGGATGAGAGTGATGAATCAGTGAAGTCAGCAGCTTTTGCGAATCTTATTGATTCCTTGTGCAGGGAAGGGTATTTCAACGACGTTTTCGAGATTGCAGAGGATATGCCACAGTGTGATTCCGTGAATGTTGAGTTTGCTTATGGGCATATGATGGATTCTTTGTGTAGATATAAGAGGAACCATGGAGCTGCGAGGATTGTTTATATAATGAAATGTAAAGGGTTAAAACCTAGAAGTACAGCTTATAATGCTATCATTCATGGTTTGTGCAAGGATGATGGGTGTATGAGAGCTTATCAGTTGCTAGAAGAGGGATCTGAGTTTGGTTTTTTCCCGTCTGAGTATACTTATAAGCTCTTACTGGAGAGTCTATGTAAGGAGCATGACACTGGTAAGGCGAGGAATGTTCTAGAGCTGATGTTGAGAAAAGAAGGAATCGATAGAATTAGAATCTATAATATCTACCTACGAGCTCTCTGCGTGGTGGATAATCCGACAGATATCCTGAATGTACTGGTCAGTATGCTTCAAGGAGACTGTAGGCCCGATGAGTATACACTTAACACAGTCATTGATGGATTTTGCAAGATGGGTAGAGTGGATGATGCCATGAAAGTTCTTGGCGATATGATGACAGGGAAGTTCTGCGCACCTGATGCTGTGACTTTAACTACTGTTATGTGTGGCCTGCTTACTCAAGGAAGAGCAGAGGAAGCTCTTGATGTGTTGAATCGGGTTATGCCAGAGAACGGGTTTAAGCCAAGCGTTGTTACATACAACGCTGTTATGCGTGGATTATTCAAGCTACGTAAGGGAGATGAAGCTATGTGTGTGTTTGATCAGATGGCAAAGGCAGGTGTGAGCGCAGATAATACTACCTATGCTATTATCATTGACGGGTTGTGTGCGACTGGTCAGGTGGATAAGGCAAAGAGGTTATGGGACGATGTGATATGGCCATCAGGCAGACATGATGCGTATGTGTATTCAGCATTTCTGAAAGGTCTTTGTCGGTTTGGTAGTCTAAGTGACGCTTGCCATTTCCTATACGAACTGGCGGATTCTGGAGCGGTTCCTAATATTGTGTGCTATAACATTGTGATTGATGAATGTAGTAGAAGTGGGTTGAGGAGAGAAGCGTACCAGATTGTAGAGGAGATGAGGAAGAATGGTCAGGCTCCTGATGCTGTCACATGGCGGATACTAGATAAACTACATGATTCAAGGGCCTTAGCAGTGGAAGGAGAGTAATCTTCAAACTCAAGGAAAAGTGTCTCAAAAGCAATAAACTTCATGTTTATGGCATCTTGCCTTTTTTGATTTCATGATTACTGGTAGAATGTAAAGCTGCTTGGTGATCTGAGAATTGGTTTAACTATATACCATACCAACCCTGTATGTAAGTTCTTTGCCGCGAAATTCACTTGTTCAGAGAGCTTAGATAGTTGAGTACTAAGCTTAGATAAACTTGAAATATTTTTCTACAGCAACAAGAGTGGAGCCAGTGAAAATGTTCCTTCAGAGACAACAATCCTCCAGACAGCTATTTTTAAATGTACAAAGACGAGCATTACAGACTGAATAATCTATTACCAATGGTAGTGAAAACAGAACCAACCAATGCAAAGTGGAAACCACCAATGGCTTCAACTTGTTCCACCACTTTGCTGCTGAGCCTGCGACTCCCAGAAGAGCCTGACAGTGGAATAGATAAGAGAAGGCTCAGCCATTGCGCCGTTACCGTAGTCTCCACACGCCAATCTCTTCTTGATTGGAGGAATAAGCGTGACTCCAAGCTCATCAAGCGACAACAGATGCCTCTCCGTGAAAGGATTGTTCCACATCAAAGTATTCATGGCCGGAGCAACGAAAAGCGGTTTGCTATAATCCCAAGCTCGAATGATACAAGTCAGAAGATTATCACAGAGCCCACCAGCAATCTATAAAGAGACCAAAAAAGTGATTTCAGACAAAGAAACTAGTTCAAAACACAAAGTGACAAGTTTGGTTCTTTAGATGTACTTTCACCTTCCCTAATGTGTTAGCAGACAAAGGAGCAATGACCAAAACATCAGCCCAACGTCTGAGCTCAATGTGAAGCACGGGATCGCCGATCTTGTTCCAGCTTGACCACTCATCTTCATCAGTGTACAGAGTCACTTCCTGTGGGAGAGAGAGTCTGTCGAGGAAATGCAGAGACGATTTCGAGACGACGGCTCTCACTTCAGCCCACTCTGTGAAACAATGGCAGAGATTGCCGAATTTGATAGCGGCGACGCTTCCACTTGCAGCGAGGAGTACACGTGGCTTCCGAGGAGCGGTTAGCACTTCCATGTCTTCTCTGTCTCGTTTCCCAGTCTCCATGGCTGCTCTTTGGAAACCCTGACGGAACTAGTGGAAGATGATTGATGGATGGTCCGGCGAGGAACCCTAACCGAACAACTAGACCTTGTCGAATGTTTTCAGAGTGAAGGAGAGAGAGAGAGAGAGAGAGAGAGAGAGAGAGAGAAATCAGTATTCTCATTCCGGGCCCCCTCAGTCTGGCTGGTTAGATGGGCCTTTGGCTGTCTCTTTAGGCCTCAAATCTTCTATATGGGCTTTATATTGACAAATTAAAAAAAAAAAATTAAACTCTAAAATTTATGTAATTATGATTTTATATTTTGATTTAGATTGAAATTAAATTTCAACTATTTTAGATTTGAAACCTTAATTGTATGCCTTTTTCATATTTCCAGTCAAATATTAAAAAGGTAATAGATGATAAAAGAAGAAACAAAACTAAATCAGTTTTTCATATTTTTTAAGTTTTTAGTAAAACATAATATAAGAAATGATTTTTTAATAAATAAAGGGTTGATAAAAGAAGAATTAAAACTAAATCAAATTTCGTATTTTATCAGTTTTAGTCAAACATAACATTGAAAGAAATAAGTTGACGAAAAAATAAAATGGTTTATAAAAGAAAAATTAAAACTAAGTCACATTTTCATATTTTATTAGTTTTAGTCAAAGGAAACATTAAAAGAAAAAAATTAACAAAAAAATAATTAAAATAAATGAAACTTAGTAAAGGAAATGGATTAAGACAAAAGTCCAAGTCCCATCTTCATATTTTATTTCAGTAAAATATATCATTGTAAGAAAAAAAAATCTAATAAAATAAACGGAAGAGAAAACAAAGAAACAAATCCAAATAAAATTCAAGGCATATTTTCATATTTTATTTTTGTCACATATATTATTATAATAAAGAAATAGAAGATAAAATAAAGAAACAAATCCAAATAAAATCTAAGTCACATTGTTTATTATTTTAGTCAAATATATCATTATAAGAAAAAAATCTAATAAAAGAAATAGAAGAGAAAACAAATAAATAAATCCTAGCAGAATCCAAGTAATATTTTCATATTTTATTTAGTCAAACATACCATTATAATAAAATATATAGAAGACTAAACAAAGAAACAAATCCAAATAAAATCCAAGTCATATTTTTCATATTTTATTTTAGTAGAATATATAATTATAATAAAATCTTATATATAATGGGGCTCTTTTCTCTCTTTTGAGAGCATCCACGTGTGCAGTTATTTAAAGTTTGTGGGCTCCACGTATTTTCTGGTTTCGTCTGATAGACTTGGTTTAGGTTTTGGTCGGATTACTTGGTTTAGGTATTATCCGATGAATAAGAAAAAAGTAAAACTTTGCGTTTTGTGCTTTTGAGTCGATTAGGGCTTTACTGATATTATTCTTCCACAATTCGACTTCGCCGTCACCGTTCTTCCACAATGATTCTCCTCTCATCTCTTTACCTCCCCTATCTATCGTTCAATGTATTTCTACCGTTCAACGTATTTCTTTAAATTCACCAATAGTTGTTATTCACATTAAACCCGGTAACCATGTCGACTTTTCCCTTTCCTTCACGTTTATCTATAAATATGAGAGGGTTGAGAGCACGATGGATCTTCAGAACCACTCCGAACGTTCCGTACCCAACCTCTAACCCTCTCTTTCTCACCTCTTTCGGCGTCCCGATGCCGTCCCGGAATCCACTGCTCTGTTTCGGCCGGCGAACGATCCGTGGAGGATGTCCCTGACATATGGGGCTGCGAGATAGATTCAGACGAAAACGCCACTTCTCTTCAGAGATGGCTCTCCGATTCAGGTCTCCCGCCACAGAAAATGGCTATCGACAGATTCGACACTGGAGAGAGAGGACTCGTCGCGTCTCAGAACCTAAGAAAAGAAGAGAAGCTTCTCTTCGTTCCTCCTTCTCTCGTCATCAGTGCTGATTTTGTAAGTTCAAAAGCTATGAATTATTATTTAAATTCTTAATAAAGTCATGAACTTAAATTCCTATCCTAGGGGCTTGTCTTGTCAGGAGCACAAGGGCGTGATACAGAGACAACAATCTCTACCAACAGTAGAAAAGAGACCAAAGTTGTCAGAGCAGCTGACTGTACAAAATCAGAAACGACTTGCTTCTGATCAGCAGTCTCCCCAATTAGAAGAAGTACAAGAACTATCATCTTCCAAGCCTCCTGATACAAAAGTGGAGTGAGAGGCACGATAGATGAAACCTAAAACTTCAAGTAGTTGTAGATACTGCAAAGGGTTATGTTGGGCCCTTATCGACAACCCTGTACAGGTACAAAAACTGCTTTGTAGGAGTCAGAGTCCTCGCTCAATGTGACATTAAACATCATCAAGTGGGCTGTCCTTAGATTTTTTGACATGATGCATAACTTAACATTGGATTGGTCCAACCAAAGTAAATTATAAAACTCTACAGATTGAGTTTGCAGATTTGATGAAGGCAGAGGATGATAAGTGGGGAAAGAAGGTGGATAGATAGATTGATGATGGTTCTTTTTAATATCTTTTGATCACAAGAGAGAAAGGTATATCGTATGCAAATTACCACTGTGTCATATAGAGGTCACTTTCTTCTTCTGGTTTTTCCCATCTTTATAATGTTTTGTATAAAAGTCTGCTATTCCACCAACTTTTTATTTTTGCTTCCTCATCTTGGAGCATATATATTATGTAGCCTTTTTCTTTTCTGTGTTGTACCCTTATAATTTCTATTCTTGTGGGTTTAGGAGAAATATGAGAATCATAAGAGAAGCTAAGTCTGAGAGTGTGTAGTTGTTAAAGCTTTCTTTGTGGGGTATTTATTCAGTCAAGATATAGGGTGGAGTAAGAAAGGGAAAATATCTTTTACGTATTGGTATAAACAAAATTTACCTCAATGAAATGGTTGATGATAACGAGTAATATGATTAAAACTTAACTATTTTAATAAATTCTTTTGTCAAGCAAAGAGCATCTAACCTTATAGATATGATGGGTATTTCACGTAATTTTAATGACATGCATGTTATCGTACACTAACTTATCTGATGATACCATTTGCTTCCAACTTAGGAGGTCCAATTGGAGAAGCTTCAAGCTTTCCCCTATATCGATACTAAGGATATAGACTACTACGACTATACTAGACAAAACACTTGACTCTATCTTCTATACCATTTTTAAACTACAACAACACATGTATTTGTCAACATCCCCGCGCTTGCGCGGGGCGTAGCCCCTAGTTATTATAATAAAAGAACAGAAGAGAATACAAAAAATAAATCCAAGAGAATAACAATGTAGTGAGATTAGTTATGTTTTGCCCGCAGTTAAAATCCCCGTAAAGTGTTTTATTGGGAATTTTCAAAACGCTGAATTTGGAGACTATGAATCAAATATTTGAAACTCGATCCTATGTTATTAAAAAAAAAAGTCAAAACTTAACTTATATTTATTGTTCTATCTACCATATACTCCCTCCGTTTCAAATTATATGTCGTTTTGGAGTAAAATTTTTATTTCAAAATAAGTGTCGTTTTCGGTTTTCAATGCAAAATTTATTGGTATTTTTATCTATTCTATTTTTCTATTGGTTGATATATGGTTAGGTGTATTGGTAATAGTGTTTTTATTTTGAAAATATGTAAAATTAAATGTTTCCTTAATCTGTGTGCATAAACTTAGAACGACAACTAATATGAAACGGAGGGAGTATCAATTTTACGTTTGTTAATAGATGTAGTCCTCTGTATTTCTTGTTTCTACATCTTATATTTATTCAAAAAATTTAATATCTCATCAACTGAATTTGTTTCTCTATAGTTCGTGTTTCCTTTGTTTTTTTGTATAACAGATTATGGAACTAAAATAGTGTACTTGCTTGTAACTTCTAAGAACAGACTTTGGCTAAACTATATAATATTTATATAACATTTTACTTCAATTTAAATCATGTTTAATGTTTCATTATATGTATATATAAGATTTCTATGCTTATATTTTCCAAAAAAGTTTACATGTTCCAAAATATCTTGCTTTCGTATACTCGTTTCAAGAACATTAGGTTACATGCTTTGGTTTACTTTAAAACAGTATAGCAATTGACTGATAAAACTAATCGTAAAAGAATAATACATTCCAAGAAATTCATAAATCCAGTTGGGAAAATTATAATAAAACACCGAAGTCCGAACTAAATTGTTTCTATTTTAATACATGCTTTTTAAGGACCAAGAACAATACAAATGCAATATAGGGGCTTCTTAGTTGTGCAGAGACAAAACTTATCGTGTATCATGTCTTGTACTAGATCACCAAGGAACTACATTGTTTCACAGCTGAAGGTCTTTCTCATCAGTACAGTCTCTCGTCAATGAGGCAGAACTGCTGAGTTATCATAATGGCCAATGCAAATATAAGACATGATCATAGTATTACTTTTGAATATTCTATGGAGCAAGCTAGAGAAGTTATGCTTCACCCTTAACAGTTCTCACTTCTCCGCAGTCTCATAGATGAGAGATATCAATGTGCCTCAATTCCATGAGCTTATTGTCTTTAGACCATACTTTGACTGCAGGTAATAGTAAGAAACTGTCATACAATGTTTTGTGCGTCCCCAAGAAAACATTTCTCAAAAACGATGGAACATAAGGGAATGTTTATTGGCGGGTTCTTATAACGGGGTTCTTAGCGTAATTTAAGAACTCCGTCCTAAGAACCCGCTAATAAACATGGCCTTAGGACCCACAAAAGATGAAGGTAATGTCTACAGTTTTAAACTTTACATTTAGAGAACAAATACGTTAATATAACAAAGTCAAAAGGAGTGTGCTAAAAGCCTAAAGTGAAAACGATAAGCTAACTAGGTTAAAGTGTCTCAATGGAGATGAGTCCACTGTGTATACCGAAGAACTAAAGCTCAAAGTGTTTCAATGGTAGATGAGTCCATTATGTATACTGAAGTACTAAAGTTCAAAGTGAATTCAAATGTAGCTGACTAGTTGATTAAAACTAATTGTAGACATGGAATATATATGAAGATAGTACTAAGACAATAATATGAAATTAAGAAACTCGACCTCTAGAATTAACTTATAAACAAAACGTAAGCAGAATAGAATGAAAGATTGGAAAAGAAAGAAACATATAGATTGCTAATTTGATAAAAAAGAGAAAAATCCAACACTGGAAATGCAAATGCAACAACAAAATGTTTTTTGTTTCTTCTATACCAAACTATTAAATTCAAAATGCAAATGAGTTTTAAATAAAGATAGATGCAACAACTATTGAATTCAAAATGCGAATGAGTTTTAAATAAAGATAGATGCAACAACTGTTAATTCAAAATGCAAATGAGTTTTAAATAAAGATAAATGCAACAACTGTTAAATTCAAAATGCGAATGAGTTTAAATAAAGATAAATGCAACAACTGTTAATTCAAAATGCGAATGAGTTTTAAAGGAAGATAGATGCAACAACCAAGACTACGTCTAGGCTGTCTTTGTCGGACCATTATTCTTCAGAAATTAGATCAGGGTCCTTGCGTTGCCTCAGCTTCGTTCTGAGGCTGGGGCTGTGCTTGTTCTCCTTCCACAACTTCTTGTCCATGTTCCTCTCCTTGGGTTCCAGCTTCAGTCTGTGCTGCTGCCTCCTCTGGCTGCACTTCTTCCCCGGCTTGTGTCCCCACTTCTTCCACGGCGTGTGGCTGCACTTCTCCCATGCCATATGGCTCCACAGTCAAGATTGGTATTAGTCCTTCCACCTCCTGTCTAGCTTCCGACATTGCTATAACGTCGTTGCTCCCAATACCAGCATTCAGCACATCCAAGATTTCTTTTGCCTTCTCGCACTGAAACATTCAGAGACAAAAACCAAACATAAGAATCAAGAATTCAATCAGAAAACAAAATCAAATAAAGGACAAGACTGTTCATCATAATCAACTAAAACTTACAGCAAAGTCGAGCTTTCTCTTGAGGTCTCCATAGTCAGATTCCAATGTCCCAGTAGCTGCCCTGATGGACATTGGTGTGGCACTCTAGGTTCAAAAAAGGCAAACCAGTTAGGTATAAAGCTCTTCCGCAAATTCAAGACATACAATAATGTTTAAATAAATAAAAAACAACTCTTAATTATACCAATTGAAACACGTTTCTAATGAGATAAAGACAAACCAAAAGCGAGGGGACAGGAATATAATAAGACAACATCTGGAAACTAGTCAGGTTTTAGATTCTCGAAAACAGACAACCCGACAATGATTTAATTCACATATGATTGCACTAAATTAATAACCTTTATACAGATATTGCGAATCTATCTATCTCAATCATCATGACAAAAAGATTGTACTAATATAGGATGGGATAAGAAAATTACCTTTCTGGGTCTGTTCCTAACACCGATCTTAGGTGGACGTCCAGGTCCACGCCTCACCCTTGGCGCAACCGCCACAGTGTCTCCACCAGCTGGAGCAGCGATGGCGACTCCACCACTAGATTCACCTATGCATAGCCTCTTCCTCTCTCTCCCAGGAGGTCTACAACTCGGTGGCATCCCCCCGCGTTGCATGCTTGCACCTATACTCACACCCGCAGTTGGAACGATCGGAACAGATCCGCCTCTCCTTGGACGTTCAGGTCGTATGTTTGCCGACTCAGTAACCACCACCTGGTTCGGACTGGTTACAGGCAACTCGGGTTGCTCACGGCTTGACTGTCCCTGAGACAGGACAGCGTTGGGTTGCTGCTCTTGTGGAGCTTCGGGCCTCATTGGAGGGCGTCCACGGCCTCGCGTCAGAGGCTGAGAAGCCGAAGCCAAAGCCGAGCCAGAAGCAGAAGCAGAAGCAGAAACCGAGCCAGAAGCAGAAGCAGAAGCAGAAGCAGCAGAAGCAGCCAGCAGAGCAAGTGGGGAGGTGTTCATCGGAGGAACCTCAGATCTAGGAGCCACCAGAGCTGGCGCAACAGCCACGCTCTGCGGAGGAGGGGGAGGAGGAGGAGGAGGAGCAGCAGCAGCGATCTTGTATGATCTGTTAACCAAGGTGAGAATGCCTCTCTTCATCAACGTCTTGAGATGGTAAGTCATCAAAACCGGGTGACTAGGAGGCAAATCAACGTTGGATCTCTTGATATGTCTCGAGATCATCACCTTGCTCGAACCATCCGGTTCGTTCAACTCCCTGATCGCGCCACAGATCATCTACACACATAGGAAAAAAAAGGCAGCACTTATTAAAAAAAAAAACGACCAAACCGAATTGAGTTTAAGTTATAAGACTTTAGATTCAAACTAACGTCGTCGTAAGGAGGGTAGTTTATGGAAGGCTGCGCCGGCGCAGGAACAAGAGCTAACTGAGAAGAAGGCCTTTGCTGCGGGGACTGGGGCAGGAACTGGGGAAGGGGCTGGAGCTGGGGCATGGCCTGGAACTGGAGACGGGGCTGGAACTGGGGACGGGGCAGAAACTGGGGACGGGGCTGGAACTGGGGACGGGGCTGGAACTGGGGATGGGAATAGACATTGTTAGACTGGTTAATGGGTCGTACATGGAGAACGGGTTGGTTGGGAGGAGCGCCATGCTCGGGGACAATGGAGTTGTTAGAAGGATTGTTAAGGTCCATCTGAAAAGAACACACAGAAAACAAAAACAAAAAAAAACGGCTGAAAGTTAGATTTCGTTTTTTCTTCTTTTTTTTTTCTTCCAATGGAAGATTATATTGATAATGATAACAACTCAACAAACTATACAACTTACAACACAAAAGCTAGAAGGTTAAGCAAACCCTTAGGAGCTGAATTCAACAAAGGGATTTCTTTCTGATTATTGTTTGTTTTGTAAATGTGAAATATGAATATAAATAATTGGGGGATTAAATAGATGAAGTTGGGTTGAAATGATAGGCTGGGATTGATAATTAAGGAATATGATTTTGAGTCATTTGACTAAGGAATTATCTTAAACTTACCATTTCAATAACATTTTTAAGATGTGTTTTGACTAAGATTGATGACTGTTTTGTTAATGTTTTTATTTAAAAGATTTTTTTCAACAATAATGAAGATACTACCATGATTTTTAAAAAGACATGTCTCATTTTCAGTGTAAATAATTATACATATATTTCTTGGAAAAATAAATAAGAATATCTAAGGGAATTATTATCCGAACTTTAAAATGTTTTTTTTTTGTTATCTATTTTTTTTTTAAAAACAATCGCGGACTGACACGTGTTAGTGAGATCCGTGAACAGTGCAAAAAACGGTTATTATTTAAGAGTTTTTAGAATCGTTTTTTGCATTGTTCACGGGCTCCACATATCAATGAGGCCTGCGATTATTGCAAGAGACCCCATAAGAGTCTGGGGGTAAAAATGACCTAAGTTACAAAAATAAAACAAGGACATCTATTGCATTATTATCATACATGAAGTGTAGCAAATAGTTGCATTAAGTAATCTATGTGACGAACTCCATTAAAGAGCGTATGATAAGCAAATATAAAGGACGGTTTGCATGACTAACTACATCGACGAAATTAATGTATTTGTGATACACACATAACAATGAGCTGATGTTGGTACTGATTAGATAATTGATATCTACCTGATGCAAAAATGATACACATAAACAAGAGGGGGTACGAAGACAATATGTATAACACTATAACTGTGAAAAAAATATTTTTTTTGAAAGAATGTTAATTTTTTTTTAAAACTATTTGTACAATGAAAATAACTTAAGAGTCTAGAATTTTTTTGAAACAAAAGATATATGTGTGGGTGTTCATTCCCCAGAAGGATGCAATACGGTTCCGAACAATCTTGTCCACAAGTTGAATCAACTTCCTTGGTGAGAGAGATGGTTCGCCATGGTTCCTATTGTTGTGTTCTCTCCTAAGAGAGTACATAGTTGCTTGGGAAGTGTAAGGTAAGAGGAAAAGTTGCGTTTTACCCCAACTGTTGGTCTGTTAAAAGCTGAAGAATCTCCCTCCATTGGTTCGTATAGAGAGATACCAATCGATGAATAAGACCTCTCCATACTTCATCCGAGTAGAGGAAGTCGAAAAAAATATAATCCCTTGATTCAAGATGAGCAGTACAGAGAATCCATGAGCTTGAAGCTAAAAGGTTTCGTTTTATATTTTATCGTCTGTAGTCAAACCTGTCATGAACAGCCAATCACGCGATAAAAGCATACTTGGGAGTGTTATAGGAGAATGGGCTCCAATCAACTCTCTCATGAGGTATCCACAGCAAGTTCCAAGTCTTCTTTGAATTAAACAGTGCTTTATAGCTATCTTCCTTATCTCTCCATAGTTTAATATCTTTTTCCCTGTATCTCCATCTCAATATTATTCAGAGATTCAACTCTGTATCGCCGTTGTCTGAGAGCACAGTGCATCATCAGTTACTGTGTCATTTGAACAAATTTTTGTATCAATACATTCTCTATGTCCCACCAAATCTGTGTGATCATATATTGAACCAAATGATGTTGTTGCACCGTTTTGAATGACAGTTTTAAGAAAGAGGCCGCTACACCTATGTATTTAAGTAACTTTTTTCATGTCTAGGATCCTAGCGAAGTTGTCTCTTTAAACGATCCCTTTCTGATTAGATATATGTTTACCCATTGAACCCATAGAGAACAATTGAGGAGGTGATTTTCCAAATAAGTTGTTGCTTCTTCTTCATTAATAGCATCTTAAGTTTATTAACTTGTAACTTGTTCATTACCATATTGTTATTATAGTTTGTGTTAATCTATATGAAGTGATTGAATTTGTATAATCTATCTCACATAATAGTGAAAATATTGACACAAGCCATAATGCTTACACATATTATATACACCAATGGTTTTTTGCCAAAGTTATATACATATCAGTGCTACATAGCAATAATCCCATACGATGAACACATTTACATGGATTTACAAAAGTGGATAATGAATTACATAAATAGTAATAAACTGATTTTAGTTTATAATATTGGAAGCGTTAATAAAAATAAGTCAAAGTAAAACCAAAATTTTCATGATCACTAACAATTCTTAAGATATTTGATAATGTGCTTGTTGATGTCTGTGTGAGGCATAAGTGATGCATTCACATTACATTGGAATGCATAAACCAAGAGATGTCAAAAAATAATAATAGGATTGATAACTGTCATAGTCGTATATAAGATAATGTTACTAACTTATTCATTATTATAATGAACATATAACCACATAAAATTAAACCATATATGAAAATTCGAGAATATTGATAATAATAAACTTCTATTAACATATACAAGTTGGGATTAAGACTACTCGTAATTAGACCTTCTATAAGACGATATATTCAATTGACTATTTTATATGATTGATAATCATAAGTAGATATTGATACTACTTATCTATATTATGTACAAAATAGAACTTAGATTTATTTTAACAAGTTATTACATTATTTATCATTTCATTTTCACTTAATTTAACAACTTCATTAATTATATTACCATAACAATACACTACACCACTAATTATATTACCATAATAATATTGTAGATTTTCTTGCCATTTCATTTATTGTCTTTTTCAAATAATTCATTTACATTTTCTAGCCACTTCATTTATTGTCTTTTCCAAAAAAACAACAACATTTATTACAAAAATACAAAACAAAAATTACATACTTAAGTGTTTTATTACATTTACATTTCTTTTTCAATATTCTTAACTACTTCATTAATTATATTACCATAACAATATATTACATCATTAATTATATTACCATAATAATAGTGCATATTTTCTGACCATTTTATTTATTAATTTTTCAAATAATTTACTTTCTTTTTCTAGCTACTTCATTTACTATCTTTTCCAAAAAAATTCAACAACATTTATTACAAAAATACAAAAGAAAAGTTACCTATTAAGTATTTTATTACATTTACATTTTTTTCAATATTCCTAACACTTTCACGAACTATTTTACCATAATTATTTGATATCATTCATTTTACATGTTGACCATTATGAAAACATTCAAGATTAAAAAACTATTTCATAAATAAAGTAACTCTAACTATTATTTCATTTTGAAGTTGAATATGAAATGAGTTAGAAAAAGTAAAAAAAATGGAGTAGGATTGAAGATTTCATAACTCTAACTCTGGTAATCGACTATTTATATGCGTGCTGTGTGAGTGACTGCATGCATGTGATCAAATCAAATATTAAGCGAAGTCAGACAGAGAAACAAACAAATAAAACATGAGGCTACTAAAAGACATAAGAGCATGTTTATTGATGGTCTTTTAGGGCGAGTCTATTAGCAGGATTTAAGAGATGATTTTTTAGTTTTTAACTAAAAAAATTAAAAGATGTCTCTTAACTTTTTTAGTTAAAAGCTAAGAGACTGTCTTTTAAATTCCGCTAAGAGATTCGTCATAAGAAATCTTCAATAAACATGCTCTAACCATTATCAAAACAGTCATGTGTTAAAAAAAAAAATATGTGTTAAAGAAAAAACATTATCAAAACAGTAAAGAAAGAAAGAAAATGACGAAAAAGACAGCACGATAATCAATATTTAAGAAAGCAAATGGATAGAGTGCGAACTGCATTATGTCTTGACAATACGATTGTTAGAAAAGTTATAATTTAATAATATAACTTTTATGGAGACAAATCACGGAGCTGACTCTATTCTCATGAGTAGTCTACTTCACTCGAGATTCACTACGGACTGGTCGGAGCTGATGGTTTTGATCATGGAGACAAATCGTGATCTTCTTCGTATCTATCTTACTTGTTACACATTTCAAGTGACGATCCATTTGTTGTGGAAGGAACGAAATGAGAGGAGACCTCGAGCTCAATCTGTGATAGCCCGTCCCGCTCACTCGAAAATCCTGGCTCACAGTGCTGCAGCGCATCGACCCCAACCCTCCCTTATGAGTTTTCACTAACTCCATAATTAGGTTGTTGGTGCGCTTCGAACCCAGAACCTCACCCTTTAACAACATTTTCACAGGACAAACTGTCACCAATTAAACTGCGGCGCTGTGAATCTGGGATCCGAGTGAGCGGGACAGGTTATCACACAACCCATCCCAATAGTGGCACTTGCAAAAATGGTGGACCGACAAATTCAAAACCGTTGTCTATCTTTTTGTGAGCAAAGAAACTTTAAACTTGCAGCAGAATTGTCTTTGTGGCTTGCCATAAGATAACAAACTCTTTTATGCTTTAGTCATACTTTAAACATTATCGCACTTGTTATAAAAATAGTTTTTTTTTGAATAAATTTAACATATATTAAAAAAATAAAAAAATAAAAATTTAATAATATAAAAATATTTTCTAATGGTGTTATAGTTGATTATTATTATTTTTACTACTGAAACTACTTAATATAATGTAGTTTTGTCATTAGAATAGTGTAAAAAACTCTCACCACATGTTAACGGACCCAAACTGGCAGCCCACAAAACAAGGGCTACTAGTATAAATGGGCCTTCACATGAGATGGGGCATATACAGCTGTGTGCAAACAATAATACAACAAACAGTTTTGATGATTTTTATTTTCCTTATAAAATAATGAATTAATTTATGAAACGCCAATGGTTTGGGGGTCCGCAAGTCACGACCGGAGACGTGCATTAGGAGAGTTACAGAGCAGGCAATTGGCTGGCATTTCCCAAACAAAAAACTCTTCTTTCATTATTATGAACACTGGACCCCACCAACCACCATCTCCATTTTCTGCTTCGTTTTCTCTAAAAAATAATTTAACATTACGTAGTTAATTTTGACATTTATAATCCACACGTTTTTTTAAATATATTTAGCAGTCCTTATCGAAAACAGTTGTAAAATTTGATAGCCTAATGTTCCTAACAAGTAATGTTAGAACGACAAAGATCAATTTGAATTTGTGTTAGTAGTTATTAAAAAAAAATGAAGCATGATATCGATGAGTGATGATGATGAAGAGAGAAACGCCATGTGAAGCTATTAAAAAAAGAAAGATTAAAAGGTATGCAAATAGTCAAACATGCCCTTTATCACACGCTTCACGTGGACCGCACGTGGCAAACCCTTTCAACCTTTCTTTCCTTCTTCTTCCTTCCGCATCCATCGGAGCCAAACAAGAGAAGAAGACAGAAGAAAAGTAATGGCGACTTGAGAGAGAGAGAGAGAGAGGAAAGCACGCCATACCTGAGAGAGCTTCGTGAAGAGTTGAAAACATTTTACTAATAATAATAATTAATTAATTATTATTGTTGTCAATTCGATAATAATAATTTTATTGTTAAATTTAGGAAAGAAGATAAAAAGTGGTGGTGGAGGTGTTTGATGGGTGCTACTCACAGCACCAACGTTAATAATAATAATCATTCTCATTCTCATTCTCGGATTCATACCTCTCGCCAGTGTGGTGCGAGTGATCGATTAGCTGTCAGCAATTTGCGGTCTCAGCTCACTACTATTTATAGAAACCACGAGGACGAAGAAGAAGACGACGAAGAGAAAGAAGAGGAAGAGGGAGACAAAGAAGAAGAAGAAGCGAGAAGATTCGCCCTTGTTAGAGATTTTGATTCGTCTGGTTTGAAGCGCATTAGGGTTCCAAGAAGGAATCATATTCTTATGGATCCTCATAAAAAGGTTCGTCCTTTTTGTTCTGGGTATTCTCTCCCATGGATCTCTTGTTGATTTCTTCAGATTCAAAATTGAAATGTTTTATTTTGTTGCTTTATCCAGCATTGAGTTCTTGCCAATGTCTGTCTCCAACTACATTGGAATGAACTGTTGCAAATCATCGTTTTTTGTTATTTGGGGGTGTTATTATCCAACTTTATTGGTGTTTGGTTGCTTAGGATATGGTGAAAAATGCAAGCTTGTCTCTGATGGTTTGGTTACTTGTTACGAATTGACTCATGGATCTGTCAAATGTTTGATCAATAGTCTCAGATTTCAATGCGTCTATGTTGTGAATTTGCTTGCTTTCCTTCATGATTATGCTTCTTTGTCTCTGAGTTGGCTTTTGAATGATCTTAATCCACTCGCACTTTAATGTATATGTTGAGAAGAGTTTGGAGAACTAGTAGAAATGCTACATTGTGAATTTAATTTCTTGTTTATGCTTCCTCTTGAGTCTCACCCCAAGGTACATGTGATCTGTAGAATCTAAAGAACTAGGCAATATTATTCTCAATCTTTCTTCTTTTATAATCTTAGCTCTTAGTAGGCATTTCATTTTTTGTGGTGTCATGTTTATACAACCACAGGTTGCACTGGAGACTGAGTTCTTTACAGAATACGGCGAAGCCAGCCGATATCAAATCCAAGAAGTGATAGGGAAAGGAAGTTACGGGGTTGTGGCATCTGCAATTGACACTCACACCGGCGAAAAGGTTGCCATCAAGAAAATCAACGATGTCTTTGAGCACGTCTCTGATGCAACGAGGATTCTTAGAGAGATCAAGCTCCTCAGGCTACTCCGGCATCCTGATATAGTGGAGATTAAGCACGTCATGCTTCCTCCTTCACGCCGTGAGTTCAGAGATATTTATGTTGTTTTCGAGCTGATGGAATCAGATCTTCACCAAGTTATCAAAGCTAACGATGATCTTACACCTGAGCATTACCAGTTTTTCCTGTACCAGCTTCTCCGTGGCCTTAAATTTATTCACACAGGTTTAGTGCCTCTGGCTAGTGTTACTGTTACTGCTTTTCAACTAAACCTGAAGAATATCCTTTTTTTTTTTCTGCAGCCAATGTGTTTCACCGTGATTTAAAACCCAAAAACATTCTAGCCAACTCTGATTGCAAGCTGAAGATTTGCGACTTTGGACTTGCTCGTGTCTCGTTTAATGATGCACCTTCTGCTATATTCTGGACTGTATGTTAGAGACTGAAAATCATAACTGTAGAGTGTAGTGTTGTGTATAAATGGTTTTCGTTTCTTTACAGGACTATGTCGCTACAAGATGGTACCGTGCACCAGAACTTTGTGGCTCTTTCTTCTCCAAAGTAAAAATTCCGATTCTTTTACCTGTTTCTCTTATTATTATGACATCACAATCTGAGGATTAAATATTGTATTTTCTTTTGTCGTTTCTCTTCTCAATAGTATACTCCTGCCATTGATATATGGAGCATAGGGTGCATATTCGCAGAAATGCTCACAGGGAAGCCATTGTTTCCTGGGAAGAACGTGGTGCACCAATTGGATATTATGACTGACTTGCTTGGTACTCCTTCACCAGAAGCTATCTCAAGGGTCAGTTGGTATAATCAGTTTTAAAGTTCATATTTTTTAAATGTTTTCTACAATGTCTAAGCGTGCCTTATGAAGTGTTAAAGTTTTATAAGCTATGGCTATTTGTTTTTATGGCAAGTAGTCTAAGCCTAGTTCCTATTAGATTCATATTAATTGGTAGGAGACCTCAGGTCATAGTGTTATTAACATTACCAGACCAGGGCTGGATCTGTTTTTTTTTTTTTTTAATTATCTGTATATTAATGATGATCAATGTATTGTTTGGTTTGTTGTGTCGCAGATTCGAAATGAAAAGGCGAGGAGATATCTCGGCAACATGAGGAGAAAACCGCCAGTTCCATTCACTCACAAATTTCCTCATGTAGACCCTTTGGCTCTTCGCTTGCTGCACCGCCTTCTTGCATTTGATCCCAAAGACCGTCCCACAGCTGAAGAGGTAAAGCTCCTCTATACTATTTTGCACTTTCAGACCTGTTTCAATCGTGTTCTCAGACAAGAAAACATTGAACATGCGTATGTGAGTATAAACAGGCACTGGCAGATCCTTACTTTTATGGACTGGCAAACGTGGATCGGGAACCATCAACTCAACCGATTCCAAAACTTGAGTTTGAGTTCGAAAGAAGGAAGATAATGAAAGAAGACGTGAGGGAATTGATATATAGAGAGGTACACTAAATCTAATAGACTCATAGTGTTTTTTATATTCCACATGTATTCATCGTTTATTGTTGTTCTTACAAAAACTTGCAGATATTAGAGTATCATCCTCAGATGCTACAAGAATATCTTCGAGGTGGAGAACAGACGAGCTTCATGTACCCTAGGTACAATATTAATCTATATCCAAAATTTTCCATACGAGTTACTAAGAACTAAGATATAAATATGTTATTAAAAATCTCAAAATGAAATGCAGTGGTGTTGATCGGTTTAAGAGACATTTTGCACATCTTGAAGAATATTACGGTAAGGGTGAGAGAAGCGCTCCTCTTCAACAACGACACGCTTCTTTGCCTAGGTACACTATTTTCCTTAGCTTGTTTTGTTTGTCAATTTCTGATTTTGAATCTTGTCAGAGAGAGAGTCCCTGCTCCTAAGGAAGAGAACAGACCTGCAGCTTCTTTAGCCACGACACCCGAAAGCCCTCCAAATTCTCAACATGAGGGCTCAAGTTACATGAATGGAATAAACCAGACGGGTTACAGTGCCCGTAGCTTGCTGAAAAGTGCCAGCATCAGTGCATCTAAATGCATTGGCGTGAAACAAAGAACCCATTCCGAGGTAAAAGATCAATTAAGAAGCAAATTTAAAAGATAATATTATTACAAGTTTGAATGTATACACATGTTCTTCACATTCTTGATTTTTTATTTTTTTGCAGCACGGAGAAACGAACAATGATGCAGCTGATGCTTTGTCTCAGAAGGTTGCAGCTCTCCACACTTGATTGTGATGTTGGGGGGAGTGAAACTTCTTGCTAACAGTAGGGCTGATTCATATACACATCTCTCACAGAGAAGAAGATAAGAGATAGCATGTGCGTCTCTAGTTCTGTACTGCATACATTTACAAACTAATCTTGATTAACTTCTGAGAGACTCATGAGTTATTGTCTGAACAACCAAACCTTAAAACTTTCTTCAATTCACTCATCGTTACATTTTGTATGAACTGAATGAGAGTAATTTAAGAGGAATTTCGGAGATGTCCCAGAAGTTTGGCTTTATTACATATTCACCCCTGGATTTCTGATGGACAAGTATATGACCTTAGCACATGATAACAAATATATCGTGGAAGTTTGTGTTAAGTACATTTTCTTGACCCGGTATATGTATAAAGCAAATGTAGGTATGATGATCAGTTCATCTTCCAATGATAGAGAATCATTTTGATTGACTGTTCATTTTCTTCTTTTTTTGGTCGTCCCCATTTTGCTTTTGCTTTGTTCTCTTTCGGTTTACTAATCACTTTAGAGCTGGTGATAAATACAATTACTGTACATGTATGATAAATAAAACTTTCAGTTATCAAGTTTAAACTGGTGCACTGCACACAATGTTGTAAGAAAAATATCTACACATCTGCAGCAGTGAGCTTGTATATCATTACCGTTTGTAACTCTATGTATAGTAATCGACGTCGTCATTGTGATGTAGACTGAGAATTTTGTGATTATAATTTTTTTTTAAAATCCGTTTTGCATTTTGTTATGCATTCCCGAAAAAGGGTTTGTTTTCTTTTTAAGTTCAGCTTTCACTACTGTTCGCGTGCCTGACGTTACCTTTTTAACATGGAGCTCCTCCCACTCTTTTACCTTTCTTTTTTGTTTTTACTATTCAAAAAGGGTATTATGGAATAATGGATAAACATTTACAAATTACATATCATATGCTAGTTTTGTATGACTTCTATTCATGAAGACATAGTATTGTGTTGATTTTGTCTATTATGCATAATACATATATGTATAGATTATACAAAAAAAATCTAAAAGAGTCCTTCCAAACTCTTATGTATTGGAATTACAAAAGAAATTAGTAAACCTGTCAATCGGCCAGTCACCTCTGGTCTTTCAAGTTTCAATGCAAAGAATAATCGTCCGTGATTCACTTATAATAAGATTCCACTAATTATGCTATTAATACTCTAAAATGTTTCTTGTAAACTCATAAACTAATTTTACCTGAATGTGATGGATTACTATTTAAAAGATGTTTCTATTATTAATAACCCTAAAAATAAATTAGAAATTCCACAAAAAAATAACAAGAAAGCATTGGGAAATTTTTACTTTTAACATATTAACTTCACAAGAATGTTTTGATGATCAAATAATATCACAGATATATATTTACAGTATACTATATGTAAGTGTACGAAAATCAAATTAAATTATTAAACCCAATAAAAAAAGTACAAGTATTAAATTGCCATCGACTAGATCCCATTTGCGATATTTTATTACACATCTCTCTTCCACTCTCTCACTTCTTTGTGTTCCTGTCTCCATGCTTCCAGCGATGTTCCATCACGCGCCGTCTTTCATTTCACTCATCGTCTTCTTCACCATTCTATCACCCGCCTCACCAAACCAAGACCCGGTCACCGTCCAGCCATTCCGGGTCAAATCATCCCCACCCGCCACCATCCCCGCTTTCCCGGAGCAATCCGACTTCTCCGGCTGCCCACTCGATCTACCAGAAGACCTCTTCCACGGAATCAAGTCAGCCTGCACCGGCAAAAAGCTCCACAAAGGAAAATGCTGCCCCGTGCTAGGCGCGTGGCTCTACTCCGCTTACTCAACCACTGCCCTCAGCCGCTCCATTTCCAGCTCCGCCGTTAGAAACGCAACCTCCGCCGCGACCACGCCGGAAGAAGATATGCCTTTGCTTCCAGACGACTCGGAGACTTGCGTCGACGGTTTGGAGAAATCTCTGAGAAGGAGAGGGATTGAGCTGGCGAGTCCGAACGAGACGTGCGGCGTGGTTGACTGCTACTGCGGGATAAGATTGCATCATTTGAGCTGTGCAGAGGCGTTTAGTGTGAATGAAGAAGGGAGGCTCGTTGGAGATGAGAGTGTTGATCGATTAGAGACTGATTGTTTGAGTGTAAGCCACAACAACAATGCCCAAAGATTCTCTACTCTCAGTAGCTGTAACAAGTGCTTGAACAGCCTCTATAAGGTAAGTCTCTGTAGCATTTAGATGATGTTGTTGAGGAGATCATATGAGATGATTATATTGAATAATAACAAAATTTTCTGCAAATATAGTAACATTTGATAATCTGTTTATGCCCTTTTAGTGTTCTTGGTGTGTGTTAGCATCTTTATTTTCTTTTGATTTATTGATCAGTAAAGATGCTAACACACACCAAAAACACTAAAAGGGCATAAACAAATTATCAAATGTTACTATATTTGCAGAAAATTTTGTTATTTTACTGTTTTTATGATTAATAAGAGCAACTCCAACTTTGTTTCATTTTCTACTCTAAATTATATTTTCAGTAAAATCTACTTTCATTCTACTTCATTTTTAATTTCAAAAAAATTATTATAATATAGGTTTATTCCAGAAATGAAGTAGTCTAATTATCTTTTGCTTTTGGAACAAAACTTAATTCTTTTTAGAATTATTTCATTGTTGAAGTAAAAAATAGAGTAACACACTGAGAGATGATAAAAAGAAACGAATACATCAAGTAGTAACTATCTAGTTAAGGTCTAGTCCAAAGTTGGTAACTTTACTTGACCGATAATCTTTAGTGTTTAAGCCAGTATAAGGGTTTTACTATATGAGTGACTGACTGAAGAAGATTTGGAATCATATGTTCTAGGATTCTTTTCTGATCTCTCTCTGTGCATCAACCTTGTCGGATGGTAATTTGGGAAAAGTTTTGTTCTTTAGCTCTTTTGTTCTTTTTCTATCTGACAAGTCTGACACATTACGCTCTTACAGATTCCGTGACCCCCACGCGTCATTTCTTTCATCTATCATATGATTTCATTCTTGTGCATCTTGATCACCAACCCACCATTAACTAAAAGCTTTAGCCACTAGCTTCTACTTTGTAAAATCTTCAATCATTAGTATTACTAGCAACAGATCCTAACCAACACAGACCAAACACTTGTGGTCTTTTTGTTTTCTTTGCAGCTAAACCCTAGGAAAACTTCAGGGACAAGAAACCCATCGAAGGAAGACAGAAACAGAACAACAAAGATGCACAACAAAGACTGTGTTCTCATGGGTCTCACTTGGCTTCTCGCTAAGAACCGTACGGCTTACTTCCCCACTGTCACTTCAGTCCTCCGAGCCGTCATGCTCAACCAAAACGGCGAGCCAAGGTCATGTGCTCTCGGCGGTGACGGCATGCCTTTAGCTGTTGACTCTTCCGAATTCTCTAACGGCTCATCAACTTTAATTCAGTCCCCCCACCATCACGTGGTCCACTTCTTACTTTACAGCGTCATCACATTGGTCTTGCTAGGGTCTTGGTGACTCACGCTGACGTGGGTTTGGATTTGGTTGTGACATGGCGTTACGTGATTGGCTGAAAAGTTAAGTGAAAATTCAGATAGAGAGAAGAGTGATAGGATGGGATTTGTCATTCTGTCTTTGTAAATTAGTTTTGCTTTTGTTGTCCTTCTCGTTGTTGTTGTTGTAGTCATTTTGTTAAACAAAAAAAATCGTATTGTTTTCATAAATTAATTTTTAAAATTGTGATTCACAATTTTCAGCTGTGTTTTGGGTAAGAACAAATTATAAGAGGGCAATGCAATCAATCAGATAAATTTTTGGGTTAAAAGGGAAAATAAAAAGTTAGATTAAACAATCAAAGAACTATATCAATCAATAAGAATAATAGAGAAAGGCATGTGAGTGATGGGGTCGAGGTGGTGTGGCTGGTTTGAGAGAGACATAGAGACTTGTGACAGCTTTGTTGTTTTGTTTCCTTATCTTTTCTCTAACCACGCAAAACTATACATATGATATTTGATAATGCGACCAAGAGTTGTGAAACCCACGACTGATATTTTTATCTTCTTATACACTTCTCTATGATATGTTCCCTTCACTAACGTTTCTATATTTCAAAAAACTTAAGGTGTATATTTTAGAAAAGAATCTACTAATGCACAATGCAACTGGCTAGGGATTCATTGGATCCGCATTAAAGCAGATAGTGCTGGTTTGGGCTCAAATAACTAGCCCATGGGCCTTTATTTTCTTCTTATTCGTGAAAGTATAAATTGTGTCATGGATTAATTTTCTTTTAGGTTTAATTGTGACTTGGATTCTAGTTTTCATTTTTGTTGCTAATTTTTAAAACCTCTTTCACTTTAGCTAAAGCGCATAAATTTGAATACAGTAAAAATAACTTTAATTGATTTTCATTGACATGTAAATTATGTTAAAAAAGACAAATCAATGTAATCATTCATATTAATTTGCAGTAAGACTACTTTGTCAAATGTAAAACATGAAGTCCATTATCCAATTTATCCTTCTCTCTATCAACTCTAATGACATTGTTTCCTGCAAAAGTTCTTGTATGTGGCATGAGATGTACTGTTATGTGACAATGATAATTCAATTCTTTGAAATTACAGCTAACATCAAAAATCAAAAGACTCAAAACCGTCATTACCAGAATTTAAAATTCCTTTTTTATGTGATGAAATTCATTTTTAAAAGATTGTTCTAAATGTTTGTGTGACAATAATCATTACATTATATCTTAAATAAAAAATAATAATACTAACAGCTAATATTAAAACCGTCCTTTTCTTTTCTCCTCGTCTCTCTCTGTGTGGTCGGTCTCCTTCCTCTCTTCTCTATTAGCTCTTTCCTTCACGATCCCCGTAAAACCCCGAAAACACTCAAAGTCTTCTCAACGATGACTCTTGCCGAAACCTACGCCTGCATCCCTTCGACGGAGAGAGGTCGTGGAATCCTGATCTCCGGCGACTCCAAGTCCGACACCATGCTCTACACCAACGCCCGATCCGTCGTGATCCTCGACCTCAACAATCCCTTAAAAGTCTCCATCTACGGAGAACACGCTTACCCAGCTACGGTTGCGCGATACTCCCCTAACGGCGAGTGGATCGCATCGGGCGATGTCTCGGGGACAGTGAGAATCTGGGCAGCTCACGACGATCATGTCCTGAAGAAGGAGTTTAAGGTTTTGGCTGGTCGGATCGATGATCTTCAGTGGTCGGCTGATGGGATGCGGATCGTTGCTTCTGGTGATGGCAAAGGGAAGTCTCTCGTTCGTGCTTTCATGTGAGTAGTAGTTTTGCACACGCTTTTAAAAATCTGTGCTTTTGAAAGTCTGATCGGATTTTGTTACGTTGACTTCGATTGATCAGTCAAAGTTTATGTTTTTATGCTGATTATTGCATTGGATGTGTTGAATCAGATCGAACTTAGAGTGTCTTAGTGACAGATTTGGCTGTCTGGTTTTTGTTTTGACTAGGTGGGATTCAGGATCGAATGTGGGAGAGTTTGATGGACATTCTAGGCGTGTTCTTAGCTGCGCTTTCAAGCCGACAAGACCCTTCCGTATTGTAACTTGCGGGGAGGATTTTCTGGTTAATTTCTACGAAGGTCCTCCTTTCAAGTTCAAGCTCTCTAGCAGGTTAGATCATTCAGAACACACTTTTTTTTGTATGTGTGCTTACGTGTTTGTTGATCAACAGAGAGCATTCCAACTTTGTCAACTGTGTGAGGTATTCACCAGATGGAAGTAAGTTCATTACTGTAAGTTCAGATAAGAAGGGAATCATATATGATGGAAAGACTTGTGAGAAACTGGGAGAATTTTCGTCTGAAGATGGGCATAAAGGTAGCATCTACGCTGTTAGCTGGAGTCCTGATGGCAAAGAGGTACTAATTTACGTCTGTTTGTTGTAATAAATGATCAAATCTTGTCTGAATCCGTCATGTCAGACTTGAATAGGGTCGATAAGAATATCATTTGATCTTATTTATAGATGCATGAGCTATTTTCTGTTTATATGAAGATTCAGTGAGACATTTTGTATAATTTCATTCTTGATTACAGTGTGGTTGATGCTGCGTCTGTACTCACTTGTTGTATATATATGAATCGTCAACCAGGTCCTCACTGTATCTGCAGACAAGTCGGCTAAAATATGGGAAATCTCGGATTCTGGCAATGGAACGTTGAAGACCACACTGACTTGTCCAGGATCATCAGGTGGAGTGGACGATATGCTTGTCGGGTGTCTGTGGCAAAACGACCATATTGTCACTGTTTCTCTAGGTGGAACAATCAGCATATTCTCAGCAAGCGATCTTGAGAAATCCCCCTTCCAGTTCTCAGGACATATGAAGAACATCTCTTCCTTATCTGTGCTCAGAGGAAGTTCTGACTACATACTATCCGGCAGCTATGATGGTCTGATATGTAAATGGATGATAGGACGTGGTTTTTGCGGTAAATTGCAGCGGAAGCAAAACTCTCAGATCAAGTGCTTTGCTGCTCATGAAGAAGAGATCGTGACTTCTGGATTTGACAACACGGTAAACTGATTTTCACACATTTGACTTGGTTTCTGCAATGTTCGAGTTTCTAGAAGCAGTGCTGATGGTCTTTTACTGTTTGATACTTATCCAGATATCCAGGATTTCTTATCAAGACGGTCAGTGCACAAACGAAGAGTCTATTGGCGTTGGAAACCAGCCAAATGATCTAAGCCTTGCACCGCTTTCACCTGGTCTCCTTCTGGTGGCCTTTGAGTCAGGAGTTGTGTTTCTCCGTGGTGAGAAAGTAGTGTCAACCATCAACCTTGGGTTCACTGTCACTGCTTTGGCCGTAACACCTGATGGAACTGAAGCCATTGTCGGTGGTCAAGACGGTAAGCTCCGTTTGTATTCTGTGAATGGCGACTCTCTTACCGAGGAAGCAGTTCTTGAGAAACACAGAGGAGCCATCAGCGTCATACGTTACTCTCCAGATTTATCTTTGTTTGCATCAGCTGATTTGAACAGAGAAGCAGTTGTATGGGACAGAGCCTCCAGAGAGGTAACTAAAGATTATTTAATCCAACTCTAACACTGATCTTACATCCTCTTGCTTTTGTAAACAGGTGAAACTGAAGAACATGTTGTACCATAGCGCCCGCATAAACTGCCTAGCTTGGTCTCCAAACAGCACTATGGTTGCTACGGGATCATTAGACACATGTGTGATTGTGTATGAAGTGGAGAAACCTGCTTCCACACGGAAGACCATAAAAGGAGCTCATTTAGGTGGAGTTTATGGTCTGGGTTTCGCTGATGATACCCATGTTGTGAGTTCTGGTGAAGATGCTTGTATCCGGGTTTGGAGCTTAACGACTTGAGGTGTGAATTTTATAAAAAGATCTCTGGAAGCTCCTCCTTTTGTCTCTTTGGAAAAAAGCTTTTACAACTTTTGAAGGCTTTGGTTTCTTCCGTTTGGCCTTGTGTGTCTGTGAGGCTTTGTTGGTGTGTGCGAGTGTTTTTGTCTGCATATCTTTGTCAAACACAATACTTTCTGTTTTGGTTTGGTGTGTGTGAAAATGAGGTGTTGAGTCAGATATTATCAGAGACTTGGACTTGAGATTGTGACTTCTCTTCTCTGTTATAGTGATTGTTGGATGATTTTTGTCTCAGATATTTGTTTGTTCATTTCAGTTTTTCATTATACAGTTTTACTACTTAAGGCTTGTTTTGCATTATGACAACAATATATAACACATTGTCTAAAAATAATGATTTGCATTCTTCCAATAATTTTCCCTATTGTTTGATCCGAGTTCCGTCTAAATGATTTCGCTCATAGTCGGGACTCGTCAGTGGGCTATTTCGGGTAAATAAGTCTATTTCTTTATCTCGGTTACAAGAGGAAAGATGAATATCCTTTACAATAGTTCCTATCTCGGAAGGATATTACAACATAATCTATATATGTCTTTTTTGTCTAGGTCTCGCCCCCTTGCCTCAACCTTCATGTCCCCTTCTTATAGCTGCTTCCCCCCTTTCGCCCTAGGTCGGTTGACCTAATGGGCCTTACTCATGTTGGGCCGAGTTAGCAGTGTCGAAAGCCGCTTTCTCGCGCCGGGCTTTCCTACACTGTTTAACTAAGAGGCGGTCTGGAGCCGACTCGCTCAGCCGATGAGCCGTTTTCCGACAGTCGCTACCCGCCCATATTCTGTCGGGGCCGGTCAGGCTTCTCTTCTTGATGGGCCTAATTCGGGGCATAGCCCATCCCCTACACCTATAAACTTGAGTTTTATTTTCATCTTGTTTGGTTAATTGAAAAATGCAGGGAAATAATAGCTGTGTTAAGCTACCCATTAAGTTGACATTTTTACTCTCTTCAGCACAGAGAAGATATAACGCGTAGGGTTATATTTGTCATTTCACAGATCGACACTTTTTTTTTTGTTTTATCTTCACAGTCCTCGTCAGTGAGCGTAGCAAAGGGTTTTCTACTCCGCATTTTCATATACTTTTCCGGCGACGACGGTTAACTCTACACTCTCCCCGCCACCACCGTTTCACTCCATCGGTCCGACCAGGTACTCACTCTCTTTATCAAACTTTGATTCTGCTTTTTAAGTTTTGGGTTTCCCGAAATGCTGCTTTTTGTTTACGCTCCCTTGTTCTAGAGAATGTTCCGTTGAAAAGTTTGATCGCACCATCGATCGAACATGCATTTACGTTGTTCATGATTTTATCAACTCCTGAATCGTTCCTCTTTCTTCCTTTTTAGGGTTTTTGTGTAGGTTTTGTTACATTGTGTTGAAACATGACTGATAAGGATATCGAAGAGATTGAGGCTGCTGGAGAAGTCGATTTGCGTGACCTAGGAGAACCCTTTCTCCAGAACTTCTGCAAGAAAGCGGCGACGTCCTTCTTCGAAGCGTACGGGCTCGTCAGCCACCAGCTCAACTCCTACAACTTCTTCATCGAGCATGGTCTTCAGAACTTGTTTGAATCCTCCGGTGAGATGCTTGTTGAGCCGTCCTTTGATCCTACGAAGAACAAGGATCATGAGTGGAGATATGCAACGGTAAAGTTCGGAGAAGTCAGTATTGAGAAACCCACTTTGTACTCTGATGATAAGGAGCTTGAGTTTCTCCCGAGGCATGCTAGGCTTCAGAACATGACGTACTCGGCTCGGATGAAAGTTAATGTCGACGTTGAGGTAAGGAAACTGATTAAACTCTTGTTGATATCCAAGTTAAGGAGAAAGGCTGATTAAAGTTATCACCGTTTTATCGTTCTACTTCTTGCAATAACAGCTTACTGAATCGTGTCTATGTAGTCAGTCTTAAAGAGTTAATAACGTATGGTATGAAATATAACGGAAACATTTTGTGGTTGACTGAGTTTCTCTCCATCTCCATCACGTCCTGCTTACATTGTATGATCTATGCTTGTATGCAATGGCTCATATTTGTCAAACTTTTGATGAAGTTTCTGGTTTGCTGCCATTGTATCTTGTTCTTGTTACTGGTTATTTTGTTGTGTAGCTGACTCTTCAGTTTATAAATTGACTAGGTGTTCGTTAAGAAAGTTGTTAAAAGAGACAAGTTTAAGACGGGACAAGACGAATATGTCGAGAAGCAGATATTATCTAAGAAGACGCAGGACATCCCAATTGGTAGGATACCCGTGATGGTGAAATCCGTCCTTTGCAACACAACGGAGAAAGGAAATAATGGAGAAAGCTACAAAAAGGGGGAATGCGCCTTTGACCAGGGTGGATATTTTGTGATAAAAGGAGCTGAGAAGGTTAGTTACACCAAATATTTGCATTTCTACTGTCATGGGATTGTATCTGAACTATTTTAGTGTATGGCTTAGTGGTTGGATTGTGCGTTCTTCACTTAATATGCATTGCACCTATTTGCCTACACTTTTTCAACTGCTTACAACGTTTTTTGCTTTCTTTCGTTCTAACACGGTATATATATACTGGAAAACATTGCCAAGCTGTTATACAAGTTCCTAACGTGAAGAAATGTGTTTTGCAGGTCTTTATTGCTCAAGAACAGATATGCACAAAGAGACTTTGGATTTCTAATTCACCATGGACAGTCTCCTACAGGTCCGAAACTAAAAGGAATCGGTTCATTGTGCGTCTGTCAGAGAATCAGAAAGCTGAAGACTTTAAGAGAAGGGAGAAAGTATTGACAGTATACTTCCTGTCAACTGAGATCCCAGTCTGGGTCTTGTTCTTCGCTCTGGGTGTTGCGTCAGACAAAGAGGCTGTTGATCTGATTGCCTTTGATGGTGGTGATGCAAGCGTTACCAACAGTGTCATAGCTTCGATCCAGGAAGCTGATTTGGTTTGCGAAGATTTTCGCCATGGGAGAAATGCTCTGGCATATGTTGAGCAGCAGATTAAAAGTACAAAATTCCCACCTGGAGAAAGTGTGGATGACTGCCTAAGTCTGTTCTTGTTTCCAGGCCTCAAAAGTTTGAAGCAGAAAGCACGATTCCTGGGCTACATGGTGAGATGCCTTTTTAGCGCATATGCTGGGAAAAGAAAGTGTGAGAATAGGGACAACTTTAGGAACAAGAGGATCGAATTAGCTGGAGAGTTGTTGGAAAGGGAGTTAAGGGTGCATCTGGCACACGCTAGAAGAACAATGACCAAGGCCATGCAGAGACACCTCACGGGAGATGGCGATTTGAAGCCTATTGAGCACTATTTGGATGCTTCCATTATAACAAACGGGCTTAGTAGAGCCTTCTCCACTGGAGCGTGGTCTCATCCTTTCAGGAAGATGGAAAGGGTGTCAGGTGTTGTTGCTAATCTGGGCCGTGCAAATCCACTGCAGACTTTAATTGATCTGAGGAGAACGCGGCAACAAGTCCTGTATACCGGCAGAGTTGGAGATGCTAGATATCCGTAAGTAGAATTTTCACCACCTCTTATTTGTTTGGAATATAAGTATATGCAAGGTCAGCATTTACTCAGTTTTACATGTCTTCTGTCTGTTTTATTTGTATTAACATATTTCATTTAGTTATGATGATGACCGTTGGTTCCTGCAAAGTCCTCCTATCTGTGCTTAACGCAGATTTATACTGATTTTGTATAGATTGTACTTGTCATTATGTCATTCTTATACTGCTTTTCTTGTTTCTTTTTACCTTAGTCACTCTATCTTCTATTTTTTTCCTGATGTCGACAATTGATTATCCATTTTAGCTACATTTTAATGTGAGCTGTGAAATAATTGAGCCGTTGCGTTTTTGGATTTTAAAGAACTGAAATGTGACTGCATTGTTTTATAATGTATGCAACAGGCATCCCTCTCACTGGGGCAGAGTATGCTTTTTGTCAACCCCAGATGGTGAAAATTGTGGCCTTGTGAAGAACCTGTCTCTCCTTGGAGTTGTTAGCACTCAAATTATGGAGCCTGTGGTGGAAAAGCTCTTCGATAGTGGAATGGAAGAGCTGGTGGACGACACCAGTACACCACTGTGCGGGAAACACAAAGTTCTTCTTAATGGAGACTGGGTTGGAGTATGTTCGGATTCTGACTACTTTGTTGCAGAGTTAAAAAGCAGGCGGCGTCAAAGTGAATTACCTCGTCAGGTAACAAAGTTTTGTGCTATTTTGATATCTTGTATTTACCTTGGATCTTGTTACCCTTTACAAACGTCTCTATGTCACTCTTTGCAGATGGAAATCAAGCGAGATAAAGATGACAAGGAGGTACGGATTTTTACAGACGCTGGCAGACTTCTCCGTCCCCTCATGGTTGTGGAAAATCTCCACAAGTTGAAGCAAAGTAAACCATCGCAGTACACCTTTGAGCATCTTCTTGACCAAGGGATTCTCGAGATGATCGGGATTGAGGAAGAAGAAGACTGTACCACCGCATGGGGAACCAGACAGCTTCTGAAAGAGCAGAAGAGTTACAGTCATTGCGAATTGGACCTGTCCTTCCTGTTGGGTGTTAGCTGTGCAATTGTCCCATTTGCAAATCATGATCATGGTAGAAGAGTTCTCTACCAGTCCCAGAAGCATTGCCAACAAGCCATTGGGTTCTCCTCAACGAACCCTAACATCCGCTGTGATACGCTGTCCCAGCAGCTGTTCTATCCCCAGAAGCCACTTTTCAAGACAATGGCGTCAGAATGTCTTCAGAAGGATGTGTTGTTCAATGGACAGAATGCAATAGTTGCTGTGAATGTTCATCTTGGGTTCAACCAGGAGGACTCCATTGTGATGAACAAGGCCTCGCTGGAACGTGGGATGTTCCGTTCAGAACAGATCAGGAGTTATAAAGCAGATGTTGACAGTAAAGACTCGGAGAAGAGGAAAAAGATGGATGAGGTTGTTCAGTTTGGAAAGACACAAAGCAAAATCGGCAGAGTAGACAGCCTGGATGATGACGGGTTCCCTTTTATTGGTGCTAATATGCACAGTGGTGATATTGTCATTGGCAGATGCACCGAATCTGGGACTGATCACAGCGTAAAATTGAAGCACACTGAGAGAGGGATAGTGCAGAAAGTGGTGTTATCATCTAATGACGATGGGAAGAATTATGCTGCTGTTTCTCTGAGACAGGTAAGTTCCAGATCATACTGTAGTGAGCTGTATTTCAGATAACGCATACCTTTGAGCTAATATAGCGTTTCCATTGATCTATCTTTTACATCTTGCAGGTTCGTTCTCCATGTCTTGGAGATAAATTCTCCAGTATGCATGGTCAGAAGGGTGTTTTAGGCTATATAGAGGAGCAGGAGAATTTTGCTTTCACGACGCAAGGCATAGTTCCTGATATCGTGATAAACCCGCACGCATTCCCTTCTCGGCAAACACCAGGCCAGCTCTTGGAGGCTGCTCTCTCCAAAGGAATAGCTTGTCCTATGCAAAAGAAGAAGGGCAAGTCTGATGCATACTCTAAAGTGACACGCCATGCCACTCCTTTCTCCACTCCCAGTGTCGATGACATAACCGACCAGCTTCACAGGTACCCTTTCTTCACACTGACACTTGGTTTAAGCACTGTATACAAAACATTGAGGAAAGATACAGGGCTTGATGCTACAATGAGTAGAGGTCAATAGGTATGCTATATAACTGTTTGACGTTTGCTAAAAGGCATGATTTTCGTGATTCGTTCCTGGTTTAAAAACGTTTGGGCTTGGAAATTGTGTACAGGATACCCAAAAGTTCAAATTACTGCTAATTTGAGCACCTTATAAGATTGAAACATCTCATAGTGATTGGTTTTGTTTACCTAGGAGACTTAAAAGCTAGCGTGACACTGGTCTATTCGTTTCTTTCTTTTATTTAGTTTGTGTCTGAAAAAACTCTAGAAAGACACAAAACATGGGCTCAAAAGCAATGAACCAGAATAATTGTTAGAGGGTTGACTGTTGAGGTTGAGAGTCATTTGTCTTGTTGATTATGTGATGACTCATTGAACATGTTTCGTTTATTGTGGATTCTTGACACCTGATTGATTACGGATTGTAAATACTTGTCTGTGGTCTCAGGGCTGGCTTTTCAAGATGGGGAAACGAAAGGGTCTACAATGGAAGAACAGGAGAGATGATGCGTTCACTCATCTTCATGGGCCCAACATTCTACCAGCGACTCATCCACATGTCGGAGGACAAAGTCAAGTTCAGGAACACCGGACCAGTTCACCCTCTGACGCGCCAGCCAGTTGCAGACAGGAAGAGGTTCGGTGGAATAAAGTTCGGAGAGATGGAGCGAGACTGCCTGATTGCTCACGGTGCATCAGCGAACTTGCACGAGCGTCTGTTCACTCTAAGTGACTCTTCACAGATGCACATCTGCAGGAACTGTAAAAGCGCAGCGAATGTGATCGAGAGGGTGGCAAGCAGTGGAAGAAGGATCAGAGGACCGTATTGCAGGCTGTGCGAGTCGCCGGACTATGTGGTGATGGTGAACGTGCCGTATGGAGCTAAGCTTCTGTATCAGGAGCTGTTCAGTATGGGCATCTGTCTCTACTTCGAAACCAACCTCTGCTGAATGTCCCACAGTCTTATGTTTATATCTATCGAAATAACAAACATATGTATGGCTTAGAGCCTTAGACCAGGTTTTGTGTAGTTTGACTTTGTTCTAGTTCGGGTCACCTGAACCCTACGAAACCATAAAGCCCGGTTTATTTTGTGTTTATCGCTAATGCTAATCGACTGAACCGGCTTTTCTTTTTGTTTACTCTAACCGGTTTATAATCCAAGTTTATGGGTATTTGAGTGTATTCTCATTTGAGTCGATTTGCGTTAAAAATATAACAAGAGTACTTCCATATATTTTATGAAGTTAAATGTTATTAAATTTGTAATTTTAAAATTTTATTGTTATTAAAAATGTTTTAAATAGTAAAGCTGCGAAAATAAATGGAAACTTGAAGATATTTTAGTGAAGTTTATTAGTTAAAGATGTCAAAATTCAAATCTCAATTTTAGATAAGATTTTATATTGTTCTAACCAAGGGTTCTAACTAAATCATTTTAACTTTCATAACTCACGTAAAGGCTAAAATCATCAAAAGAATTCTTAAAAAAATCAATACAAATGTTGAATACATCTGGCTTTGTTTTCAAAATTCAAATATATAGGTCTAAGCCCATTAACAATTTCCGACTTGAACCGACCCGGTTGGATCCGTCTATTGCTATGCCGCAATAAAAGGCTTCTTCTTGTTCTCCCGGAGGAGGCGCAAGGTGCCATAAACCTTTCTATTGCAGCCGTTTCTCCCATAGACAGTTTTCTCAGCTCGCTGCTGCAACGCGATGAATCGCGGAACCTTGTACGAGACTGATGACGATGAAGAAGACGAAGAAGACGACGACATCGGTGAAGATCTCGAAGACTTAAGACGCGCCTGTATTGTCTCCGAGTCCAATTCCGACGATGCTATTGCGAAATCCGGTTCTGTTGGACCGGATGAAGGAGGCGGCGGCGGCGGCGACGGGGGAGAGATACCGTCGGATTCAGAGAACGAAGACGACTTCGAGATGCTTCGGAGCCTCAAGAGCCAATTAGCTTCGTCGACGGTTCCTCCCACGGGTTTACCACTGCCTTCAGATTCGGAGAGTGATGACGACTTCGAGTTGCTTCGGAGCCTCAAGAGCCAGCTGGCATTGTCGATGGATGCGCGCTTTCCTCACACGAGTCTATCCGACGAAGACGACGATGATGATTCTTTTGAAACGCTTCGTGCTATTCGTAGGCGCTTCTCTGCTTATGCAAATCTCGGTGAGCTCAATGTGATATATCTATTTCTTGTTTTGCCATCTACTGATTCGTTAGATACTGATTCAAATGAGTAAGATAGTTTTGCTGCGACTGGTAGATTAATTTAGCTTCTCTTCTTATACGCAAATGGAAGATAGGTATAAGGCTCAGCTACACTGAGTATATGCATATGTGTAGTTTTACAGTAGAAGCTCTCTCTCTCGCTGTTCTTATGTTTGCTTGTTAATATGACTTGAAATGTTGTGATGGATTCATGATGCAGGACTTTAGGTTTTGCGTGTCTTCTTCTCCAGCTTAAGTAGTAACTTCTTACTGTTTTTTTCTTTTCTTGTAGATCAAGATGGAGCTTTTATGAATGATTCACTCGGGAAGAAAAAGCAGGTACATGCCTCGGACAATGAACCTTCAAGCGAAATATTCAGTAGGTCTAATACTTGTGAAAGCTTTCCAGATCAGGGGAAACAAGTTGTCACATTGCCTGATTCTGAGGGAACACAAGCTGGTGATTTACATGAAAACTCTGCCATTGCACCTCTTGAACCACAGACATGCCAGTCATCAAGTTTCCCTGAAGCTGCACAAGCCTTTGTTGATGCAATCCGGAGGAACAGGGCGTATCAGAAGTTTCTTAGAAAGAAGCTGACTGAAATTGAAGCGAAGATCGAGCAGAACGAGAAGCACCAGAAAAATGTTAAGATAGTTGTAGACTTTCAAGCTTCTTGCAAGAGAATAACCAAACAGGCGCTTTCTCAGGGGAAAGATCCTCGTCTCCAATTAATCTCAACACCAAAATGTGGACCTCGTGATAGCTCTGAGGTAACGCATTTTGAATCATTCCTGCCTCTGCAGTTCTTTTGAAAATTGTACTGCTTACGCTTTTGACCCGGTGGACAATGTTCCTTTTCTTAAATTCTGTTTCTTTTTTTTGGTAGGATAACGACAAAAAGATATCTCCTTTGACGTTTGGTCCACCGGAAAACCCTTGTGTTGAAAATTATAGGATGATAGTAAAGACATATCCAGTTTCAGTGAATCGCAGAAGTTGGTCTGCTGAGGAGAACGAAAATCTTGCAAAAGGTCTAAGACAACAAGTTCAGGAAACACTGCTTAATGAAGCTATAGAACGGTTCAGGTACTGCTCGCTCTTTCTCTTTTAAAGTGATATCATATTCAGATGCAGAAATAGTTACAAGTTTCATCTTTTATAAGTTTCCAAAAGAATTGACTGACAGCAATTTCTCAACAGTGACTTGGAAGGATCTTCAGATGATATAAACACCATTAATGAATCGATCAAAAATCTTGAGATCACACCAGAGATGATTAGGCAGTTTCTTCCGAAATTTAATTGGGATCGGTTGGCCTCGATGTATTTCAAGGACCGTTCTGCTGCAGAATGTGAAGCTCGGTAAGTTCCTCCTCTAGTTCAAGTAAAGATAAATCAGCTTTCAATCATCTATAGATGCACACTCAATATATTACATTCTCTTCATTTGAGAATTTGATGGAATTTCGTAATTTTGTGTTGTAGGTGGATGAGCTCGGAAGATCCATTAATCAACCACGGTCCATGGACTGCGGAGGAGGAAAATAATCTGCGTTTAATCATCCAAGAAAAGGGTTTTACAGACTGGCTTGACATTGCGGTATCACTAGGGACAAATAGGACCCCGTTTAAATGTTTGGCTCGATATCAGAGAAGCTTGAATGCAGACATATTAAGAAAAGAATGGACTCCAGAGGAAGATGACCAACTCCGCGCTGCAGTGGAGTTGTATGGTGAAAAAGACTGGCAGACTGTTGCAAATGCATTAGAAGGACGAGCTGGAACTCAGTGCTCTAATAGGTCAGTTACTATCTTCTACTCTCACCCATTTCTTTATGAATCTAGTTTATTGTAGACAAATCAAGTTGTCGCAAGAGCTAGTTTGTTTGGTAAATTAGTTTACGTTGTTTATAAACGACAGATGAAGTCCATGTTTAGTCGATGTGGGATTACCTTATTATGCAGTCACTGATGATGATCATGTAGCAGGATTTAAAATGTGTTACAGGTTATTATTGTCCTGTCATTTTATGCTGTCTTAATTTCATATTACCTAGTGTAATGGTTGATCTGATTCTTGTCTTCTCTATCTTTCAGATGGAAAAAGACGCTCCACCCTACCAGAACGCGGGTAGGGAAATTCAGCTCAGAGGAAGAAAAACGTTTGACAGTAGCTGTGACACTCTTTGGAGCTCAAAACTGGCATAAGATTGCGCGTTTTGTTCCTGGACGGACCTCGACTCAGTGTCGAGAGAAATGGGCAAATTGTTTAGATCCCAATGTAAATCATGGCAAATGGGCCAAGGAAGAAGATGCAAAGTTGAGAGAAGCAATGGCAGAACATGAGATTGGTAACTGGTCTAAAATCGCTTCACATGTGCCTCGTCGTACTGATAATCAATGCCGGAGGAGGTGGATGCAGTTATATCCTCACCAAGTGCCTCTTCTACAAGAAGCTACAAGGTTACGAAAAGAAGCTATTGTAGGTAACTTTGTTGATCGGGAATCGCAACGTCCTGCTCTTCTCGAATGCAAGTTTCTTGCACTACCTGAGATATCTCTTGAGCCGGAACCCGAAACTGTAGCCGTGAAGAAGAAACGCAAAGCAAGGTAAGTTATTCGAATATTCCCCTCAACACATTACACTCACACTGTTTTTGTGAATCTAAATTCACCTTTTTTGTTGATGCAGACCGAAGAAATCAGATACAGACTGCGAGAGCGAAGCATCAAGTGCTGCTAAAGAGAGGTGGCCAAAGAGGAGGAGAAAAGGATTAGAGAGATGCTCAGGAGATGTATGTAGACAAGAGAATGAGACTGTCTGTGAAAATAACGAGAATCAAGACAATGTAAAGGAGAAGAAGCAAAGACGAAGACGCAAAAGTGTTGTAGAAACATCCAACAACAGCACAGTGACAAACGACTGCTCTCAAGTCAAAGTTGGTGTCAAGAAACTTACGCCTAGAAGGAAAGTGTCTGCAGTAGTTCCTGTCGAGAAACAAGATGCACCAAACTAGTTTTCTTTGCTGCTCTTGAAAATTTTGTCTGTCTAATAAAATACGTCTAATTATAGAAACACAATAGTTTCCTTGATTTTAACAACGAAGAAATTGCTTAAAAGTTACAGGTACAAAGAGTAATCGAGAACATAAATAACACATTTTCTACCTAAAATTACAACATATTTAACGGTAATAAACTGTTAGATGTCACGTAACTCTTTAATTTTCATTTATTTAATCATTGTAGTAAATAAACAAAACATACACATGAAAACCCTTTGTACATATCACTAGTGTTGTGTATGTATAAGTGAGCACAATCTCATTATGACATTACTTACTTCGAATGAACTTCCTTCGAGTGTTAGCGCCTACCATTTCATTTCCTTTATTCTTCTTTCGCATCTTCTCTAGCTTCTGTCTATGTCCTTCTATATCAGTCTTTATCACTTTTTCTCTCATCTCATCTGGTAGCAGAGCCAGTCTCGAAAACTTCTTTGGTGACACAAACCCACCAAGTCTCTCTTTGATGTGGTTAAATGCAGGAACAAGCCCCCGTCTTATAAAACAACCATCGACCAGCTCCATCGAGCTTGTTTCGGGTAAAGACACTGAGTCTTTCAGTTCCAAGTCGAAGCAGAAAGGTGAGTCCTTCAACCACATTCTGAGAGAGTGAGCTTTCGCCACTAGAAGTCCTGTTCTCGTCTTGCAAGGAAGAAATGGAGAGCCCATCTCCCAAAGACATGCCTTCAGCGTCTTGTCCAGGGAGATACCGTTGTACTCTGCGGTCCCTGTGATTAAGACTACTGACTTTGGAGATTCTGGGTACCCTTCAAGTGATGCATCCTGAAATGGCAGAATAATTGTAGCATAGGTTCATTGGTGAATGTGAGAATGATTGTCAAAAGATGAAGCGAAGATGCAGATAGAGAGACAGAAGAATTGCCTGCATGTGATCAAGCCATAGAGTTAGGGCAACAAGCGCTGCACCTGCTGATAATCTTCTAAAATCTGCACCCCAGTCCTTGTCCGCCACCCTGTAAATCAAAACCAATCATTAATGTGACTGCTAAACACCTAAGCGTTTGCACTAAACAAGTGTTGACTAGTACAGACACTAACTCTCCAAAACATAAGACGTGCAAAACAGGACCTGACCTGAAAACGTCGCGACTGAAGATACCCCTTTTGATTGCCAACTGGAATACCCATGACGCAGTAGCTCTTAGTTCGAAAGCCCAGAGAAGATTCAAAAGAGCATTGGCAAAATTGAGGGCAGCATTGTCCTCTATGGGTTTCAGTTTCTCGAACCATTCATCCACCTCAGAAACTAGCAACTCAGGTCTTTCAACTAGAAGTCTGGTAGGATCATTAAATGAGAATTAGTAACATACAATGATAATTATTATTTCTAGGTTCAGTTAAGAGATATATTTCTCAAGGAATGCATCAGATCCTTCAAGATTGAATTCAAAATGGTATGTACGGAAACTTGGAATGCGTACCTGATGGGAAGATCAAAACCAATATCTTGAAGAGCTTTCAGCAGCAGCATGACTTCACTTTGTTCCTTGGAGAAACTCGCCGCCCTAACAAAGCAAGTCCATATCCTGTGGTCTGGCTCCAGGCCCTCTCTCTTCATTTCCAACAGCCTTTCTATTCCACTGTTATAATCTTTGCTCCGAAGGTAAGCATCAATGACTGAACTATAAGGCAGAGTTGTTAGTTCCACGTCTGTTTCTTTCAGGTTACTAAGAACTTTTTCAGCTTCTTGGGGCTGTCCTGATGAACTATATGAAACCATCAGCAGATGCATTGTAGCAAGTGTTGGTTCAATTCCCGCACTCTTCATCATTTGTAGCAGCTTCTCTGCCTTAGAGTCGCTCCCAGAATCTCGGGATATTTTCATCATCGTGTGGTAAAATGAACGGTCTAGTTTATAACCTTTGGAGAGAAGCTCTTCAAAGAGTTGCTCAGCTTGTTCAAGGCATTTTTGCTTACCAAAAGCTGAGATCAAACTCTTATATGTGTCCAGTTTTGGGTCCAGACCAATGTTTCTCATTTGCTGCATAAGCAAGTACCCTTCTTCTGGCCGTCTGTCTCTACAGTACATTATAATGAGAGAATTGTAAGTGGTCTCATCTGGTTCTAGTCCAGTTTCTTTTATCCTATGGTACACTTGAACTGTCTTCTTGTAATCCTCAATAGCTGTATACATCTTCAGCATGGAATTACAGATAGCGAGCTCGACCTTGAAGCCAGCTTCTTCCATTTCAGAAACCATAACTTCAGCATCTCTGACTCGTTTCCCTTTGCACAAAAGCTCAATCATCATCCTATAAAGACGAATCGTTGGCAAGTAACCAGCAGCCTTCATGCTATTATATATCTTCTTTACCTCAAAGATATTTCCAGCTCGAGCAAATGCGTCAAGCATCAAAAGAATGGAGCTTTTGCTAATCTTAAAGCCCATATCTTGCAACTCTTCAACGACAACGTATAGCTCCTCAAGCCTTCCATCAACACACAAAGCATGCAACAGAGTGTTGATCGATTCAACACTTGGAGACGGACCATCCCTCATCATAGTGTTAAATATAGCCCTTGCCCGCTCGTAAAAGCCACACTCAGCATAAGCCGTCATCAAACTGTTCCATGTCTTCAGATCAGGGGTTCGTCCACTTTGTCTTAAGTTGCCAACCACACTCTCTGCTTTTTGCCATAGCTTTAGTTTTCCATAAGCCTCAATGATATCAGTATACACAGGCGAACAAGCAAAGTGGAAGCCTTTTGTCTCAGCCTGAGTAACCACTTGATGAGCTGTCTCTGGAAAGCCAAGCTTACAGTACACACCAACCATGCTTTTAGATACACTTTCTGAAGCTTCACAGCCAGATAGTCTCAGGTCAGAGAAAACTTGAGAAGCTTCTGCGTAATGTTCATTCGCTACACAGCAGTGTAGTAAAGACTCATACATGGTGGAACTGCAAAAACTCCATCCATGAACACATGCGCCAGTAAAGTATTCTTCTAGCGCAGCAATTATATTGTTAACCTTGCAATGTAGAACAATTAGAGCTTCAGTTATAAGCAGCTTAGATCCACTGGCGTGTTCTTTCAAAAACTCAAGTAACTCACATGCTTCTGAATGCCTGCCTGATGAACTGTAGGAACCCAGGATAGATAACAGAGTGTCGTTTGCAAGTTCGTAGCCATTGGTGATAGCTACTTTCAACTGTCTAGCGGCAAGATCAAAGCATTCGCCCTTAACAAGAACAGAGGAAATCTCTAGTGGGTTCATGCCACACAGTTCTTCCATATCTCTGATGGTCTTCTGAATGTCCTCATCCCTGTTTTCCTTCACAAGTCCAAGTATCATCAACTCATACAGATTGTGAGTCGGTGTATGACCATCAGAAACCATATCACGATATAAAGCCCACGCCTTTCTTGTCTCGTTGCCTCTTAGTAATACATCCAGCATTACAGAATACGCCAAATTATCAGGTTTAGTCCCTGAGCGCAACATGCAACTGAAAGTATCTTCAGCCTCCTCTCGCTTTCCAGCCTTGGCATAACCGCAGATGAGAGCACTGTAGGTCTGCAGAGTTGGTTTGATCCCAACATCAAGCATCTCAGACATTAGAGCTGCGGCTTCCACAGTTCTGTTTGCTTTTCCAAGCGAATCAATCAAAACCGTGTAAGTAATAGCATCAGGGTTTCTACCCGACAAACCTTTCATGTCCTTATAAAGCTGAAGCGCGAGATCAAGCTGCCCCTGCTTCCCATACATGTGAATAATCGTGTTGTAAGTCATCTCATCTTTCCCAAACCCCATTTTCTGCATCGTCTGGTACACTTCCTTCACCTTCTCCGTATTCCTCTCTCTAGCAAAAGCATAGAGCAAAGAGTTGTAAGTAACTGCATCAGGGAAATAGCCTTTAAGCTCCAACTCCGTGAAGAGACTCTCAGCTTTCGCAGCAAGCCCACATCTTCCATAAACAGAAATCATAGCATTATAAGTCCACAAGTCAGGCTGGCAACGATGCGCTTCCATGTCCTCAAAAACCTTCACAGCCCCTTCCAAATTCGAATCCCTCGAACACGCACTAAGAAGAGTGTTGTAAGTGATCGCATCAGGCCTAAGACCAGAGTTCCTAACCATATCTAACAACTCAACAGCTAGATTCGGAGTCAACCCACCTGACTTAACCCTAGCGTTGACCAAAGTATTGAAACTTATCAAATCAGGAACGCACCCTCTCTTCCGCATTGCGTCGAGCATCTCCTGCGCCTTCGTAAACTTCCCGCTACGTGAATAAACACCCATCATCGCGTTGTAAACCTGAACCGTATCTCCCACGGCCGGCTCAGCCCTAGAGAAAATCTCCGCCGCGAGAGACTCCTGGTTCCACCGTCCAAGAACGCCGAGAATGGCTGCGACCATACGTGCGTTTGGTGAGTGCCAGTGACGGAGGTTGAGCCACTCGAAAACCTCGAGAGCTCGTTGCCAGCTCACCTGACCAACCGATTTCACGACGAAGCAGTAATCGGTGGGAGTCATCTGAACGAGGCGAGCGTCGAGGATATCCGCGACGAATTGGTTAGGTTTCAGGTTTAGAATCTTATCCGTTAGGAGTTTGACTCTCTCTCTCCAGTCTTTGGCTCTTATCAGAGCAACCTTGTTCATCTTCTTCACTCTCTTTCTTCTCCGAGTCGCCACAACCGCGGCTTCTTCTTCTTCGTTCGCCTTTTGATGCTCGCTGGAGGTAACGGAATCGATGAATTCAGCGGAGTCCGGCGTGTCGTCGACCTCCGGAGGAGTAACAGGCTGAGATTGTGTTGAAGTTTTGGAATCATATGTCTCGCGGAGGTTCAAATGTGGCCATCGGACGGCGGGAGAGGCTCGACTGTAAGTGAATTTCTGGGTGGAAGAGCTGCTGATGTTTCCTTGTTCATCTTTAATCTCAGAAACCGTCACCGGAGTAGAACTGAAGGCGGCGCGAAGGGATAAGGCGGGGGATGGAGAAAGAGGAGAAGCAAAGGCTAAAGCCCCTGCAGAAACCGCCATTAATATCTCTCAATGCTTAGCGAGTGAGAGTGGTGATGATATTTTTTTAAGGTTGCTGAGATAAGAACTTTATGCTGTTTGAGACATTAATAAACAAACAACTTGCCGTTTTGCTTGTAACATAAAAAATACCCAATGCTGACAAAGATTTATGTGAACAAAAACACCTTGCCGTTTTTACTGTGACAGAAGCTTTCATCTGCCATGTAGCCGAGAGTCGCAGACATCACGTGAAGATTAAACGTTAAAAACCCATTCAGGGATCATGAATGCTTAATTGCAACAATTTGGTAGAGTGAATGAGTAGTGATGATAATCAGTGGATAAAACATTGAGTTTTCCTTTCTGGAATTAAACAAAAATTGCCAAAACAGAGGTTTTTGGAGGGGAAAATTGCCAAAACAGAGGTTTTTGGAGGGGATACATAAGAAGAAAACTTAAAAAAAACATGAGCAGAAGTCGGTAACATCCATGTCTCTAGTAACGACCAATACCCCAGACCCTGACAACTCCATCAGTGTAACCACTGAACAATGTGCTTCCATCTGCACTCCAGTTCAAGCTTGTGCAGTAGTTCACCTGCCATTTTGCAATTTACAAACATCATCAAATCTCCAGACAACACATACATAACTTCTAAACAAGAGAAACACATACATAAACCCAGTATAGTTAATCCACTAATCTTTGATATATTCCATAAACTAATCAATGCATGTACAATGGAACAGCTACTACCAAAACACAACTACAGTATTGAAAGAACAACAGACATACCTTCTTCTGGTTCCCTATTCCCACACCACCCTCACACTTCTCCGCCTCGGCCTTAAGGTCAACCTTCAACTCATCAACAACGGTCTTACTCTCAAGATCCCATATCTTAATACTGCTCTCAGTCGCAGCACACAGCCAGTACCTATTCGGACTAAAGCAAAGCGAGTGAATAATCGAGCCACCCTCAAGCGAGTACAACTTCTTCCCCTCCGCCAAATCCCACAACAAGATCACACCATCTTTGCCACCACTGGCACACAGCGAACCATCAGGTGACACGGCAACAGTGTTGAGGTAACCCGAGTGACCAGCAAGAGAGTTCTTCAGCTTACAGTTCTGAAGATTCCACACTTTCACAGTTTTATCCCAAGAAGCTGAGACAATGGTAGGCTCAAGCGTGTTCGGGCTAAACCTAACACAGCTAATCCAATCCTTATGACCATCAGCTTCAGAGATAGTGTACTTACACTCACCAAGCGTGTTCCAAAGCTTAATCGTACGGTCACGAGAGGCTGATACGATCTGACGGTTGTCAACAGAGAAGGCCACGGAGAGGACGTCTTTCGTGTGTCCGACGAATCTACGAGTGGAGACACCAGTGGCTAAGTCCCAGAGACGAAGCTCACCGTCCCAGCTTCCGGAGAGAGCGAACTGCCCGTCCGATGAGAGAACCACATCCTCCACGAAGTGAGAGTGGCCTGTGAGCCTACGCTGAGCAACACCGTAGGACTTTTCGTCCTTGGTGAGTTTCCAGAGGATGATGGATTTGTCGCGCGACGCCGTGACGATGATGTCGGAGTTGTCGATCGGTGTGGCGATGGCGGTGACCATGTCGGTGTGTGCGCGCATTGTGCCTTTCAGTACGAGTCCCTCGGCCATGGTTAGGGTTTTTGGGTTCTTCTCGATTCGAAAATGGTGTATGGAGAGAGAGAGGAGGAGGCTGTGTGAAGTTAGGCTATTTATACTCTAGGTACATAAGAATGAAACTAGGGTTTGCTTTTAATGGGCCGTACATGGGCCACTTACTGTTTTGCTTGAGGGGTTTTCTGTCATTATATTTCGGAGTTGTTTGATTTGATGACAGAGGTGAGAGTAAGAAACTAAAAGTGTCGTTATATCCGTTTCATATTACTAGAGGAGGTTTAGGGGGTTTCTGTCATTATATCCGTTTTATATTACTTATCGTTGTAGAGAAAAATTTTTGTTTCAAAATAAGTATCGTTTTAGAATTTCAATGCAAAATTTATTAATAAAATTCTCTAATTTATTTTTCTATTAGTTGAAATATGGTTAGGTATATAAATAATTGTGTTTTTATTTTAAAAATAGACAAAATCATATGTTTTATTAATATGTGTGCATAAACTTAAAAGACAAGTATTATGAAACGGAGAGAGTAACAACTAAAGGTTTAAAACTTGAGATGAATCTGATTCAAATGTACAAGAAGAGTTTCCTAAACACACAAAGAAAGAAATGATTATCTGTTCTTTATTTTAGTTTGTTTGACTATTAATTCATGTTTTTAATCATGAAGTGCACAACACACGGTGGCTTTGTGATGACCTTGGTACACCTTCACTTCTTTTCCCGCTGGCATAGACCACAACCTAGCCGTCATGTCCGATGATGCTGTGCATATTACAGAATCAAAAACCAGTTTAGAAGACTGTTCTGTGTATTTTCTTTAGACAAGTTGTTGATTTTTAAGATGGGAGTTTAGTGAAAGTACCTGTTACAAGAAACTCCCCATCCACTGAGAAGACGCAGTCCCATACCCATCTTTGATGTCCTGTTAAATACGGTTGATGAGAATGTAAGAGAGAGCAATGGAGAACGAGGTAACGTTTATCTAAAAACAACATGGAGAACCTCACCTGTTAAAACTTTCTCTAGTTTGAAACCATCGACGTTCCATATTTTGACAGTTTTATCAGATGATGCAGTCGCTAGATATCTGCTGACAAAGTATGTAAGGGAGAAGATGGAGGAAGCGGTTTATACAGAGAGAGTAAGAAACACATTACTTGTTTGCGGGAGAGAGAAGGCATTTAAGGATGTGGCCATTATGAGCTTGTAGCTTATGAAGTGGCTCAAACTCTGTCATTGTCTGGAAACGAAACAAAAACAAAAAATTTAAATGAGCATAACAACTATACGAATGTGACTTGAATGTCTTCTCATCATACCTGTTTTCCTCGCAACAAGCGCCATACATAACATGTTCCACGGTTGTTAGCAGCAACAACCATTGTCCCATCCCACATCACCGTTAAAGACCGTACAGGTGTATCAACTTCTGGTACCTATAGTTCCACCACAGAACCTTTTAACAATCCTGTTTGGTTGAATGCTCTGAAATGTAACAATCAAGTCAAGGAAGTTTACCAGTTCACAGCTACACGAATTTGCTCTGAGATCCCATACACGGATATTGCCGTTTTGGTCTCCAGATATCAATTCAGTCTGTATAAAAACAAAATTCATGATAAAACAACAAACAGATTGTGGTAGCAACTGAGACAAGTAACAGAACAGCAAACAAAACTGTGTTAACTGGAGCATAACACAGATGACTTGGTGTACCTGATTTGGGTGTAAAACAACAGTGTTAACAGCGGCAACACTTTCATACTCTCTCTGGCAACCTGGAGCCCTACAGTTTTTGGGTCTTACAAGTCAACAACTTGTTGCTAAGAAATGCAAATCAACTTCAAATCCACACTTAAAAAAATGTAATGAAGCTATTAACCATTCAACACTGAGAATTAACAACATAAAACTAACCTCAAGTCCCAGATCTTAACAGTACCATCCTCTGATCCAGAATACATCCATTTTCCATCACACTGGAACCCCACTGCCATAACATTGTTGGTGTGTGAATCATACGTCATCACCTAGATGATCCATATGCACACACAGAGAGATCATTCAAGAAAAAGCAGAAACACCACACACACACTGTAAATCAAAAAGAAAGGAGGAAACTTTACAGGTTGAGGGCTATTGGAATTGACATCGAAGAGACGTATATGAGGATTGCAAGCTGCAGCTAGGTGACGCTTATCTGGGGTTATCTCCAGCCTATTCACATGCTTAACAAAGAAAAATAATAAATGTATTACTTTTTGTTCAATACAGACAGTAATCCATCCCGACAAGGGTTTGTGAAAGATGAAAGCTTTAAGACGTGTCTCTCTCTCTCTCTCCTTACCGAGTCCGGATACTGAATGGTACGGTAACAGCGACCGCTCTCGGCTTCCCAGAATCGGATCGTGTGATCATAGCTCGCTGTTGCGAGAACTACACAAGGTTGACTCATTCTCGATTATGAACGATCCTTACAAGAATCTTAGGGCTCCGCGATTGAGGAGGGATCGAAGACCTGAGTAGCAACAGAAAATTAAGAAGAAGAATCAATCCGCATAATTAACGCTGAGTGTGTGTTTCTGTATTAAAAAATAAATGTGCTGGGGGTTAAATTGTCAATGTATATATAACTAAGGCGTTATTTTGTTATTTTTATAAAAGTTAGGACAAAAGTTAAAAAAAATACTTCCATTGGAGAGCTCTGAGATTTTTGGTTTTATTGGATAAGTTTACAGCTAAATCTTTCATGTATGGGATGTTTTACGTATTTCTATAACTAAGTTATTTGTTTGTTATTCTGTACAAAACACACATATATATATATATGATTTTCTACATGAATGATGATCAAGAAAAATCATTTTTGTACTAACTTTTCATGGTATCATGAAAAGTTGAACCCAACATTTTAGGGACTTGCCAATATAATTTTTTGGGTTCAACTTGTACTTATGTTGGTCATGAATTCGATTTCTGCTTAAAACTAAATTATCAATAGATCAGTATAGATTTTGGGTTTTGGCATAAGTGGTTAATATGACGGATCGTAACAAACAATCGGTTCATCTTTTGGTATATATTAATCGGAAGGTATTCCAAACCCGGTTAAATAATATGGTAGCCAATCGACTTTTGTATCAATAATTGTGTTCTTTTTAGGGTGGACCGAATCAGATATGACATATCAAAAAAATGGACCAATAAAGCAAACTTGGAAGGTGGATGTTGTTATGAAGGATATATCCTACAATATCACCTGATCACTTTGGTTTTACATTAGCTTAAGTTGATCTTCTTAAAAACATGCTTTAGTTTGAATATTCTATGAGGATGTATTAAAGTGTAGGTAGTAGACGCCTAACGTTCCACACGTTTATGGCATTGAGGAATCGGGGGCCAAAGCAGATTGTGGCACCACACATCCATTGTCACAGATTGTTAGACTCTCAGACATCATGTACTTTGGTTGATGTGACTTCTTTAACCGAAGCCAAAGTGGACATTTTCTATGCTCTAAATAACCATTACATCAAATTCAAGGCTGATTATCTCCAAGTCATGGTGCTAGAAATGCTACAAAAATTACAAAACGCAGAGAAGCTTACGTTTGGTGGAAACTTTGTTCGAAACTAATTTATCGTGATTTGAATTCTATTTTGATGCTTAATATATTTATACTATTATTTGCGCACGTTCGAAACTCTCACGTTAAATGAATGCATATAAAATAAATCATAAAATAAACTTATATATATATATTATTTTTTTTAATCAAATATTGGCAAAAATAAAAGTATACATATTTTTTAATTTGTAAACGCACCTCAGTTCCTAGTAAATTTTTCAAAAAACTAAAATATTAATATTAACTAAATATTAAAAAATTATTGGATAATTTTTTCAAATTTTAAGAACTCTTTTTTTTTTTTTTTGGAACAAATTTTAAGAACTCTATCTAATCTAATGTATAATTAAATTTTAGTAATTATTAAGGCCCGGCCTTAAGGCCCAAAATAATCGGGTCGGATCCAGAGAACCGGTTAATTAGTACTTTCTTCACTTGGGTTCTTCTCTCTCTCTCACTTTCTGGCTGGCTGTGCAATCGAGAGACTGTAATGACGACGAACAACGGGAACGTTTTGATGCTGGAGGCGGCGCCGGAAGCTACGAAGCCTTGGGCAAGCGCGGCAAACGCAGAAGTTATCGATGCGCTTCCTTACATAGACGATGACTACGGCAATCCACTGATTAAAGCTGAGGTCGACCGCTTGGTGGAGGAAGAGATGCGTCGGAGCTCGAGGAAGCCTGCTGATTTTCTCAAGGATCTGCCTCCTCTTCCAAAATTCGATTTCGAGGTCTCAATTTTTACTCTGAATCCTTACTTATATCACTCTGAATCTCCAATCGTTTTTAGGGTTTTGATTCTTCTTGTAATTTGCAATCAAGATTGTTAATTTCTGCTTTGTTTTGTTAGGGTTCTTGCTCACGAATGAGTTTAGTTGATTCATCTAAGTTTCAATTAGATTTAGTTTCTAGGTTTTGAATCAAATTTTTTTCTGGAGATTTGATTATCTTCAAGAAACTGTGTATGGATCATGTAGTTAGCTTCAGGGTTTAGGTAAAAAGGCGAACTTTTATACGTTGTCTCATGTATTTGATTGTTTTTTAATCTCCTTTGGTTGCTGTAAAACGAATATCAGAACTGTCCAGTCCTTGGCAAAGAGTATGAGCGTGTTCGAGCTGGGAAGCCACCAGTGAGGATCGATTTCGAGTCCCGCTACAAGCATGAGTTGCCGCCTGCTAATAAGAAAAATGATGATGCTGCCTGGAACCAGTGTCTTCACAAGACTCAACGGTCATTGCAACAGAAGATGATCGAGTAAGCACACATTATATTAATGCTTCTAATGACTAATGAATTATCATCCTCTTCTGAGTTCTGACAAGTTGTTGCATACTGCTGCATTCCTCTCTAAAAATTGTTAATTCACAGGCTTGAGAATTTGGAAATGATGTCAAAACATGGCCCAGAGCTTTGGAGACAGAACAATCATCGGCTAGAAGTATTCTTGACCAGGTTTGTTTTCAAATAGTATATATGTGTAAAGCTGCGTTAGTTGAAGTTTCTGTCGTTACATTGTAACTTGTGTGATTAGTGTTCAAGCTCTGTATTTATTCTGTGGAAGCGTTCTTGATAACTTCGTTGTCGATTCCATTGCATAAAATGCTTCTTTGGCTTTTGCGCTAGACTTGCTTTCTGTTTTTTCTTCATGTGCTTTCTTTGTGAGAGCTTCTTCGTTCTTGTGAAACATAAGAAGCTCTTCGTCCTCTTGGGACTCAACACAGTGAGATTGATCTCAACACTCTACTTGGTCTCTATTTTTCCAGAATGCAAAGACTAGCTCAGGAGCAGAACGAGGAGATTGAGAAAGTTAATCGCGAAAGGAAGTATCATCAGGTGATAATACTATTGAAGTATTTCTTCCTTCTAGTCTTCTCTTTGGTTTACGGGGTAATCTGAAGCATTGTTGTGTGGCCATATCAGCAAACCACAGCGTATGAGCTCAACGCTCTATCTCAAGAATGGAGACAGCTCTGTGTCAAGAACATGGAGATTCAGTCTGCGTGTGCTGTGCTTGAGACCCAAATCGATTCGTTGAAAAGAGAAGCTGCTGAAAGGTGAATGAATTCTTGTTATTGCCTCTTTGCATTACTCAAGGGTTGCATTGTAAGCACAAAACTAAAAACTCTTGTGCTTGTGTTTCAGAGGATGGAACTTAGAAGAGAAACTAGAGAGTGTCAAACCGCTTCAATCGCAGTGAGGCGCAACCTCCCATGCTTGCGGTTACTGATTTATTTAAAGCTTATATGAATCCATCTATCATATCTCCGCTATATTTTTGAATGTTTGTTTTTCAAATATTATTCATAGTATATGAGAATGATTTTATCAGAAACATACTATAGCATTAGGTCAATGAGTGTTTCTGTTTATGTAATAACATTTTATAATTGTTTGTTTTATTAAACATCTTTACATTCTTTTTCATCTTCATATTTTTCTTCCTAATTTCTCTCAAACCATGTACATAAAAGTTCCTCCTAATTCAGTGTAAATATCTATTTTTAACGCGTGCAATTATCTATAAAGAAAACTAGCATGCATGTGTTTTTATTAGAAAAGCCAAACAGTCAAGAAGTTCCTACACGTACGTAGCAAAGATAATTTATTTTCTTAATCATTTTTTGTTGAATCATGAAGTCTATCACATTGATCATGGTTTCTTGTGTTCTCATGTTCTTCATTCTCAACAATGTGAATGGTGCGTGATATGTTATTTTTTCTTTTCATATACAATTGAACATTTTTTTTTTAATATTGGTGATACGAAATAACAGAGGTGAATGCGAAGGTGTGCATAAAATCAAAAAATTTATAAATCAAAAATTTAAATTATTCTTTAACCAAAATTACCATTATTATCTAACCAAATTTTATAATAAAATATATTATATTACAACTGAAATATTTTTTAAAAAATCTTTCATTCATCCTAATAATTACAACTTATGTCACCGAAGTAATAATTATAAATTAATTAACTACAAATATTTATTTTGTTAGATTATTATTTAACCAAACTGATCATTATCTCTAACCAATTTTTATAATTAAATTAAGATTTATTTCAAATGTGACATGCAAACTTTAAATGTTATATATTCATGTATATTATTATTCATTTCACATACAAAATATAGATTATATATGTTTTATTAAAATATAAACTATATAAACATATATATAGTTATTTTCAAATATATATTAAATGGTTTGATGATTAATATTATTCACAAATATATATTTGATTTATAATAATAAAACAAATAAATTTAAATTTAATATTTTCCTCATAAGTAAACTTAGAAGTAGAATTTATTTGGCATATAAAATAGTTAGAGATATATCTATCTATTTATATACCTATTCTATTAAATTGAAGTACATTGAAAAAAAAAACTATTCCTTCGTCCTAATAATTACAACTTGTGGCATTGAGTAAGTTATTATTAATTAATTAACTACAAATTATTTATTTTGTTAGATTATTTACTATTATTCTCTAACTAATTTTTACAATAAAATTAAATTTAAAATGTGACACAGTAAGTTTAAATGGTATATATTATTATTATTTTATTTTACATACCAAATATAAACTATAAATATTTATTAAAATATATAAAATTCTTTTCAAATATATGTTAAATAATTTGATGATTAATATTATTGACACATATATATTTGAATTATAAGAATACAACAAATAAATTCAATTTAATAGTTTATAGATTTTTAATAACTGAAATATTTTTGAATACTTTTCGATTAAATATGTTTAATTAATTTTGGATTTTCATATACTACTTCGAATTTTGATTTGAATTGAATAATATATCCGATATTCAAACTACCTACTCTTAAGAAGCCACATTTGGATTCTGGTTTAATAATAAACAGCAGACCTAACTATAACTTTAAGATTCTTAAAACCCATGGCCCATGCCTCATGTTGTTAAAGGGGTATGGACATATTAGAAAACCACAGCGTGCGAGCTCAACGCTCTATCTCAAGAATGGAGACAGCTCTGTGTCAAGAATATGGAGATCATGTTTATGTGTGCTGTGCTTGAGGCACAAATCGTTTCGTTGAAAAAGGGAAGCTGCTGAAAGGTGAAGAAAATTTTGTTATTAATGACCTCTTTGTATCACTCAAGGGTTTTGTATTGTAAGTACAAAACTAAAAACTCTTGTGGTTGGTTTCAGGGGATGGAACTCAGAAGTGAAACGTCTAGAGAGTGTCAAATCGCTTCAATCGCGGTGTGGCAACCGCCCGTGCTTGCGTTTACTGATTATTTAAGCATTTCATGCTCCGTTATATTTTGTATGTTTGTTTTTCAAATATTGTTTATCGCTATTTAGCAAAAAATATATATTTATTATATAAGAGAACTTTTTATTTGAAACATACAGTTTTAGGTGAAGGAGTGTTTCTGTTTATGTTATAACTTATAACATTTTAGAATTGTTTTTTTCTTCTATTAAACATCCTCGCATTTTTTTCTTCATAAGAGCACATGCAATGGTAAGTTCATGCAATGGTAAGTTCTTGAAAAGTATCTCACAATTAGAAAAATGAAAAATAGTTAAAAAAAATAAGAGAGATAGTAAAATTAGTCTTTTCATAAAGAGACTTTGATATTAAAAAAAAAACATTTATACACTTGCTCAACATCTATTGGTCTAAATATTTTTGTGGTATTAAAATTAATTGTATATCAAAATTGTTAGTTTTTTATAATTTTTAAGAGATTTATATGAGTTTCTTCCACTAACGATGTTTTAAAGGCATTTCCAGTGGGGATTTTTTGATGAATATCTGATTCATAATCTATTGAATTAACATAAAAGAGAATAGAGAAAAGTGAACAGAGAAGAGAGATGCATGAGACGTCTCCTTGTAAAGAAGCGATTCTCATATTTAAAGAAGCACAAAAACCAAATATCTCATTATTAGTGGTCACATGATTTTAAAATAAATAAATAACACTTATTTTTAAAAATAATATTTTTAATTTTGGTAAGAGACGTGAAAAATTTATAACCGCTAATGTTGGCCTAAGTTCTCTCTAAAACCACATTTCTCTTCTTATATAACTAAACGTTCCTCATAATTTAGTGCAAATATCTATTTTTAACCTGTGCAGTTACCTATAAAGACACTAGCATGCATGTATGTTAATTACAAAAGCCAAACAAAAGTTCCTGCAAACAAAGAGATCAAAGTTGAAGCAAAAAAAAAAAAAAAAAAACAAAGAGATGAAGTGTAACACATTGATCATGGTTTCTTGTGTTTTCACGTTCTTCATTCTCAACCATGTGAACGGTACGTCATATGTTAATTTTCTTTTAATTATTGACTAGTTAATCACGCATAATCAATTGCTTATTTAATTTTATTATTTACAACTTATCACCTTTTTAATAATGTTTCTGATTAAAAAACAATAGAAGTGAACGGGAAGGTGTGCAGAAGAAGACAAATCTTCAAAAGGAATTGTGGTGAGGATGGAAACAAAACTTGCATAAGAGGATTTAATAAAATTAAAAAGTACCCCTTTTCTTGTGAGTGTAGCCTTGAAGTACCAACCGAAAGCAGACGTGTCTGCGTATGTAAATTTCCAAAGTTTCCCTGTTAAGAGCATGTTTATCGAGAATTTCTTAGAATAAATTTTTATCGAGATTTAAGAGACGATTCCTTAGATTTTAATTAAAAAGTTAAGAAACATTTTTTTAAATAAGATATTTAAGAGACGTCTCTTAACATTTTTAGTTAAAAGCTAAGAGACCATCTCTTAAATCTCGCTAAAAGACTTGTCCTAAAAAACTCTCTAACATGCTCTAAGATTCCATATAGTTTAATAACTAGCATCTCTTTGTTACTATACATAAGAGAAATGAGTATACGTCGAAAGAGGTTGTATTAACATGGCAGAAAAAAATAATCTTGTTGGTTTAGTGTACTGTGAACTAATTTTGTTTTTACTTTTATTTCCATGTAGAAACAATGTAGTTATAATTCAATTATCTCGATGAAAACTTTATATGTGCACTCAATATTTCTGTTATAGCTTTGAGATTCTTAAAGTTCTGAGTCGTGTCCCGCGTTGTTAATCTGAGGCCACTGCCTTGGGGATCTTTTTGTTTGATCCTTGTTACGGATTGGGTCTCAAGATCAGTTTCGTGGCAAACATTAAAACTCTACCATCTACTTATCTTTTATTTTGTTTTAGTTCTACACATCTATTTTATGAATTTTAACATTTGCTGATTCTTTTTTTGAAATATACAGTCTTTTGTATGAGTTTCAGACTTTGAGTGGAGGTTGAATTAATTTGAAGTGTCCATATATAATTCTATCTAAAGTGTCCATAATTTTAAAAATGTTTTTTTCTTCAAAATCATTAAAGGTTATAAAACACGAGAGGTTTATCAAAAACAAACATGCATGTAAGCTTGTGGGTTTGCCGCTGACATATAAACTTAATAGCATTTGAGCCTTTTTAGGATTACTAAAAAAATGTCTTCATACTGGATTTTAACATTTAGATAAATACGTGATTACCAAAGAATATATGGTTCCCTAGATATAACGTTATATGCATAATTATCATTTTATAAACATCTAGTTATTTGTTGTAGTTTCTCAATGTGCGAGTTAAATTTAAAACTTCCAAATAATTAGATTTATGCATCCTATTCTCTCTTTTTTTTTGAAACTTTTGCATCCTATTTTTTTTTTTTTTAACTTATGCATCCTATTCTTCAGAATTTGTAAAATGTTAAAGAGTAATTGTATATATAATGATTCAGAAAGTTATATGTTTTTTTTTGTACCAAATTTATCATAAAACATAAACTAGCAATTTTCTAACCGATTACACTACCCATATTTAAAAGAATATTCGTATTATAGACATCTACATATCTTTTATTAGAAATACAATCAAACAAAAAATGTATATTGGAACTGGAAGGTCACTCGTACATCGTCATGCGACCCACCATATAGGCTATAAGACACGGAACTTGTTAGAATGTCTCTTTCTTCCTTAACAACTCGCTTATATTGCTATTATTATTAATTGATTATGTTTCTTTAAAATCACCACCTAACTAATGAAGGAAAAAAATCCATATTTTGCTTAACAAATTTCGATTATGTGTTGAGTTAATCACCGCACGTTTAGGATTATAATATATATATATATATATGTGTTTTCTGTTACATAATCAAGTCTAGTCTTGCAAATTCCAGTAATAAGACTCAAGTTATAGCTAAAAGTTATGAATAGAAGTAACCATAATTGAGAAAAATCACCAATGTATTAAAACCAGCCTATAGGTTTAGTTGAGTGATGATACCATTTCAGAATGAGATGAATCACATCCGCATATGTCATTAACGTCATAAATTATTTCTACTTCTTATTTTCGTCATGATCTGTTGATAATAAATTAGGTAGTTTTTAATTTAACAATTATGGTTAATCAAAAACTATTATTATGGTTAATTAGCTGGTAAATTTTAAATCTAAACAGTCCAGTTAAATGTGTATATTTTACATATAATACTTATACTATATTCATATATAGAGAATGAAATATATAATGAGAAATTGTTGGCAAAAAAGTCCAAAGACAATTTAACAACCAAGCTTTACATAAATCTAGAAAAATTGCACCAACTGTTAGTTGATTCATAGCTTTCATGCAAAACTGATACTGCCTCCTTAGTTGATTGGTCTCAAGGAAACAGAAAATAAAACAATGAACAATCAATCATTTAGATTTGGTTGTGACATAACAGTCAACTACAAAGTTCCTGTCATTTCTATTTTAAAAAATTATTTTGAACCTGTCCAACGAAAACATTTTAATTTATTATAATAACTGGATGATCTGATTTAACAAAAATGCATGTATAATTCAAATAGTTGACAAACATATTTACAGCCCGACTGTAATTTTAAAGCATGTTCACCATTTATTCAGTGTAATAATAACCGGCATGATATTGCATGTGATAAGAAAAAAACTATTTGATCCACATCTTTATGTTTATTCACAAAAATAATATTCCCCAAGACTATATAATTGAAGTAGCTACAAATTTGAATTTCTTGTAAGTATTCTAATTTCCAACAATATTTTTAATAAGTAGTTCGAGACCTTTTAAGAAAAATATATACAATATGGTTTGGTGTTCAATATATAAATTAATTTACAGAAAACGAACCTAAAAAGAAGAATCGTGGGGAGCATTCATTAAGCTTCTTACTAAGACTTGTTCTTCTACTAACAACTTCATGCCCTCCAAATCCTTACTCTTCAATGCCGACAATCATGTTCTTTTAAATAATACACTAATAATAATTATAAGGGCAATTCTATTAAATAGCCCTTTTTAAGTTTTTGTCACAAAAATAGCCCTCAAAAAATAAAATGACCAAAATAGACTTTTTTTTTTTTGAAAATTTGATTTTTTTTTATTTTTTTTTTGAAATATGAAACCCTAACCCCAAACCCACCCCTTTACTCTAAACCCTAAAGTCCAAATTAGTTAACCCTAGGGGTATAAATGCATATAAATGAATTTTTTAGCTTCTAAAAAAAACATTTTGGTCATTTCCTTTCTTAAAAGCTATTTTTGTGACAAACAACCTAAAAGGGGCCATCTAAGGGAATTTCTCTAATTTTATAATTTATTTTGATCTTCAACACGTAGAACTTCTGTTCGCGATCCTTTCTTAAGATCCCAAATCACAGAAACAATCATTGAACACGTACGAGTAGCATTGTCGTAGAACGGCTTCTTATATACTTTGTACAAATCCTTTCCCTCTCTCGCCATCATTCACATATCTCTACATTTGCGAGGAAACCCTATTTCTATAGTTTCCTTGCAGCACAAGAAAATAAAAAAGTTTTGCGTAAATTGAGAGACGAGAGAAATGACAGAGAAGGGTCTTCTTTACGATACAATACTTGCTCGTAGCTTTAGCAAAAACCAACAGAAAAGACTTGGCTATGGAGCTTTCATTGCGTGTCTCTTCTTCGTCTTCACTCTTTGCACTGTTTTTAAACCTTGTCTCAGCCCATTACCAGCAGGTACGTCCACCTTCACATCTTTTTATAAAAACAATAACTAACTAAAGGTTTATCTTTCTTGCTTTCTTCAGTGGAGTTGCAATTATCAGTGGACGCTGGTCTCAGGATGCTGAGAGTAACAGAAACGCAGAAACCTCAAGCGTTGAGTAGTACTGCTACTACACCCACTTCAATCTCCAAAGAACAAGCTATTTCAGGTTCACATTCTAAACCATTCTATTTATTTTTAAATAGTTTTGATTCTGATTATGTTTTTCTTTTTGGGTGAATTTTCAGATGGTGATAAAATGGAGGAAACGATAAAACCTATATGTAAGAAGCAATCAAGAACAGAGGTATGCGAATTAAACGGCGACGTAAGAGTCCACGGTAAATCCGCGACTATTCTTGCCGCGATCACGTCTGCGTTTACGGGAAATGCCACGTGGCATATGAGACCTTACGCGAGGAAAAGAGACCCTGGGGCCATGAATCGCGTTAGAGAATGGACGGTGAAATTGGATAAAAACGACGAGCGTTTAGAGAACGCTAATTTCTCACGTTGCGTTAGGAATCACAGCGTTCCGGCGATTGTTTTCTCTGTGGGAGGCTACTCGATGAACAACTTCCACGCTTTCACTGACATCGTGGTTCCTCTTTTCACGACGGCGCGTAGATTCAACGGAGAAGTTCAGTTCCTCGTGACGAACAAGTTCCAGCCGTGGATCAACAAATTCAAGGAGATACTTAAGAGTCTCTCGAACTACGATCTGATTAACATCGACGACGAAGATGAAACGCACTGTTTCACCTCCGTCATCATCGGCCTCAAAATCCATCCAGAGTACTTCAAAGAGCTGACGATTGATTCTTCGTTCTCTGAGTACTCAATGTCCGACTTCCGGAGGTTCCTAAGAGACGCATACTCGTTACGAAACGCCGCCGTGGATCTGCATCGGAGGCCTCGAATCCTGATTCTGTCGAGAGTCGGATCGCGAGCGTTCACGAACACCGACGAGATCGCGAACGCGGCGGGCGAAATCGGATTCGAAGTCGTGGTGGCGGAAGCGAACACAGGCCTCGCGAGTTTCGCGGAGACGGTGAACTCGTGCGACGTGATGCTCGGCGTTCACGGCGCGGGGCTTACGAACATGGTGTTCTTGCCGGAGAACGCGGTGGTGATTCAGATTCTTCCGATCGGTGGATTCGAGTGGCTAGCGGAGACGGATTTCGGGAGGCCGGCGAAGGGTATGAATCTGAGGTATTTGGATTACAAGATCGAGGCGGAGGAGAGCTCACTTCTGCGGCAGTACGGACGCGATCACGAGATCGTTAGAGATCCATCGGCGGTTGTGAAACGCGGGTGGATGGCATTCAAGTCGACCTATTTGGTACAGAACGTGACTGTTGATATAAACCGGTTCAAACCGGTTCTTGCCAAAGCTTTTGAGTTATTGCAGAAGCAGTCGATGTAAAATAACTAGTTTACTGCGTATACTGTAAATTATTATAATCGGATCGGAATATTATCATTAAACACTTCAGTTTTCAATTTATCGTTAAATCATATACTGCTATATCATTAGTTGAATAACCAAAAGAGAATCAAACTCGCAAAAACTCTCTTAAATGTTGGTGAACAACAGAACAAGCTATAACAACATTTAACATGGGCTTTAACATGGCTTTACAGAAAGCAAGTGACACTTTTCTTAGAGCATGATTAACCCTAGAACCCCAAAATGAGGTTTTAGTTTTTTTTTGTTTTTTTAATTTGATTTTTTTTTTTTTTAAAACGAATCAATCGTGTATCCCGTAAACAGTGCAAGAAACTCTTATTCGGCAACAGGTAATATTTTTTTTTTTTTTTTTTTTTAACATGGGGTATCCCGGACCTATGGAAGGGCTCAGACTAATCCCCAAGGGGAGGTGCAGCCCACGGATAGACTCTCTTTCCGGGTATGCAAATGAGCCCTAAAGTATAGGCTCATATCCGTGTAAGGTGACCAGGATAATTGTGACTTAGTTTCACGCAGCAGGTGGATCGAACCTGAAACATGTTGGTGTTCCAAGTCCGCGTCCTTACCATTCGACCACAACCACCTGTCAATACTTTTTTGTTGTTACGACTAAATTCATCCTAATTGATCAGTTTGTTCAAGAAAGATGTTTATCTTTGTGTATCCATCCCTTCCGGTACTGCAAAGAAACATTTCCATAATAATCTTTTTCATTTATATATTTTCCACCCATCTCAGATATTCTCTCACCCTCTTGTCTCCTCTTTAATTTCCATTGATCTTTGGATCAGGAATCAAATACATTAGAGCTAATATGGACCAATATGGTAAAAAAGACGAACCATATTGGTAATGATGCTATGTAAAAATTCATGAATGAAGACTATTATGAATGGTAAATGAAAAATCTGGTCACAAAATTCCTCATAGTCTTCTCTTATTGTTTTGCCAATGATTTCAACTTCAGCTGTTCTCATTGGATTAACGAAACTACAGCAGCCAAATGCTCTCATACGTGAAAGGTTATTAATTTTAGAAGCCTTCAGCGTTATCTTGTAACGAGAAAATAAACTTACCAGCAGGAAAAAAATATTCTCCCTAGGAAATATTAACTGACGGTTGACATAATCACATTAAACAAATCATGCGGCTGCCGTCTTTGAAGATTGAAAAGAAATGAATTAATATTAGTAAATTGAGTATTTTGCATATGTAATCGAAACTTTTTTTATATTATGGTTTGGTGTTCATTACTCCTTCCGTTTCATAATATTTGTCGTTGTAGGGAAAAATTTTCGTTTCAAAATAAGTATCGTTTTAAAGTTTCAATGCAAAATTTATTAATAAGATTCATAGGTAATTGTGTTTTTATTTTTTTATTGGTTGAAATATGGTTAAGTGTATAAGTAATTGTGTTTTTATTTTGAAAATATACAAAATCATATGTTTTCTTAATATGTGTGAATAAACCTAGAACGACAAGTAATATGAAACGGAGGCAGTATAATTTACTTTAAACGACCCTAAAGAAGAATCGTGGGGAGCATTCATTAAGCTTCTTACTAAGACTTGTTCTTCTACTAACAACTTCATGCCTTCCCAATCCTTACTCTCCAATGCCGGCAACCCCCAGACTTATTAATTAATAAAATCCTGTTCTTTTAATAATAAACTGAACTTTTATTTTATTTTTGATCTTCAACACGACAACACGTAGAACTTCTGTTCGTGATCCTGTCTTAAGATCACGACATCCACTGAAATATCATTGAACACGAGTAGCATTGTCGTAGAAGGACTTCTTATAATCTTCAAACAAAATCCTTTCCATCTCTTACATTTATTCTTTGCGAGTAAACCCTGGTTCTAGAGTTTCCTTGCAATACAAGAAAATAAAAAGTTTTGCGTAACTTGAGAGACAAGAGAAATGAAAAAGAAGGATCTTCTTTACCATACAATACTTGCTCGTAGCTTTAGCAAAAATGAGAAGAAGAGACTTGGATATGGAGCTTTCATTGCCTCTCTTTTCTTCGTTTTCACTCTTTACACCATCTTTAAACGTCATCTCAGCCCATTACCAACCAGTAAGTCCCTTCACAACGCTTTCAAAGCTCCAGAACAACAATTTACTAAGTTTTTTTCTTCTTTCTTCAGTGGATATGCAATTATCAGTGGACGCTGGTCTAAGGATGCTGAGAGTAACAAAAACGCATAAACCGCAAGCGTTTCACAGCAACTATACGATATCTGGAGCTTCTGAGAGTCTCATTATCCCAAGGACTCAAAATAACATTACATCAAATGCAACAAATACGCAGAGCTTAACCAGTTCTGAAGATCCCAAGCTTAGTGTTTGCAGCGACACAAGCTTGCCCAAGAATCATCTTGATTCGTTTAACTGTAGTACACCCACTTCAATCTCCAATGAACAATCTGTTTCAGGTTCAGATTCTTAACTTTTTGTCTTTGTTTTTAACCGTTTTACTCCATTTCTACATATTTTCATGATTATGAATATGTTTTATTCTTTTGGTGAACTTTCAGACGGTAATAAAATGGAGGAAACGGTAAAATGTAAGAAGCAATCAAGAACAGAGATATGCGAGTTAAACGGCGACGTAAGAGTCCACGGTAAGTCCGCGACGATTCTTTCCGCGATCACGACTGCGTTTTCGGGAAATTCCACGTGGCATATGAGACCTTACGCGAGAAAAGGTGACCTTGTGGCCATGAATCGCGTTAGAGAATGGACGGTGAAATTAACACAAAACGCTGACGAATTAGAGAACGCTAATTTCTCATCGCGTTGCGTTACGAATCACAGCGTTCCGGCGATGGTTTTCTCTCTCGGAGGTTACTCGATGAACAACTTCCACGACTACACCGACATCGTGGTTCCTCTTTTCACGACGGCGCGTAGATTCAACGGTGAGGTTCAGTTCCTCGTGACGAACAAGAATCAACCGTGGATCAACAAATTCAAGGAGATTTTGAGGAGTCTCTCGAATTACGAACTGATTTACATCGACGGAGAAGATAAAACGCATTGTTTCACCACCGTCGTCGTCGGTCTCAATCGCCATCCAGAGTACTTCAAGGAGCTGACGATCGATCCTTCGTATTCCGAGTATTCCATGTCCGATTTCCAGAGGTTCCTAAGAGACACATACTCGCTGAGAAACGCTGCCGTGAGTACCGGAGAGAGTCTGCCGCGGAAGCCACGGATCCTGATTTTATCGAGAGCCAGATCGCGAGCGTTCACCAACACCGACGAGATCGCGAACGCGGGGGGAAAAATCGGATTCGAAGTCGTGGTGGCGGAAGCGAACACAGGAGTCGCGAGTTTCGCAGAGACGGTGAACTCGTGCGACGTGATGCTCGGCGTTCACGGCGCGGGACTTACGAACATGGTTTTCTTGCCGGAGAACGCGGTGGTGATTCAGATTCTTCCGATCGGTGGATTCGAGTGGCTAGCGGATACGGATTTCGGGAGGCCGGCGAAGGGGATGAATCTGAGGTATTTGGAGTACAAGATCGTGGCGGAGGAGAGCTCACTTGTGCGGCAATACGGACGCGATCATGAGGTCGTTAGAGATCCATCGGCGGTTGCGAAACGCGGGTGGATGGCGTTTAAGTCGGCCTATTTGGTAGGGCAGAACGTGACCGTTGATATAAACCGGTTCATGCCGGTTCTTGCCAAAGCTTTTGAATTACTGCAGAGGCAGTCGGTGTAAAATAAATATTTACTGCATTCTTACTCTAAATTCTTGTAGTCGTATCACTAAACATTACAATTTAGGGTATCCATCTGATATTCACTGTATGGAAAAATCAGAATAGTCAAATAAAAAATATAATAATGGTGCTCTTTTATGCAAAAAAATGATTCAAAAATGTATAAATAATTAAATGTTGTCCAAAAAATAAAATAAATAAATAATTATTATTAATTCATTTACATCCTATAGTTAGGACTTTGGACTGACCCCACTGCCGAGCAGGTTGTAATTTGGTAGCCAATTTGGCCCGCTTTTCTGTGAGAAGCCCATAATAGGCCCATTAAAGCCTCATGAGCTGCACTTCCTCTACCTCTTTCTCAGTCTCACATGGCTTGCCTCCAAAGTTCAAACTCTAACCCACCAAAACCAACCTTTGTTACGAACCGCTCTGCTCACCAATCTCCACATTATTGAATTGTAAACCGGTGTTTTGTATCCAGCCCGGTTTATCAATATTCGAAGCTGGCTCTTAAAGTCTTTCTCACCAATGTATGCCTGGTGTATTCCTTAGAACATGACGTTTGAGACAAAACGGCCCTCGCATTTGTCTTTAGAAAGAAGTAACCTTATGGCTGATATTAGTTTGTCATCGAGCTTGTTATCACGTCTTGGATTCTGAAGCTGTTAAAAGAGAGAGAGAAAGGCTTTTGATGAATCACACCGTCACACAAGGATTTTGGGAAGTTTCCATAATCTTTGTTACCTTAGTCTGAATAAGTTGATCGAGCTCGGTTTTCAACGAAAGGTAAGTATCTGCCAGAGAAGGTGGTCTCATGAAAAACTCGAAAAAACCTCCCGACATTGTTAGATGACCATCCTACAGAGAACACAACTCAACGTGAAAGAAGATTACAAGACTTAAAAGAGAGAGATATTTATGTGAAACTATACTTACAGATGAACCGGGAGAGAGATTGCCTCCAAACAAAAGAAGCGCAGAATCAGATACACCGGTGGAATCTCGGAGAAAAACAGAATGAACTTTCACTTTCACTTTCTGGTTAAATACTAGCCAAGGATATGGTATCCTTGTTGTCAAGCGGTCCACGCCATTCACAGAGTTCTACACGGCACAAGATAGTTACAATTAGCCACTTTCTAACAACTGTTCTGCTTTAGGTTGAAGATTTCAAATCCTGAGAGCACTTACAGAGCTAAGACGCGCCTGCTTCTCATCCATTGTCTCCAAACTAACTTCCTTCGTATGATTCTGTACCAACAATAGTTTCAACATTTACTACCACAAAATCATTCGTGGTTAGATAAGAAGAAGCAAGAAGCAAAAAAAAAAAGGCTGACCACAACAGAGGAAACTCCAGGGAACAGGCCTGCACAGATGATTGCCCGGACAAGATGTTCGTCATGGCTTAGCTTATTGCACTCTTTAACGTTAGAAACCAGAGAGGCGTTTTTGAGGAGACAGAGAAACTGTTTTCTCATAGAGTCTATGTCTTTAAGACGTTGAAGAGAAAGATGGTTCATCCGGCAAAATGCTTGACCACTCCCTTCTTTTTGGGCTTCTTTCCACCCATCGTATGCTCGAACCAGTGTCAAATGATCACTGTAATTACCCGAAGAGAAGTATAACTTTTTTACCTGCAATGAACGGACTCAGTGACTAATAAGACAAGACACGTTCTAGTTTTGCTTTTCATATGAACATTTTTTCTGAACAAAACTTACATTGTTTTTGTCCAATTGCGGAATGAATGGGTCTTTGACATCAAGACCAGCAACAACTGTTAGTATTGGATCTAGGCAGCTGAAGATAGATCCTAAAACAAGCATCTTTCCAAGTTTAGGCTCCACAGGAAGCGTTGACAAATATTCACCTGCACACATTATAAAAAATGAGTTCCTTCAAGGCAATCATTATGAAGTGTCTGAGTAGAGAAACCTAAAACAGTTAAGTTTTCATTGTCATCAAGAGCACCAATAGTCTTCAGATCTTCAACAGCGTTTTGGACCTGCAAAATAACCATTGACCAGCACAGTCAATATTGTATGTACCTTAAAGGATAACTGTAAGGTTCAGCAAAGTCACTATAAGAGGGGGAACATACCGATAAAGGTTCAGGAGACTGCAACGCCTTGGAAAGGAACTCTGAAATTTTTCCAAGCCTTAAGCTTTTGATCTGTAGACACAAAGACTGCAGTGGAGACCTTAGAAGCTCTGGCCGCTGGTAATCATCCAAAGCATCATAGACCTGTTTAGGATAAAGATGATAACATTCTCCAGGCATAACACGACCAGCTCTTCCTCTTCTCTGAAAGAAAAAGATACAAATTACTCTTTTAAAACTTCATTTGATACCACTAAGATTGACCAAAGCACTCTTTGGTATTCTATCTCTTACTTGACGAGCAGATGCCTTGGAGATCCAAGATGGGAGCAGACAAGGAGTGTTGTTAAGGGCATCATAAGACGATTCTTTTGCTTTTCCACAATCAACAACAAATACCACATCATTGATAGTGATACTTGTCTCAGCAATATTGGTGGCCACAACTATCTTCCTAATGCCATCTGGGGGTCTATCAAATATCAATTTCTGTAGAATCGGAAACAGATCATTAGAAGCAACCAAAAACTGAAAGCAAAACGATAAATAAAACCAAAGTCAGGTGATAAAGCCAACATAAACAAACCATGTAGTGAAATCACAAGAATTGCTAGGAATTCAATTTACAAAACAATGAACTAACTGAATCACCTGCTTAGAGTTCTCCATGGAACCATGGCAGGTAAGCAACAAAACTCTGCTGGGGTCTCCTAGAAGCGGATGAGCTTGGAGATTACTCTTCAGATAGTTTATATCCTCCCAACCGGTCATGAACACCAAAACAGCACCAGGGGTCTCTCCTTTGACGATGTGACAAAGCACATGTTGAATGAGGTCAAAATCAATGCAATCAGGTATCCAGGTGTTACGTTTGGATTCTGCTGTTTTAAAAGTGTTTTCGAGAATATCCTCCAGGAAATGGGTTCGTATTGGGTATGTAAAACCCTGTGCAGCAATTTTTCAAGTCACGTTATAATCAATCATACTTTTTTTACCAGATCATGGGGTGATGGAACGAGAGCTTTACCGGGATATGCATGGTCTGTGCACCATCAAAGTAAGAAGAAAAGAGCTCAGCATTCAATGTTGCACTCATTAAAATCAACCGTAAGTCAGGCCTACGAGGAAGGATGTCTTTCAGGACAACAAGCAGAAAATCTGACGACAAAAGAAGCAAACTATAAGTGTGTGAATGCAATACTGTAAGTGTTGATGGAAAAAGACAAAATGATAACAATACCTTCATTCATCCCACGTTCATGAATCTCATCTATTATGACATGAGACACACCTTCCAGGCTTCGATCCGATTGTAACCTTCTAAGTAAAATACCAGAAGTACAAAAGAGAAGACGTGTGTCCTTTCCGAGTATTCCTTCATTCCGTATCTTGTATCCAACCTTCCAAGAGTATAATAGCGCAGTTCAGGCTCATAGACAGTCTTAACAAGCTAATGAATGGCATTTTCAGAACAAAATGGTTTCAGCTTCTCAGGACCAGAGAAAGAATGTTGGGAACTTACGTTTTCTCCTGACTTTTCGCCTCGTTCTGCAGCAACTCGTTCAGAAACAGAAATAGCAGAGATTTTTCTGGGCTGTGTACAAATGATGCTGCATGAAGCTCCACGGGAAGACTCAATCTCAGATTCTAATATGTACTGGGGAAGTTGCGTGGTTTTACCACAACCAGTTTCTCCAGAAACCACTACTACCTGTAAAGAGATAAAGAAACAGTTGTAAAATAATCGTCCATGAATATTTCTCATAAAAATGATTGAATATAGCTTACCTGGTTCTCTGAAATGAGTTTCAGTATCACATCTCTCTCCTTGTATGCAGGAAGGCTTTTGCGAAACTCAAACATTTCCTGACCTTGTGGAGAATTCTGCAAAAGGAAAGAAAGTGAGAGTGAGACGGACACACTAATGTAATTACAGCCAAAAGAAGAGTAATGCTTCAGTGAAACCAACCAGCCAGTTCTGTTGCATACTCTTGAGTTGGAAACTCTTTGCTTCTGGCAAAGGAGACGCAGATTTCTGAGAGTGGCCATTACCAGTAGCCAAATATTCATTTCTGGAGGGTTTAGGTATCCCTAGAAACCCGTCTTGTCTTTCATCAAAAATATCTTCAAGATAAGCATCTACTTCCCTTTCTACGCTTACAGGCAAAACCACCTTTTTGAATCCAAGAGAAAGAAAGATATCTATTACTTCCTAGTATCAGTGAATAACACAAAGAGTGACTAGAAAAAGGATCAAAATCTCAGTGAATAACACAAAGAGTGACTAGAAAAAGGACCAAAAAAACACCTCTCTTCGCAGACACCTATCATCAAGATCACGTCTATACCTTGGCAACGGAACTTTGCTAAAGACTACAGCTTTATCATACTGACGGCTGCAAAACAATACAACATTATCTCAAATAACAAATAAAACCTCATATTCAAAGGAGATTTCTCACTTCATTACAAGACCTTAACAAAGATATACCTATACAGTCCCATTCTTGATGCAATTCCCGAGATTTTCTGAAAACCATCCAAATTCTCAGACACAATCTCTTGCTCATGCTTCGATATGAGAAACGCCGAGAACCTTAAACTCCATAGATTCATCTCACAAGCGGGCTGTGAATCACAGAGATAGAAGTAAGCACTAAGTGGAGAAGAACACTAATATCAATGTCAAAGGTTTGATTCCGTGCAAGAGAAGTCACTCACCATTGGTTGCGAGTCGGAGTCGGAGTGATAAGGGTCATGGGAAGCTGTCTGTAGATAGCGAAAGCAGTGTCTCGTAAGATAGAGAAACTCCAACCTTCTTCTCCATTCTAACCCAAGAGTTGACCTCAACATGAAGTTCACGCTCTGCAAAATCTCCGACCACAAACCCTTTCCCTGTCCGGTGAACGGAATTTTAAAAAGAAGCAAAACAGTGGCTGCTCTTTAATAGGCAATTAAACCGGACTTTCCTCCGGTTTTGATTCGGTTTACTTTTATTTTCCGGTTATTTCTAAAAAATTAGAAAATCGGAGACCTATAATGGGCTTTTTGGGCTACAAAACAGGCCCATTTATATAAGGAATATATTAGTTCGTGCAACCAAACACCACCGTAAACCCTAGAGTGTCTCCTTCCCACTGTAACACTGATCCTAATTCCAACTCATTTCCCTCCGCGATCAAATCAAATCTCGAACTCTCTCCTCTGTAGTCTACAATGGCGGCGGTAACGGCATCGAGACCTCGCGCATCAAAGGCCGAGTCCTTCGTAGACAACAAGCGGAAGGAAGACATCCGTTCCGCCAACATCAACGCCGGTCGCGCCGTCGCAGACGCCGTACGCACGAGCCTTGGCCCCAAAGGGATGGACAAGATGATCTCCACCGCGAGCGGCGAGGTTATCATCACTAACGACGGAGCTACGATCCTCAACAAGATGGACGTTCTGCAGCCAGCTGCGAAGATGATGGTGGAGCTTTCCAAATCGCAGGACTCAGCCGCCGGAGACGGGACCACAACGGTCGTCGTATTAGCCGGAGCCTTGCTCAGGGTCTGTCAAACGCTTCTAGCAGCTGGGATCCACCCTACTGTGATCTCAGATGCGCTTCACAAGTCTTGTGGGAAGTCTGTTGATATCTTAACCGCCATGGCTGTTCCTGTGGAGCTCACTGATAGAGATTCGCTCGTTAAATCCGCTAGCACGTCGTTGAATAGTAAGGTTGTTAGTCAGTACTCTACATTGCTTGCTCCGTTAGCTGTAGATGCGGTTCTCTCTGTGATAGATCCGGAGAAACCGGAGATTGTTGATCTGCGTGATATCAAGATTGTTAAGAAGCTTGGTGGGACTGTTGATGATACACACACTGTTAAAGGTTTGGTCTTTGACAAGAAGGTGAGCCGTGCTGCTGGTGGACCTACGAGGGTGGAGAATGCTAAGATCGCTGTGATTCAGTTCCAGATCTCGCCTCCAAAGACTGATATTGAGCAGAGTATTGTTGTATCTGATTATACTCAGATGGATAGGATCTTGAAGGAAGAGAGGAACTACATCTTGGGGATGATTAAGAAGATCAAGGCGACTGGTTGTAATGTTTTGCTGATTCAGAAGAGTATTTTGAGGGATGCTGTGACTGATTTGTCTCTTCATTATTTGGCTAAGGCAAAGATCATGGTGATTAAGGATGTGGAGAGGGATGAGATTGAGTTCGTGACAAAGACATTGAACTGCTTGCCGATCGCTAACATTGAGCATTTCAGAGCTGAGAAGCTTGGTTATGCTGATCTTGTTGAAGAAGCCTCGCTTGGAGATGGAAAGATTTTGAAGATCACTGGAATCAAGGACATGGGTAGAACCACTTCTGTTCTTGTCCGTGGCTCCAACCAGCTTGTTCTAGATGAAGCTGAGAGGAGTCTACACGATGCATTGTGTGTTGTCAGGTGCCTGGTCAGCAAGAGGTTTTTGATTGCGGGAGGTGGTGCGCCAGAGATTGAGCTCTCGAGGCAGCTAGGTGCTTGGGCTAAGGTTCTCCATGGGATGGAAGGTTACTGTGTGAAGTCTTTCGCTGAAGCTCTGGAGGTTATTCCTTACACGTTAGCTGAGAATGCAGGTCTGAATCCTATTGCCATTGTGACTGAGCTAAGGAACAAGCATGCTCAAGGGGAAATCAACTCTGGGATCAATGTAAGGAAAGGGCAGATCACAAATATATTGGAGGAAAACGTGGTGCAGCCTCTGCTTGTGAGCACCAGCGCAATCACTCTCGCAACTGAATGCGTAAGGATGATTTTGAAGATCGATGACATCGTTACTGTGAGGTAGTGTGGTAGTTTCACTCTAAACGGTCCACAGCTTGCTCTATCTATCTAAGCTTTGTTTCCTTTTTGGTGTTTTGATGTGTTTTTTTTGTTGCAATGGTGGAACTTAGACCCTCTTTGCTTTCATCTTGTTCTATTGCAGCTAAGTGGTCTTCTTTGTGGTTTAGTGCTACTTTGTTTCTTTCTTGTGACTTAATATTAAGATTTCTCTTTTTTTGTTTCATATGTTAGATTATGATTTGGTTATAAAGCAAATGGTAGAAGTAGAACCAGAGCATCAATTTCTTTGGTTGTGGGACAAAAAGGCAGCCTAAGTGTATATTCATAGACCGTGTCACTTATGTTAATAAAGTACAATCAGAACAGCATGCAAAATATCCCTAATACTTTTCCTCTATTCAATAGAGACTACCACAAAGCAACACTGGATCAAACAAGAACAGCATAATCCATGATTTGTGGCTCTAGCCATCACTCACTAGTAACGAGTTGATTCAAATTTGGAGCTTTTAGAGAGCAGCAACGCCAAATAAAATGAGAGAACACTAATTCTTTAAAAGGTTCATTATACTAAACAAAAAAAGTATCAGAAAACGATACAACTCCATGTGGTAGATGTGAAGATGAAACTAGATTTCATGTACATAATAATCAAAGAGTCTAGAAAAAATAAAACCATAAGCCAATTTACATAGGCTCAAGTTTTAAGTCACCTTAAAACAAGAGAAACTCTAACAAGGCTTGATCCCAAGTTCTAAAGTGATCCACTATCTTACTAGCTTGTTTCTTCAAGCCTGGGGTGCACGCACTGCTTTAACATATTTCTGCAATAGCAATGAAGAGCATATAAATTACCCACCCTACGAGAGACAGCTACATGCTTGATCAATCAAATGCCTTTACCTTTCTTATAGCATCAAACGTCCTTGCTCTCTCCTCTCTCTTTTCACAAGAGCACTCTCCGCACCAGCTGGAGAAGTCCTTCTGAAGTCTTTTAAGCTCTCTAAACGCAGAGCTGCGTGGAAGGAACAACAAGAAGGAAAAAGTCTGATAAGAAACTGGAGGGAAGTTTAAATAATCTCCATGTCAGTCCAGTCAAGAGGTAAGTTTTTCAACTGGTATACTTACCTTTTGCACCATAGAAGCATGTTGACCCTGTGTCCAGATGTTGTGGCTCTGGCACCATGGCGGTGGCGGCCACGGTGAAGTATAGCTTGCCCCGGTACATGACAATAATCAAATATCTCCTGCTCTCGTAAGAAAATTAGCCATAAACCAGATATAAATATGTTATACGAGAAAAAAGCAACTCAAAAAAAAAAAAAAAAAGAAGAGTAGCATACATCTGACTTAGTAGCTGTGTTAACATGTTTCTCACACCGTGTGCCTCGGAAAAACAACTCCCCTCCCACAAATTCGTTACCCAAACAAACGTTCAGAGTTACTTCTGAATCATCCACATGAAAGCCTGCAATTTTTTCATAAGAAGTGCTTATATTCCACTGAATTTAATAAGGATGTTTGAAAAATTCTGCAGGATGGGTCTCACCTAAATCAACATCCCTATCTTTCCCATACTCAACGACAAACCCATGGTGAGAGTCCAGACTTGCTCCACCAACATCATTGAAGAATACTACAAAACAGAAGATAGTAAGTACTTTTTAGCCCAACAGTGTTTCATAACTAATGGACTTCTTAAATATAGTCTAATGTAATGGATTTCAACTATATATTGCCTTTGGAAATGGGACGTATGAAACACTCCATGAGTTTTTCAAGCATGGTATCAAGGCCAAAATCGTCAAGCACAGCACCGTATTTATTCATTGTGTTCGGCCTCATGATTCGGAATTTTGTCTCAGCCACCCACTTCTCAAAATTGTCTACCTGCATCGTCAAACACTAGTAGTACATTAACAAAATAGCATAAAAAGGTATGGAGAAACTAAAAAAAGAAGGATGCATTGCACATTACCTCAGCTAGCATCATCTCGCAAAAGCTAGGTAGGAGCATGTCAAAGACAAAAACACCAGGAGACGCTTCAGATATGATGCTTCTGAAGCTATCCTCTGTGTTTTCATTAATAGCCTTTAGGAAAGAGGGAACGAAACATAGTCTGGGAACTAGATTATACAGTTCCCTGTAAAGTGGCTGCAGGAGAAAGAAACAAAAAAAACAACATTTCAAACTACTCGCTGATGACTGGAACACAGTAAAGATCAAGAAAGGGGATTGACACCTGATAGTTTGATACTATCTTACTCCTATAGTCACTGTGCCTTTGAGCCTGCACCATCATGGGGAAAAGAAAAAACGAACATACTTTGTAAAACTCTTTAAACCATGTGGGTCAGCTCCAAAGCCATACCCATCTCAAATTCAGACAAAAAAAAGGTCAAAGCTTTGAACTTTACCCTGGAACGCTCTCCACTAGGAAGGTGGCTAAGCATAATGTCAGTCATGAACCTCACTTTCTCCTCCCTGTTAGAGACAAGCATGTCCGGAGGCAAGTACTTCTCCAGATTCTTATAAACAGGATTAGGGAAATCGAGCTGCAGATCCTCGTAATTATCTGGTCTAAGCTCGTTGTTAGGGTTTATCCTCAACTTACGGCACGTAACTCTCGCCGTCGCAGAAGCCATCTGGTGAGAATTGGATCCGTTACCGTCCACCTTCGTCGTCGTCTCTTGCCTGTCGCTTGACATTACTGTTGTTGTGGGGGGGGGACGGACGATGATGGAGGTAAAGTAATAAACTTTCTTAGCACATTACATTCCAAAAGCGAAACCCAGAATCTTAAAAGAGAATCTGATTTTGACCTTTTTCCTATTTTGTTTTAGCTCTTTGATCGATCTGTGGATTGGGTGGGTTCCCGTTGAAGTTAGGGTTTTCTGCTGTGTTGGCTTGACAATTTTTTATTACCTTTTTTTCTTTTAACTACGCTCGTAACTTCTCTTCCCACGCTTTTAAAAAGAGTTGAATGAGTGTTCGGCCCATTCTAAAGGCCCATAAGAAAAATACAATACGGTTTTTTGGTTTAAACTAAAATACAATCCGGTTTTCTTGACTTTTTACTGGATGTGGCACCAGACTGATTTGGCCAAGTCAATATAAATCAAGGACTAAAAAGAAAAAAATGCTAGATAATTATGATATTACAAGATATCAACGTTTTACTGCATTATGATATCAACGTTTGGTAATACTTTTTGATTCATAATGTATATCTCTTATGAGCATTTTCTCTATTAATTTATATAACTATATTTTTTAGGATTTAAGATCTAATTTTTTTTAGTATAGAAGCATTAATAAACTCTTAGTTATACCACTAAAATAAGGAGATTTCCACAAAAAAAAAAATGTAAGTTATGAATATTTATGTTTTCTATAACTTTAAGAGAAATTCTTTTAGATAGTTTCTTTTAGTTTGTTCTTTACAAAAATAGTTTTTAAAGAGAAAAATGACCAAAATAATTTTTTTTAGAAGCTAAAATTTTTATTTATATGCATTTATACCCATAGTGTTAACTAATTTAGACTTTAGGGTTTAGAGTTAAGGGGTGGGTTTGGGGATAGGGTTTCAAATTTTAAAAATAAATAAAAAATGAAAATTTCAAAAAAAAAGTTATTTTTGTTATTTTATTTTTTAGGGTTATTTTTGTGATAAAAACTTAAAAATGACTATTTAAAAGAATTGCCCTAACTTTAATGCTTTTCAAGCTAGAAATAAAAATTTGATGATTATTAGTTTTCAACCAAAATTTAAAAACATAGGTTTATCATTTTAACTTTTTTGTTAAACAACTTAAGTAGATGAATAATTTAAGTGAATCAATAAAAAAAAATTAAAATTAGTTTTTGGCCTATTTAGCATTTTCCCTAAATTTTAAAATGTTGCATAAGTTATTTTTTCTAGGATTTGTTCCCCCATGTTTATATGTTTTTCTCTTATAAAACCAATATGGGTCCAACTGAAAGCTCAATAAAACTGGTTTTGGGCCTAAACTTCTTTTAAAGCCGGAAAAGATGTACTCGGCCCAAATCAGAAATGTTAGGTATTTGATTTATTAATAAATTATTTTGTGAAACTAGAGAGGAGAGATGAAGAAGATCCTCCATTGACTTTGGAGTTTGTTTGTTTAAGTATCAACACATGTGACACATGTGAAAATTGTCCCTTTCCAGCTTCGTGCTTTTGTCTCTTTCTCCTTCGTCTCTTGTTGTCTCTGCCGGGCCATCGATCCTTGTCTCCTTCGACGAATCTTGAGTATCTCTCTGCGGGGCTGAGTAGAAATGTGGAAGGAGGAATCGTTGGATTTAGTACTTGTGCCGGCGGGTCTCGCCGGGATGGTCGCTTACCATGTGTGGCTAGGCTACGCCATTATCCACCGTCCCAAGCTCACTGCTATCTCACTCAACGCTGAATCTCGAAGACTATGGGTCTTCGCTATGATGGATGTACGTTTCTCTCTTCTCCTTTTTCCTCTTTTGATAATAATAATACTCGTCAGTGACGCTCTCTCTGTGGTTTTTGGATTAAGAACTGATAAAACATGGTTTGAATCAGCTAAAACATAGCAAAACTAAGAAGGGTTTATGAGTAATGATTATGTCATCAGGAAAGATTAAGACTTTTAACTATTAAGTGATGTCAAGATGTGATCTCCATAAAGTTAGAATCAACTTTAGAGTAGACTGTGTTGCCTATCTTCCCTGAGAGCTCCACTCTTTCCTACTTCATTGAGATTTTAAGTGGCTTAACCTTGGAGCTAGACAATGGTTTTCACTAGAGAGCCCTAGGCATAGGAGAGACATAGTGATTTGTTAGTTCCTTTTAGTAGTTTTTTTAACACAGTTTTCATTCACTAGAAACTTCAAATTTTGTGACTTAATACCAATAAAATTTAAAAGGTTTTTATTGAAAGCGAATTCAAGATAAATTTGGAATACCTCCAAGGAGCCTTCACTTTGACAGCTGAAACTTAATCACTTTTAAATATGACGTTGAAAACCAATCCTCACAACAAGAAAGACCAATATAATCTCGATTGCATCTGTCCAGTACAGATCGCTATGCAAGATGACAAGAAAAATGAGTAAGCTGAAGCAAATGCTAGGTAGAGAAACCTTGATGCTAGACAATTGCTTTCACTAGAGAGTCCTAGGCATAGGAGACACAAGCAAGCACAAAGTGAATTGTTAGTTCCTTTTACTTGATTTTTCCGTTTAGATTCAGTTTTGTCATTGTTATTCTTATGCAGGATCCGATGAAAAACGGTGTATTGGCAGTACAAACAATAAGGAACAACATAATGGCATCAACCCTCTTAGCCACAACAGCAATCACTCTCTGTTCCATCATCGGCATCTTTGTAAGCAACTCATCCGCTTCTGAATCCACAGCATCACCTATCATATACGGCAACAAAACCCCTCTCCTTGCAACCATCAAGAACTTCTCAATCCTCATCTGTTTCCTCATGGCCTTTCTCTGCAACGTTCAGTCCATCAGGTACTACGCTCACGTTAGTTTCCTAGTCACTGTCCCTGTCTCGATAGGGAAGAAAGAGCACTGCGAGTACGTGTCTAGGAACCTGAACAGAGCTCTCTACTTCTGGTTTCTCGGGTTGAGAGCTTTCTACTTCTCCTTCCCGCTCTTCCTGTGGAACTTTGGTCCCATCCCCATGTTTGTGTGCTGTTGTATGATGTCCTCTATTTTGTATTTCTTGGACACGACCACTTCTTTTACTAGGCGTCTACACAGCCAGTCGTTTAGAGAAACTGCTGAGTCGATGGATGGTGAAATCGAATCAGTGGTTCATGCTCTATAGACTCTTCTCTGGTTTTTCTTGTTTGTGGCTTGTTCGTTGAGTTATATATATTTGCGGATTGTTTTTGAAATGTTATGGAATAATTTTGGCTGCGGTTGTGCTTGTTTATTTGCGTTTTCAAGTTATAATGATTAGAAGATTATCATATGGAAACGCAAATGCAAATAAACAATCGAGAAGAATAGTATGGTATGTAGAATGCAGTCTATGTAATTTCAGTGGCACTGAAACTTCTTGCAATCCATGCCAAATGAATCAAAGAAAGCACTAGAAAAGATGGATATAAGAAATATTACAAGGTTAGCCCTGCGGATTCCAACCGAACCGAGCCAAACCAGAATTTTTGGTTTTGGTTCACTTTCGGTTTTGAGTTCGGTTCGGAAAGCTTTTCAAAATCAATTCAGTTACCGGTTTGGCTCGGTTTAACGAACTGAATGGTTAACTAAAAATTTTAAAACACTATACCAAAACTAAACTGGGTTATACCGAAATTGGATTGATGTTAATCAATTAAACTTAACAAAAATAACTGAAAAATCAATTTTTGATTGAATTTTTATTTTTTTTACAAAAACAAACTTTGGTTAGTTTATGTTTCAAAATTAAAAAATCAAAATTAACCGATAACCGAACAAACCGAACTGAAATATAACTGGATTAATTTTGGAATTATTTTTCAAAATTTCAGTTAACCAAAAATCAAAAATTTGGCTCAGTTTGGTTTCAGAAAATTGAAATTGCAAGGCTCTCCTATATAACCACCAACACTTTGCTAACAAATAAAAATCGTCATTTAATAATAGTTATTTTGGTTTTAAATCCACATCCAACGGCTAGAAAAAAAAAGACAAAAAAAAAAAAACAAAGTAACATAAACGTCCTGAAAAACACGTTAATTTTGCAATAAACATATTCACCTCTTCAGAAGGTATTGTTTCATTGATTCGTTTGTAAATTGCAACTGTAACCGTAATAGAAAGATTAATAAGGGTTTCTAAACCTCAATCGGCGATCGATTAGTCTCGCATTGTACCAGGTATATCCTTTTCTATTCCATGTGTAGTTGTTTATTCATTTATGTATGCATGATGAATCCAGATTATATTTTTGTGATTTTATCCTTCATTAAACCCGGAACAAAATGATCTATTTGTTTTTTTGGATAAATAGTTTCAGTTGTTGCGTTGATCAATGATATGAACAAAAATTAAGAAACAAAAATTAAGAAACAAATCATTGTCTCTTCAGAGAACTTTTTTGCATAACAAAATTAAAATTTAATTAGGGAAAAACAATAAGATATATTGTGTTTACTTATGTTTACAATGAAACTGTTGTTTTCATGTTAAAATTTAATAAGCCTGAGAGATGGCTAAGATAACGCTTGGATCTCACACGGTAAAGAGCCATGGATGGAAGGTGGCACGAGCACATCTAAGTGACTGGCTCATCCTCGTTCTCCTCGGTATCATCATCATTGTCCTCAACGTTATGGAGCCTTTTCATCGCTACATCGGGCCAGACATGTTGACCGATCTAACTTTCCCATTGTATCCAGACACCATCCCTATTTGGGCTGTCCCGGTAAAGTATATCTTTCATGACAATAAAGAATTACCAATATTTCTGATTATATGTGTGGTTTTTTGTGTAGATTATTTGTATATTGGTTCCTATATGCATCTTCACAGTGTACTATTATTTTCGAAAAGATGTTTATGATCTTCATCACGCCATTCTCGGTGAGTTAATTTCTATTAGTAATTATGCTCAAATATATGCTTCGTGATTTACTTAGTACTTGTCTGTTGTGTATAGGTATCGGATTCTCATGTCTAGTAACTGGAGTCACCACTGATTCCATCAAAAACGCTGTCGGTAGGCCACGACCTAACTTCTTCTACCGATGTTTTCCCGATGGTAAACCGGTATGAAACCTCTCTACCAATCCTTTACTTCTTAATTTGGACATCAAAGATAATTTGTTAGAGCCTATACAAGAATCCCTTGTCTCATAAGTCACATAAAATTTAATGCAGTGTCATAGGTTCATGTGTGTTAGAGCCTCTTTGCAAATCAATTAGTATACATAGGATTGTTATTTGATCAAGAGATGTAACGTTTGAGTTAGTAAGGAGCTTTATAGTGTGCAAGAAAATAAAGGGAGATAAAAAGCTTAACTAGAACACTAAGAATAAAAGTTAATCTCTTGATCAAATAAGAATCACTAGGGCTTCTTGTATAGCTCTAATATAATGAAGTTATTTCTTTCTTATATTAAACAAAAATGAAAAAAATGCAGAAATTTGATTCGGTTACTAAGGATGTTGTGTGCCATGGAATTAAAAAGATCATCAAAGAAGGTTACAAGAGTTTTCCTAGCGGTCACACTTCCTGTAAGTCTCCTAAAAACGTCAAATGTCACAAAAATACGAATTGGTTCCGGTTGAACTAAACCGGTTAATATAATTGCGGTATAAAATGCAGGGTCATTTGCCGGTTTAACTTTCCTGGCATGGTACTTATCAGGGAAGATAAAAGTTTTTGACAGAAGGGGACATGTGGCAAAGCTATGCCTCGTGTTCTTACCGATACTTGTCGGAGTTCTCATCGGAATATCACGTGTCGACGACTATTGGCACCATTGGACGGACGTCTTTGCCGGAGCCATCATCGGAATAATATTCGCTTCTTTATCTTACCTCCACTTTTTTCCTTACCCATATGATAACAATGGTAAACTAACGTTTTAGCGACGTCATGTCACTGCTTACGTGAAATTAAGGTTAATTAACGATTAATTATTGATTTGAATTTTAATAGGATGGGCACCACATGCGTATTTTAGAATGTTGGCTGAGAGGAGTGGTTCTCGAGAGATGTTGGACAACGACGTCGAGCTTGGCTCTACCTCCTTACCACATGATCGTAATCGAGGAAGCACTGATTCTGAATGTTAAAATTCGCCGTGCACATTTTTAATATATATATGTGTTCTTCATAACTACATGATTATATATGTTTGACTTACTGGTAATTTGTTTACTTCAGCTAAAATGTAACTTTTGCCTAGAATGTACATTTCCTTAAGTAGTATTCGTTTCATTTTAATTGTCATTATAAAATAAAATTTTGTTTAAAAATAAATATTGTTTAAGAATTTCAATACAAAATTTATTAAAACTTTATATAATGTATAAATATTTATATTCTTTAGTTTATGGTCACTAAATAATGATTTTTATTTTTAAAATATATAAATTTAAATATATTTTTTTAATCTGTGCATATAAATCTAAAGTGATAATTAAAAAAAAACAGAGGAAATACTATATAGTTTTTGTTAACTGTGTTGATAAAGATTTTAGTCTTGTTAGCATTGGCTTAGTTTGGTTCCCTAGTTTTCTCTCTTGGGTTCTGATTTCAACGTTGGATCCGTATTAATCAAGCAAAGTGACTCTTCCTTCAAAATATTTGTATTCTTAGCCTTCAAAAACAAAGTTGAAATATATAAAAACAAATAAATTAACTATTTTATCGTACGTGACGTTAGTTTTAAACTGTCTCTATTGTGCTGTATTTTTCTTTGCGGCATCTCAATCGTACTACAATTAGTGCTCAATCTTTGGATAAATGAAATCTTAATGAAGTGTCATATTGGGAATCGAACTTGAAACGTCCGGATGAAGTAAACCGGACACGGTCACCGAAAGTTATCCACATGGGTTTGGTTTCTCATTTTCCCATAAGGTCTAGATTCATCCACCTTCTTCGGACTCGAGTCGATCCATTTCATCTGAACATTTCTTCATCTTTTGCTAACAGTAAACAAAGTTAAATAATTACATTTGTTATGATCACTTACGTGCATGAAAAATTAGATACGAATCATTTCGTTTTTCCTTTTTCGACGAATATATAGTTTTGTTAATGACAGAATATAGAGAAACTATTTTTACATGGAACTTTTTTACAGCTTTAAGCAAACAAATTGCAGGTAGCTGTTAATGTTGGAACTTGTAAGGGATTTATAAGCTAACCACGTTAAAGCAGTGGCGAATCTAGGATAAAGTTTTTGTGGGGACATAAAATAAATAAAAGAAAAATATGTGGCTAGAAGGAAATTCGAACCGTGGTTAGAGGGGAGCAAGTAAAAAACTGAAACTATTTATGCTAGAAAAAGTTTGTTATTTCTTTATGTGATACACTTATTTATAGATTTTTTGTGGGGCAACTGCCTCCTCCCTAATGAACGTAGGTTCGCCACTGCGTTAAAGGACAGAAAATAATCATATTATATCAAACATTCTACTCCAAGTAAAATAATACTTCATCCGTTCCAAAATAATATATATATTCATTTTATCAAAACAAATTGTTTCAAGAAGTTATATTTTTAAATTTTTCAATGCAATTTTTAATAAGTAATAATGATAAATTATAAACTTTTAAAAAATTATATTTATTGAATTTTGATTGGTTAAAAATTATTGAAAATAATTAATTACAAAATTATATATGTGTGAAATATGTAACATTTTGGAGGGGAAAGTATATTACACAGTTTTCTAAACCACACCAATATCGACATCGTATTATGATAAATGGCTACTAAAAAAGAAGTCTAGCTTCAAATCTATAAATTGTTGTTTTTTGAATTATTTTGTAAAAAAATTTCATAGGAACATATAAATCCTAAGATATATTCAGTTTTACTTCTTTTGCAGATTCAAATAGATCTAGCAAGTCTTGGATTAACATTAGCATTGACCTCTGAAATTTAAAGAATTAACGTATAAGTTTTATGTCAAATTATAAAATATTAAGATTTATTACAATAAAATATTTATAGTTTTTTTAGATCTGATCATAACTGATCCTAGATGCGAAACGTTTAAATACTCAATTGAATTTTATTAATAGACGTATAAACCTTTATTTATTCACCAATTGCCGACAAAACTTATAGATCTTTTTATAATTAAAACATAGATCAATTATCTTTTCTTGTGCACAAACATAGACCAATCTTAAAATCTCAATAAAACTTTAATTTAGGTTCGAGCAACCAGCTTTGGAGGTCATAACGTCAATAAAATATAACGCTGGTACCAAAGCTACACACATGGGACGTGATTGATCGTCGATTATAAAGAGGGAGAAACAAGAAAAGTAAACGAATTATTTTTTACTAGTTTTCGAGAGGGATATATAATCATCCCCTCAACATGCAGAGATTCTAACGTTTCTGTTTATTTCTATAAAATTTCAAGATTATTTTTGTTGGTTTATAATAAAAACATATTAGTCCGAATATTAATTAGCAAGTTTCATCAAATACAACATAACATATGGAGACTCCACTTTCATCTATACCACAACTACTCCCAAACCTTACTTCAGCTACAATGCTTGATGGATCTCCACGTGCTGTTTCTGTTGACACGGAGCTACTACTTGCGTCCGTCCCCGACACTAAGCTTCGACTTATGTGCAGTTTCGGTGGCCACATCATGCCTCGTCCACACGACAAGGCGCTAACCTACTCCAGCGGCGAGACACGTCTAGTAGTTGTTGATCGACGCTCTTCACTACCCTCGCTTCGATCTCGTCTCTCCACTATGCTTCTCAATGGTCGGTCCTTCACACTCAAGTACCAGCTCCCTAACGAAGATCTTGATTCACTTGTCACCATCACTACCGATGAAGATCTTGAGAACATGGTCGAGGAATACGACCGTGCGACATCATCAGTAACGGCGAGTGCTACGCAACGGATACGGTTGTTTCTTTTTGCTAGTAAGCTTGAGACGGCTGCTACCATGGGATCTTTGCTTAATAGTGCAAAGTCGGAGACATGGTTTGTTGATGCTTTGAACCAATCTGGTTTGCTTCCTCGTGGTTTGTCGGATTCTACCGCTGTGAATAACACTTTGGTGAATCTTGATGAGGGGACAGGAGGAGAGACTGAAGTTCAAGAACTTGAAACTGAGAACAACAAGAGAGGAGATTATATCATAAACGATGTGATGTCTCATCAGGAGATGCATATGAGTTCGATGCCTGATTCGCCTATGTTGGAAACCACTGGTGGTTCTTCTTCTTCTTCTCCTTCCACAGACAACTTGCCACTGATTCACGTTAGAGTCAGTGGAGAACAGTTTGCTCATCAGATGAGCTTCTCAAACGTGCCTACTCAGAGGCCTTTGGAAGATGGCATTGGTTTGATGGAAAGTCAGCCAATGATAGGGTATAACAATGCACCTATTGATAATGTTACTGCCGTAAGAAATGGTGATCAGGCTTCATTGGATGATGATCGATCAGATCATAGTGTGATGGTTGGATACAAAAAGCCACCGTTGCCGATGCAACCATTGGTCATCCCTCTCCGGGGTGGCGGCGGGTATGGCTTGACATCTCCTGACTCTATTGCAAGGTACTTTCATCTTCTACTGTCATTCTTTATTTACTCGGATATATTATTGTTTGATATGTATATCTCTTGGTCTAGTGATCTACAAATATTTTGTGAAATGAGAGTCTCTTTTGTTGTATTAAATAGATAAATGTTGTGGACTAGGCATCCAATTTTTTTCTATCTCATCCATTGTTTTCAGCATGTTTTGAACTTTTTTGTTCTCTATGCTCTGTTTTTGCTTTATGATCTTCATATGTAGTCTTAATTATACGCGAACATTAGGCTAAGTAGCTAAAAAGATAGATGACTACTTTGAAAGTATGTTATAGAAACCAACAATGGAGAATTTCTTCTAAGAAATCAAATGCATAAGAATGTTTTTTCATATTTATCATCCAATCTATTACTAGAGATGTTAGGTTTGTTGTTCCAGTCTAATACTAAATACTAATTCTTCATGTTTGTTATTGTTATTTTCCATGTAGTGATACTAGCATTTCTTCTGCTACTTCATTTTCAAAGCCGATGTACTACCAAGAACAAGCTCCAGCTATCCCAAAAGCCCCCATAACACAGCCTGAAACCACATTGGTCCACACCAGTCACGGAATACCTCCGCATGAAACCACTCCAGTCCAAACCACACCACTCATCTTATCTCAGTCAGGTACATACACAACAATGGACCAACAATACCAACTCCCGGTTCAACAACAAGGTGTTCAGTACATCCCTCATCCATCACAATACATCCCGGTTTACTCTCATCAGCAGCAAAACTACCCGGTTTACGTGATGACGTCCGTCCCGCAATCTCAACAATATGTCCCAGCAAGAACTCCCCTGAATCCAAGACCTGAAGCCACTCAAAACGTTTACCAAGCTGCTAACCCTCAGGTTCATCAGATTCAGCAACAGCCTCAATACATGAGTTACTCTGGAGGTCCTCTGGAGACAATGTATTTCCATGCACAACATCCTCCTGTTAGCAATGCTATTCCATTAGTTTCTCCGTACCAAAGCATGACACCTGCGGCAGCTGCAGCCGCTCTAGCTGATATGTCCAAGCAGATGGCTCTTGATAACGACAAAGAACAACAACAATATATGGCTGCGTCTCAACCGCTTTGAACACTAATTAACCAATTAGATGATGCATTTTTCCTCTTTTTTGTTGCTTATTATGTATAATATAATAAGGTCAATCTCACTAGATATAAATATATAGGCTTTTGCTATATACAGTTTTCTAAAGTATTTTAGTTGTCTCTCTTTTTCTTGGAAAATAATAATTGTGTGGATGATTTCTCTAAATATTATACTCTCTCCCTTCTATAAAGATTATAATTTTGGAAACGCTTGAAAAATAGAGTTACAATGTCAAAATAACTATTTTAATATATAATTTTAAAAGAAATAACTATTATATGTAATCGTTACCTTAATTTATATGAGTAAAATAGAGAAAACAACTATAAAATTATATTGAAAATACAAAACTACAATTTTTGTGAAATTAACAAATAAAAGTTTCAAAACAATATTTTTGTGGAACAGAGGGAGTATATTGGTGTTCTTAGTATAAAACCAAGAAATGCAACCACATACCAATTTATTTTATATATTATAGTACCACATTTTTCCAACAAAATGTATTTCACTAATTTGTAAAGTTGATTTTTTCTTTAAATAACTGGAGCAAAGGGTTAAATCCGTAAATTAAACAACATTTGTGTGAAGAGAGGATAAACACACTCATCAGAGCTCGACGACGACCTAAAACCCTAAATCTCCGATCCGGCCATGAGAGGAGCTCTCTTCAGAAACGCCTCTCTCTGCGCTCGCAGACTTCTCCTTTCTCCTCGTATCACCACTCATCAACCCTCCTTCTCCTCCAATGCTCCTTTCCTCGCTCCGATCACCACTCCCTTTTTCCCCAGATTATTCTCCTCCGAATCCGACTCGTCCGGCGAGAACCCTCCTCCTCCTCCGGAGTCTTCTTCTCCGATCGAGACATCCAACAAGAAAGATCTCGCTGTAGAAGACGTAGGAAACAAAGGTAAAGCAAAAAAAATTGAAACTTATACTCATTAGCTAGTAGAATCTGTGTAAAGCTAAGATCTTGATATTGGGTTTGTGGTTTCAGAGCTGAAAGCTCGTATTGAGAAGTACTTCAACGAAGGAAATGAAGACGCTTTACCCGGAATCATCGAAGCTCTTCTCCAGAGAAGACTTGTTGACAAGCACGCGGATACTGATGACGAAGTGATGGATTCTCTCCAGAACCAACCTTTCAAAGACGATGTGAAAGATGAAGATTTTGAATCTGATTTCGAGGAAGCTCACTCTACTGATGATGAGCTCGAGGATCTCTATAATTCCCCTGAGTATGTGAAGAAGAAGATGCAGAAGAATGAGTTCTTTAATATGGACGAGAAGAAGTGGGATGTCATTGTTAGAGATGGGATTCGACATGGGATTTTGAAGGATACTAAGGAGTGTGAAGAGATTCTTGAGGATATGCTTCAGTGGGACAAGCTTCTTCCTGGTAAATTGCAGTTTTTAATAAGATTAATGGATTCTCACGTCTTTGGACCTTAGCGTCTTACATCTTTAGGCTGATTGATAAACTAATGTGCGTTCTTATTAGCTAAAGTCACTCTCTAATGGGACTGAGCCTTTGTTGTTATCTTTTATATTTGGGGTATTTTGCTAGAATCATAGTAGGAGAACTATCTTTGTTGGACTCTTTGAAAGTAATATGATGCTTTGAAGATTCATTGCTTCTCGGGTCATTAGGATCTTTTCATAGAGCATCTTGGTTTGTTTTTGTGATGCATTTATAAGAAACATTAGGGAAATCTTCTGACTGTAACTATAAGGGTTAACCTCCATTCACATCTTTATACTTTGCATCTTACTTTTGAGGTATTCAATCTTCAGGGGCTAGGCTGATTGATATACCAATGTGCTTTCTTATTAGCTAAAGTCACTCTCTAATGGGCCTGAGTATTTGTTGTTATCTTCTGTATTTAGGATATTGCTAGAATCATAGTAGGGTCTTTTTAGAGAGCACATTGGTCTGTATAAGAAACATTAGGGAAATCCTCTGACTGTACTTTCCATTCAGATGATTTGAAGAAGAAAGTTGAAGCGAAGTTTAATGAGCTCGGGGACATGTGTGAAAGTGGTGAAATAGAGCCTGAAGCAGCTTATGAGCTGTTCAAGGAATTCGAAGATGAGATGGTGATTCAATATGGGGACAAAATGGAAGCTGCAGGACCTCCCAAGTTTGATGAAACGGATCCTTCCTATAGGAACACAAACTTGGATGACCCTCCCGGTGAAGGCCCAATCCTTAGGTGGCAATCAAGGATTGTTTTTGCTCCTGGAGGCGATGCTTGGCATCCAAAGAACAGGAAAGTCAAACTGTCTGTTACAGTGAAAGAGCTTGGACTCTCTAAGCATCAGGCTCGAAGGCTACGGGAGCTCGTGGGGAAAAGATACAATTCAGGGAAAGACGAGCTTACAATCACCAGCGAGAGGTAATGCAACTATTTAAAACCTTATTGAAAAGTCTTTTCGTCCCAAGACAAGAATGTTGTTATGTGATGAACTGTTGTGCAAACACACTTGTCACAGGTTTGAACATAGAGAGGAAAACAGGAAAGACTGCTTGAGGACGCTTTACGGGTTGATAGAGGAAGCTGCGAAGGCTAACAAGATCGCTGAGGATATAAGAACTGCTTATGTGAAACAAAGACTCCAAGCCAATCCAGCTTTTATGCAGAAACTACAAGCTAAAATCATGAAATCTAAAGAATCAAATCCCATCAACGCATGAAGAAATGTCTTCCTGGTTCGTGCTTTTGTTCTCATTTCACCAAAGAATCAAAGTTGATGATCTCTTTTCAGTCAATTGATCCGGCTATGGGATCCATAAAGAATTGATGGTAACTCCATATTTTGTTTTGGTTTTGCTTCTCCTCTTCTCATGAAACTTGGTCGTGTTGTTGGGGAGCTATTAGGACCATGAGAGTCAACGTTTCTTTTATGGATTACGATATGAATCTCCTCCCCTGAAATTTGGGTTTCAGTATGGGATTTGGATCGGTTTACCCGGTTTAGAAAGAAAGTGACTACAGAAAAAACAAAAGATAGTATTCTATGCATCATATTAAAATTTCAACCTTCAAATCGATATGCAATTGCTTTAGTAATAGGATTTATATACAACATATTCTTATATTTATGAAAAAAAACAACGAAAGATCTCAATACCAAAGCTGGCCACAAAAAACACAATACAAAAAGTAGTCCACTCGTCTTTTTTTTTCACGACGAAGATGAAAAAACTCTTAATCTCCACAACCACCGCCGCAACCGGCACCACCACAACCTCCGGCAGCAGGGGTGTTGCCGGAAGTGGCTATGTTGTCGGATGCTCCGTCAGCACATGAGAGTAACAGAGCCGAGAGGACACAACAGCTGAATAGAGCCAAGAACACAACATGAAAAAGGTAACTAACATCGAAATGTGTTGTTGTCGCCATGCTCATTACATCTTCTAAATGTCTCGCCATCTCTCTAGCTCCCTCTTTCAATGATGTTTTGATGTGAATGAGGTTGAGTTTTTTGACGTGAATGGGTATTCATCCTCTACTTATTGTTGATATATTCGTACGTAAGATCATTGACTTTTAATAAAACTATTCGGGTGACTATAAGGTTTCTTTGAATATGTCTTGTTTAAATAATAAAATAACGAAAGACTGCAACAGAAAAGACATTTTAGAAGATCATACATACATCCTAGTGTAGTCCAAAAGACGTTTTATTATGTGAACAAACCAAAATCTTCTTCTATTGTGTTTCCAATATTAGGATCGATGTAAACTAAACAAGACTTCAACCCCCTATGATTCACCACTCCTCTGATGTCATCGGTTTGTTGTTGTGAGAAAGAGTTGCATTCAGGTCTTCAATTTTAAAACTAAGGTTACGTTCATCCAACAGACCATCTATAAATTCTGATCCGCCCTTAAAAAAGCATGTATATTTTATTTTTTTATTTTTTTAAAAAAATTTATTTTTTTATAATTGTATATATATTTAATATTAATTTATTTTGATAAAATTATTTTTTAAATAAATAAAATATATAATTAGACATAACATTTATGAATAGGTTATGTTCATGTTTTAATAGAAGGAAAAAGTTCCTTTATTATCTAGTGATATTACCACATGCTCTAATTTTGTGATAATTCTAATAGCATCACTAAAATTAAATTCCATTATTTTATGAAGGGAAATGTCTTTGTTTTAGAAATGCAAAATGAGGATTTCAATGGCTGAGAGACTGTTAAAGCAAATATGTTTTCGATCGCAACTTCGTCTTCTTCTTCTTCCCCACTCTTCAATCCTCAAAATTCGCCAAAACCACTTTTCCCCATCGCATCTGCTTTGTCTGGGTTCAAAACCCTGACGGAGAATTTCACGGTGAAGGTGCAGAGAGCAGAAAACCGCGAACTCAACGTCCCCCTGCTCTCTCCCTTCACTATCGCTTCGTCACGTCTTGACTCCGTCGGAAACGTCGCGATTCGCATTGTGCTCAACAGCGGATGCGTCGGTTGGGGAGAAGCTCCGATTCTACCGTCAGTAACGGCGGAGGACCAGCTTACAGCCATGGCTAAAGCGCGGGAAGCCTGCGAGTTTCTCAAAGAGTTACCGGAGATGAAGTTAGGTCACGTTCTTCAGGAGATCGGCGGGATTCTCCCTGGGCATCGATTTGCATCTGTAAAGTCTGAAGCTTTTTTTTTTTAGTTTACTACTGATGCCTTAGCTTTGTTTTTTTGCTTAAAGGATATAACTTTCTTCTTCCTTTTGTTCTTTTGTTAAATGTATTGATGAAGAGAATGTTGTTTAATGGATGTGAAGGTAAGAGCAGGGATGGAGATGGCTATGATTGATGCTGCAGCTAAGAGCGTTGGAGTTCCCTTGTGGAAACTTTTTGGTGGGGCTTCGAATACAATCACCACCGATATTACAGTTCGGTTCTAACTTTTAGCTCTCTTCCTGTGGTAACAGTTCCCTCTTCATTTTTCTTGTCTGTGTTTGATGATTGAACTTGGAACTGTTTTGTAGAATGTAAAGAAACAATTATTCAAGTTATGAAGATTTGCTGTATAGTTTTCGTAGATGTGGATTTGAAATGATCTTTCTATGTTTAGATTCCGATAGTTTCTCCAGCTGAAGCTTCAAAGTTGGCTGCAAAGTACAGAGAAGAAGGGTTTAAAACCTTGAAGCTTAAGGTGGGGAAGAATCTGAAGGCTGACGTAGAAGTTCTCCAGGCTATACGTGAAGTCCACCCTACTTGTTCCTTCATTTTGGATGCAAATGAGGGTTATAAAACTGAGGAAGCTGTTGACGTTCTCGAAAAGCTTCATGGTAAAGAAAATATATTTGAATCGTTTAGCCGAGCTTTCTTTTCTCGGTCATAATCTGAAGTGTTTTGTGATTGTTTTTCCCAGAAATGGAGGTTACGCCGGTTCTCTTTGAACAACCAGTCCACAGAGACAATTGGGAAGGTCTTAGACATGTGACTCTAGTTGCAAAGGACAGATTTGGGGTCTCAGTTGCAGCAGACGAGAGTTGTAGAGACTTGACTGATCTCAAGAAAATCATTAAAGATGATGTGGTAGATGTTGTTAACATCAAACTCGCCAAATCCGGTATCATTGAAGCCCTGGAGGTAATTGAATTGGCTAGATCATCTGGGATTGAGCTTATGATAGGGGGAATGGTGGAGACTAGACTAGCAATGGGGTTCTCCGCTCACCTTGCTGCTGGCATTGGGTGTTTCAGGTGCTGAATATGTGAACACTTCATTTATTCTTACTCTTGACTGTCAAGCTTCTAACAATTTTTTGACTTATGTGCAGATTCATTGACTTGGACACTCCACTTCTTCTAGCTGATGATCCCGTTCAAGGTGGCTACAAAGGTGCTAATACTCTCTGTTTTCTTCATCTTGCATCTTATCCTGTTAAAACTATGACTAACCATCAATTGAAAATCAAAGGCTAATGCTGGTGGTTTTTGTTGGCAGCGTCGGGTGCTGTCTATGAGTTTACAGATGAAGGCGGTCACGGAGGGTATCTTCAGTGAATGAACTTACTTACTGAGTCTAATTGGGTCCTTTTTATATGGTTCATAGTAAGCAAATCTCAAGTTCAATGTTGGTTTTGTGTGTAAGAAATGTTTAAGAAAGGTACTACACCTAGTCCTAATTTTTATAGCTTTCGCTAAATAAGTGAATGTAACCCACAACTTTTGTAACTTGGTGTTCCAAATACATGTAGGACATTCATCACAGTGATCCGATTGCTTTGTGTCTGAAACACACTCACAAATGTTGTCAACCATTTCCATAGTGCATTGAAGTCTATATCTTTGTTAGTCGACAGTTTATTTTAGTCACTAAAATCATTAATTATGTAAATAGAAAATACGAAAATAGTAGTATATTGCAATTGGAAATGAAAAGAGTGGATTTTTCAAGGGATGAAAGGTCAAAATGAACTGCTCTTCTTGTGGAGAAAAAGAGAGTGCACAGTGGTAGTAGGTGTGGTGGTGACTGGTGAGACGTGAAAATCTCAATAGATCTACATATCTGGTAATGGTCCAATCACAAATCAAATTGTTTTTTTTAGTCTTATAAGTTTTAACTATGAAAATTTTAGCAACAGATAAATATACAAAAGAAATATTATGGTAAGTTATTATTTTCTCTTCTAAAAATAACCAGGATAGGCTAAAATGAAGTCCAATTCTAAAATATTTTTTAATAATGTTTAATATCCAACAACCATTAAGATCGAATTATACAATATATTTTCAAATAAGAGGAGCAATAATAACAATACAAATCGTGACACTACTCACTAGGCGTGAGAATCTAAAAGTTCATATCACGATCAATGCTTTGGACCCACACTTTCTACTACTCAATAAAAAAACGTGGTAACATCAAAATTCAAAGTCGAAGACACATGTTTGTATGAGCTGCATACAACTTCAACAACCACTGTGTGAATCACCAAACTTTTGCATGTTCTCCCTTCACAAAGTGTTTTTGGATTATGATATACGCTCTTGCTTCTTCTTTTCATGATACATTAGTTACTTTTTTTTGTATACCTAGTAGTATTGCAGACCGATAGAGAGGTCCAGACCAATCTCTAAAGAGAAATACAATTCATGGATAGACTCTTTTTCCGAGTTTTCAAATGGATTTTAAAGCATGGGTTCATATCCGTATACACGTTTAAGCTATTGATCTTCTAGTTATGTTTATGTAAACCTTCATGAAATGTATTGACAAAATCTAGTTACCTAAGAATATTCAACAACTAATCTTTCCATTAAAGTACTACACAAAGGAGAATAGGATATGTTCATTAATTTACGCCAAAAGAAAGAAAACTACAAAAGACGAAGTTTCAATGAGTGATTGTGGCAATGATTATACCCAAACGCACGCTTCTTCTCAAGATATCATCATTTTGTATATGAAAAACTAATTGATTATTGTTCTTGTTAACATATTGAATTAGTTATGTTCATAAATACATATACAAATGCATTTCTCCATCATATATTACTCAGTGTGTGTGTGTGTGAGGTTGGTAGAAGTAATAATGACAATAAAGGGAGCCGGCAACAAATATTGGGACGACACAAGTACCATCACCGAAAGTCCTCTTCGCCTCCCAAGTCCACGCTTCGACCCCACTTTTCATTTGTTTTATGTTTGATTTTTTGTTCGGTTAACCTAACAAATTATGGTACTATATGGTATAGTGAGTTACGATCCTATATCGTATTTCATGTGTGTTTGATAGTGAAAACAACTTTATACATAATTCGAAAGTCATTTGTTTTTCTTTGGTTGACAATCTACATACAGATTTACAAGTCTGTAAGTGCATCTTTCCCCACTTTTAGTGCTATTTTTCCACTTAGAAATAAAAAGAGGCGCATATAAGTCTAAGAATCCCCAAGAAAAGTATTATTTGAAATTTGTATACTTTTCCCTAATTTTAGCCATTAATCTTTGATTGTTTAATGTTCTTTAAGTCAATTGAGTAGCCAAAAATTCACAAACCAATTTCTCCTATGCTCTTTTATTTATAATATCAAACTTCAAAATGCTTATAACTCAGTATTCATGATTCACAACTCGCATCTAAACTGGCTTGAATGATAACACCATTTTCAGAAACTGTTTAGCTAATGAATTTATTCGCCTGAGATACACATCATGTAAACACAAAACGTTAGAACCTCAAACTTAAGTTTTTGATCAAACACTTGATTGACTACAGAAACTACTGCTCTTTTTTTTTGAACACATCAGAAACTACTACATTAATATTATACATTATTATATTAATCCAAAGCTGAACTAAAATGATAAGATGCCGCACTATAAGCAAGCGCACTAATATATTTATATTTTGAATAAAAATTTCAATCCATAGTTCTTAATAAAACTATTTTATATATAACTTTTAAAAATTTTATTTATAAAATACTACAAAGTAGAAAATTTAAAAACACTTATTTATAAAATACTACAAAGTAGAAAAAGGTAAGAAAAGAGCTTCACTTTCCGTCTCTATAAATAGGAAGAGTTGCACATATCAAAAACCATAAACACCACAACACACTTCTATAAACAAACTCTCAAACCAAACAGAAGAAAGAAGAAAAATGGTGATGATCAAGGCTTCATGGGTGTTCCTTTTCGCCATTGCCGCGGTTCTCCTAGTGATTCTAGTTCCAGCTGCAGAAGCAGTGACGTGCTCGCCAATGCAGCTAAGCCCATGTGCGGCGGCGATAACGTCGTCTTCTCCACCATCAGCGTTGTGCTGCGCGAAACTGAAGGAGCAGAAGCCATGCCTATGTGGGTACATGAGAAACCCTAGTCTCCGTCGCTTCGTCAGCTCTCCCAACGCTCGTAAAGTCTCTAACCGCTGCAAGCTCCCCATCCCAAGGTGTTGAATACTCAAAAAAAGACAAAAACCGTTTGCTATTTGTAATCATCCTCCATAACGTTTGAATCCTACTTTTGGTGTGTGTCCAAGGATGTTCATTATGATCATGAAGTAGTAGTTTTAAGTAAGTGTTACCCTTGAGAATAACAATGAATGTGTGATGATGCTTGTATGCATCTTATTTCAACTTTTATAGCTCTTGTATTCTGTGGTTTATTATCAATGTAGAGAGGTGTAATGATTGAGATGGTATGATATAAGGAAAAATATATATTTCGTAAACACACAAAAGAATAGATTATGGGTACATGAAAATCACTGGACAAGAACACACCATTTTGTTTGGTCAGAGACGCAAACTCCAACTAGTATCATCATCATAAGAGTAAATCTGGGACTTCCACTGGTTTTGTTGCACTTGCTTCTTCGTCTCTTCGCCGTCGTGAGCTACGCTTACTGCTTCTCTCACCATTTTTCTTATTCTTCTTCTCTCTTCTCGAGCTCTGTTCAATGTTCCCTGTATCAAGATTTATCTCGTGGTTGTCTTTTACTCTTTCCTTCTCCTTGCCTTTCCCCATAAGAGCGGTTTGTATCGCACGTGACAAAGGCTCATCGTTACTACTACTAGCGTTTGGCTTCGTCTTTGGTTCATCTCCTTCGTCCAGTTTCACCACCACAGGTCTTGGTTTTGACGTCTTTTTCTTGGGTTTAAACGAGTCCACAGATATCTCATTCGCTGGTGGGTATTCGTTTGACGTGTTGTCATCTCTATCATTGTGGTCGTGGCTTTTCTGAGAGGAGAGATAGTAAAGGCCATGGCGTTTTCTGTGTTCTGCGAGTAAGGATGCAGATTCAGGCGGAGGAGGTAAAGACGATGAGGCTTCTTCTTGATCTCTGATTCTGAGTTTGGCAACAGAGAAACTGACTTTGTCTGAGGAGTAGAAAGAAGATGAATTTGATTCGGCAATTGGTTCGAGAACTTCTCTGCAAATCTCTTGCAGATCTTCAAGATTCTCATTCAGCTCTAACCCTTCTGGCAGTGGAACTTTTTCCTGTGCAGTTGAAGAAACAGGACCAAGCTCTTCTGAGAAGACATCTTCCATGAATGCTATGGCTCTATGAGCTTCTGTTTCACTGTCTTGGGAGGTTGCTTTCTCAGCTATTTCATGCTTTATCATACCAATGAATCCTAGAACGTTTTTAGCTCTCTCCTTCAGTTCCACGTCAAGGATACCAGATAACGAGCACAATCCCAACTCAATAATATCTACCAGACTCGAGATGGAGTTGTATGTGAACCCATTCACCATTGAAGGACCAGAGCTAGTAGACTCCTGAGCCAAGGGCGAGGAAATGGGCTCCTGGGCTGAGAAGTATGCCCCGAGACTAAAGACAAGAACTTTGAAAGCTGAATGTATGTAGATTGCTCTAATGGACGGTGGTAAGAGACAAGTTCGTGGTTGCAGAAGTGCCTCCGCAATCTCATAAGGGGACTTAGAGAACTCGACGTATTCCCCTGAAGCCCAAGCAGCTGCAGACAATATAGGGTGCAAGAACTGATTACCAAGCAATGCAGGATCGATAAGCAGCGCTCTTGAAACCCGAACTAGCTCCAGTCTAGCATCTTTGACCCTCGTACCAATATCAATTAGCTGATGTTCAATTTCTTTCCCTCTTTGGCAATGTGGGACTCTAGCCATTTCACCGAGAAGAGACAAGTACCAATCGAAGTCAACTATGATCTCATACGAGTTCCTCGAGCATGCCACTAGAATAGAACCAATGATCTCATTGCAGAATAAAGGGTCAGACTTTAACGCATAGTTCATCAGAATCCGGGATATCTCAGTCACGTTATCTTCATTCACCATAGCCATTAAAAGATGCAAAGCCTCGAGTTTAACATTCGGATCCTCATCGCTCATAGCCTTAACAACAGCTTCTTTGTTCTCCAAAACAGCCCACAAATGCTTTGCAGCAACAATCGACAAGGCATGAAGACCGAGATACTTGAGATTCGGATCATCATCAACAAGAAACTCCCTAATCTTTGCAACCGCAAGTTTCAACGCTATTTCCTGATCGCTCAAGCTACTAAACACGGTTCTAATACACTCGAACAACAAAGACTTTCCAACATTCTGCTTCCTCATATGTTCACAGATAGGATCAGCCACCTTCTTAGCCAACCTAGGCTCAATCGAAGCCAACTTAGCAAATATCTTAAGAACCTTGATCAGAACCCAATTATTCCTCGAATCGACAAGAATCTTGTAAAACTCTGGAGCTAAGGGAAGATAAGATCGTGGATCTTTTGAAGTGAGTTCACAGAAGACACCAACCACAGCTGAGAGAAGCTGCGGATCAGAGCTCTCAAGATTCTCAACGAGACGCTTGAAACATACCTTAACAGCATCAGGATACTTATCGAAAACTCTCAAAACCACACCAATAGCTTTCTTCCTAACCAAAGCTTTACTACTACCTAACAGCGTAAACACCTCAGAGGTCAAATCCCTAGCTAGATCATCAGTTCCAATCCTAGCCAAACATTCCAGAGCGAGGCTCACCTCGTACTCGTTCGAACTGTTCAGATCCTTCCTGAGCTGGTTCGTGATCAGAAGCAGAACCGGCGTCTGATCGTTGAACGACTGAGCAATCGCGTGGTAACCGATCCTCTTATGCGCGAATCGCGATGAGGACACGACCTCCACGGCGTGGAAAGCCGCCCAAGTCATGTCGACGCCGTGGAGTGCGGCGAGGTAGGAGAGTTTCTGGAGGGCGACGGATTTGGTGGAGAGATCCGTCAGTTTGATCTCGCGGCGGATTTCTTCTAGGGATTTGGAAATGAAAGTGGATTCTCCGAGACGCAGACCTTTGATTAGATCCTCGAGGCTGCGCTGGAACAAGCTGTCCATGAGGGAGTTCGAAGACGCCATTGGAGAGAATGAGAACGAATCGGGATGATGTGGTAGCTGAGGTTTATGATCGGGATATGAAGCAAGGCATGATCGGAGATAGTTTCGCAGATCGGTATCGGAGATCAGATTCGCGAGGGTTTTTCAAGGCGATGCTCGTGATTTTCACAATCTTGGATCCTCCTGAGAGTCGAACGGAACAGAGGAGGAAGGAGAAAGGTATTATGGGCTTTTGGAGTTACGGCCCAATTCGATTTTACTTGAAATAAATGGGACTGAAGAATAAAATGATCCATTATTAGGCTTGAAATAAATGGACCTAAAGAATAACAAAACAATCCATTAGTAGGCTTCAAGTTGATGAGAAAAATAGCATAAATCTTTAGAAGTTAGTGTAACCTACCTCTAGTATTTATTTATTTTTAACCTAAGATCCTGAAACATTATCATATCGTGGAGGAAAAAACAAAATCTCATCAAACATAAAGGAGACACGATTTTGACTACATCCTGTAATATATGTATTATATGATATTTCTACGTTAAATATAATATTTATACGTTTGACATTTGGCAGTAACCTTACACATCAACTTTATTTTCTATTTGTTTTTAGTTCATAAATCAAAGTCTTAAAAATATATTTTTTAAAAAGGTTTAGTTCGACCTTAGAATATTTCCTGACCTTTTTCTCCAGCAATCAAATATTTCCTAACTATACCGTCCTTTCTAATTTTAATCAAAAATTTCCTATTTTTTTCTTTAACATGAGGTATATTCTTTAACGTAAACCCAACAATCATGTCCCTCTTGTTGTAAACTCTTGTTGTAAACAATCTGTATATTTAACATAATAAAAATAAAACTAAACTAAAAAGAAACAACAATACACAATCATCATGAACTTATAACATAGATGAGAATTGATAGAACCTCTCGTTTTCATGGACCTATTAATGTTTTGTCGTATTCAACAAGGCTAAAACTAAAGCTGAAGTTGAAGTGCGATTTGAAAAGATTTTTTGGTTTATTTTCTAGTTAAAGAGAACAAATTGTCCACGCCTCTGCCTAGTAAACTTAGTGGTGAGCATACTAAACAAATATTTGTCATATTTACAGAGCTTTGTAGTGGTGGATCTTGATTTTTAACCAGTCATTGGAAAATTTTACCTAGCTCTAACTTAATGGATCAAAATTTAAATGCAAACAAATGAACATTTAAATGCAAACAAACAACTAACAAGCTAACGAACTAATATCCGTCTTTTTAGTTGTCACCATGACATCCTGTCACAACTTTGTTTGCTTTTGATTCATTGGGAGTTATTTCTAGCTTAGTAGAAATCATAACCACCATGTTCGCAAAACAAAGTCCATCACGTATGTTTAGCAGTTTGCAAAGAGAAACGATGTGTAGATAAGCGAAGAGAAACTAAATGTGGTTGTTGCATCCCCGTTTATTTTTTCCACCACTTTGAAAATGTTCCAAACACAACAAAGAGTTCTTTGCAAAACACCCAACAAATCTTTGTGGAATCTGACATGAAAATAGATGTAAAGAACACTCTCGTAACCTGTAAAATATATATATGTTTATAGATGTTGTGTTGATGTACATGTTAATAGATGTTGTATTATACATGTTTATAGATGTGGAGGGCCTCCTAATACTAAGTGAAATATTTGCAACAGAAGATTAAAAAAATATTTTTAGGCCTCTAAATTTATTTTAAAATTTTTGTTGATTTTTTTTATAAATAGTTTTAGGCCTCCTAAATCTTAATACCGGCTTGGATGTTGTATAAACCTATGTTTTTTTTTTTTGGTATAAACCTATGTTGCTTCAAGTGGGTCCATCATTTGAGCCATACATATAACAGAAATAAACATGAAGATTTCAGTTTGAGAATACTGAAAATACAGCATTGAAGTTACTAATGTATGTTTAACATATATAGTATTAGTTTTGAATGATTATATTCCAATATATTGAAACATGAAATTTTCTTTGCTTTGAACGTTACGTGGTCATTAGTTTGCTTCAAATATTGTATAAATGCTTTTAGGAAATTTTATAGGTAAATATCTAAAAGTAGAGTTGGGACATGTCTCGTGGGAAATATGTTATTGAACTCTCATCATATTTTAAAATTCTATCTTAGCAAAAGATAATCTAATGTCCATCTAGTTAGAAGATTTTATATGGATTGTGGTTACTGGTAATGCGTGATGCATTGATCTCCACATTAGATGGAATGTCTTGTCTGTGTTAGTGCAATCTGACTATTAAAAACTATTATTGTGTCTGCGTGTTCAAGATAGAAGAAAAGAGAAAGAGATATTTCAGATGACTCGACTTTTGTATTTATCTGATTAGAACAAGACACATGACACAATGATGGTGCCGGTACGTATTGATCTTGCATACAAATCAAATAAGTATTTAAGTGTAATTCAAAATTACGTTATAAAATAGTTTCTCGTGACTTGAAAACTCGATGCATGAAACTTAATATCTATACTTTTCAGAAAAGCAATTTTTTTTTTTAACTTAAAAATTTGGATCATTTTTCGATTTGTACATGTCATTTTTACGTAGGGGTCATGCTAATCTTCTTTGTATCGTTCCAATTTTATCAGATGTCCCCGAAGAGACCAGAAAAGCAAATTAGGAGGTTAATTTTACCAGTTCATTCAAAATCGTGTTGATATATTATGACTGCTGTCTGTTGCACTACCTTGTCGAGTAGGTTGAGCTCTTTCAGCTTCCCTACACAAAGGATAAAATGACCCAATGCTTTATATTCAAACAATAAATAAATGTATATATATAAAAAAATCTTAATTGTATCGATAACTATGTATAATGGTAAGAATAATCTTTCAAATAACTCTTTTAAATTTTTTATCATAAAAAATAGCTTGAAAAAATCAAAATAGCTAGTTTTTATTTTGAAAATTTTAATATTTATTTTTATTTTTAATATTTAAATCTTCACCCTTAAAACTATATATTTTAACTATAAATCATAAGTTTATTTTTGTGAAAATAAATTAAAAAAATATTTTAGGGAATTTCTGTAATAATAATATCAGTGTTGTGAACTATGATCGTCATTATTTGATGGGTACATACATATACATGACTTTTGCTTTCAGTCTGGTTCTACTTGTGGCTAAGCTTTGTGCTCGTCCAATGAACTGAGTCACTGACAACGAGACAAGTAAGCTACATTGAGACCTTTCACTGTAATTTTTTTTTCGTAAGGCTAAATTTCTGCTTGTCCTAAAGGAAAACAAACAAGTAATAAAGAAAAACAGAGCTCCAACACGGGATTATATAACTTTTCACGTCTTGAACCCTTTTACATGTATAAAGTTGAATTGTTTCAGCTTTTATCAAAAGCGACAAGTCGGAGGAATTCGTCAAAATTATTGAAGACAATATTTTGAATACCTTCGGAGTTTATTATTTCCTTTCAACTAATGTTTCTTTGGGATTCAGTGAGGTTGGAGCTTGGTAGATATTAGATAAATGGTCGTCACCATTGGCTGTGTCACTGTGTGAGAACCCTAAGAGCACTTCTAATAGGGGTTCTATCCATTGAAATTTTTAAAACAACATAATTACATGTAGATATTAATATTATTTTCAACCCAATTTTTTATTTTTTTAAAAAAATAAATCCCAGCTTGGATTTCCCTTAAAATTAAATACTTTATAATTAAATAATAATATTAATATTTACATATATAATTATTATTATTTTTTAAATTCAATTGGATAGTACCCCATGTGCTCTAATAAGGTGCTCTAATAAGACTAATTTTCTCCTCTACAACAACCAAAAAATATACGAAAAAGTTAAACACAAAGTCTTTGGTAGCACAATGATTTGCCACAATTATTTTCTACAAAAACTAGCACAAACTGTTTAAGAAACTAAGTAGGAAAGACATCGATAAAATGTGATGTCATGCGTTACGATAAAAGTGAAGATATAAATATAATTCATGGGATCGGAGTGTACTTTTTTTATTTAGTAGTTGCCTAAACAAAACTTCAGTTAAAACCTTCCCTAGCGCTCATGGATACTCATCACACCGAGCAATCAATCTTAGATTGGGGTATAGTAAAACCATCATTATCCCTGATCTTTTAACTGAGGTTTTTAGTTTCGGATAAAAGATAGTTGTTAGCTTTTAAAATTTTTAATTAAAAAAACTAAGAATTATCTCTTAAGTAAGATATAGGAACCGTTTCTTAGCCGAAAAATGTAAAATAAAATAATATATATATATCAAATCATGAGTTAAAAACTCCGGTTAAAAGACTATGAATAATAATGTCCTAATAACGTGGATCCGTGATTTCAGTTGACAACCTTCGGTTCATGTGACTGAAAAAGCGATAACAGACTCTTCTCAAATTTATACCGAACATTCTTATCCTCGAAAGTAAAGGGTATATGAAGCAAACCACGAGGGGCTCTGCATCGTCTTTGTAGGCAGCTAACCATATATGAAGGCTCTATAAAATTCACGTGGAGGCAAGTTAGTTTTTCTTGGTGAAAAAATTAAAGAACAATAGCTATTTTTGTTTGCATATATTACGTTATGTTATACTTGTTATGTATGCATTTCTTTTTTTAGAAAAAAATGTTCTATATGCATTTGAACTAAATATTTTCTGGATTTTTGTTTTGGGCAATATTTTTATGGAGATTACCACCTATTAGATTAGTGGAAAATTAGATTATATGATAAACTACCACATTTTCGATTATATGGTAAATCAAACTCGTACAAGACTGAAATGTTGAGATTGTTTTATGATAAATATTTAAACAAATACGATATATATAGAATGGTGATAAATGATAAGCGACGGGTATGAGGACGTGTACTGCAAAGGAAAAAGACGAAAACAATAGATAGACATTATCCTTTGACGAGAAAAGGAAGTGAGGAAAAAAGGATAAATGAAAAGAGAATGATGGATCATAAAAGCCAACCCATTGCATTATACAAGACTTGCACGATGATACTTATAATTCCACATAAATAGGAACAAAAACCAACTAAATGATATTAAAAATAAAATTATATAAATTAGTTCGTATAAATTTTCAAACTGTATACTCGCTCTAATCATTCAGCCGTATGATCACAAGCATGGCTTGTATGCATGCACTCTGGTAGATGCCTCATTCATGCATTAATTGTAGAAAAAATAAAAACAATCTATGACTACAATTATATATTACTTCCGCCGTTTTGATTTAATAATCGTTGTAGAAAAATAATTTTGTTTTAAAATAAGTGTCGTTTTATAGTTTCAATGTAAAATTTATTAAGAAAATTTTCTAATTTATTTTTCTATTGGTCAAAATATAGTTAGTTGTATAGATAATTATGTTTTTATTTTGGAACTATACAAAATTATATGTTTTATTAATATGTGTGCATAAACCTAGAACGATAATTAAAATAAAACGGAGGGAGTAATATTTAATTATGTGATTATTTAACTCTCGTAGATGCATCTATGACTTTGATCCATTAGTATTTAAAGTAAACTTTAGATGATTAAATATATATATTAATGTCTCTGGGTGTGTAAAGGTCACCGTACAAAATTACGTGGGACAACGTTGAAATGCATGCATACTTTTACTTTGACTAATCTAATTTTTTTTTGTTACTAATTAAAGTCAAGAACGGCGTGTTGATAATTTGGTCTACTAATAAAGTAATTAAGTTGTTGTGAAATCGGGGAAAAGAATATTGAATATGCATTATTAAAATGGTCCCATAATAAATGTTTGTGTGTTTTCTTATATGCTTGAAGAACAAATAAAAGGGAATGTGTTGTGGAGAAGAGAGCGCGAGTGGAACTTGTTGCTACCTAATTGTCGCCACACTTCCCACACGTCCCCTCTTGTGTCTTTACTTTTCACCACTTCCTATCTCCTTAAAACCCTCCTTTTCACATTCACCAAATCACCATCTTCTGATAACTTGTTAAAAAATGTCTACAATATATTATTATAAGTGTTCCTAAAATTAATTCACTAAAATCTAGTAAACCTTAGAGCACATGCAACTCAATTAAAAATAGTTCCAACCTTTGTAGTTGCATTACCTAATTAAAGCAAAAACCGCTAAGCAATAGTTTAATCAGTGGTTGAAGAAGCTATGTGGCTCCTTTAGATTACGAATGGGTGCTCCACAACCATCTCTCTGTCATTCCTCAATATTAAAACAAGTTTCTAACAAAATACGAATCTTTGTTAACTGGATTAGTACTAATATTCTACTCCATCTGTTTTAATATAAATAATTTTAAAGGTTTTTCACATAGATTAAGAAAATACAAATTTTTATATAATTTATTTTGATTACATCAAAACTAATTCAACCAATAAGAAGAAGACATAATATTTTGTAATTGATCATAAAATTTAAATAATATTAAATTTTACCTACAATAATAAAAACATCAATTATTTTGAAACAAAATTTTTTTTTTAAACACCACTTAATATGATATGGAGGGAGTATAAAACTTCAAAACCAAATTCATCTTTTCGTGTGTTGCTTATTCAAAAGCTAATCCTCAAACATTATCAGTTTATTTGATATTATCTTTAATCAAAAAGAGGCAAAGCCTAATCAAATTCCATATAAGCACCCTGTAATACCTTTTCTACCCCTCATCTTCATCAATAACATAAAACTCCCTTACCTTCCGAGAACCAGCCTCCCTGTCTCGCGGACCATTAGCGTTCGTAGGTAAGCAGTACGCTCGTACGTGTCGAGAGGCAACCAGTCACGTGCCAAGCTGGGCTGGTTACATCAGCATCCAACGTGGCGATGGTAATGGCCACGTGCTACAAAACCTTGTATAGAAACCACCCACCCAATCCCCAAGCTCCCTTTATTCATTATTTAAATTTCATTTCATTTGTATGAAAATTTCAAAGGTCGTATATTTAAACAGTTAACAAGTATTTTTTTTCCAGATTAATCCATAATTAAATTTTTTTAAAAGAAAGCAAAAGCAAAATCAAAATCGATATCAGACAACACCTCGACCTTTCCTTCTCATCGTCTCCGTTGAACAACACCACACACAAAAAGAAAAAAAAACAGATAATTCGCGAGCTCAGATTTGAAAAATCGACGGTTGTGAAAAGGAAGTGGTGGAGATTGTTGCACGGTCACGAAGAGAAAAAAACTCGGCGGAAAATGGCGACGCCGTTACCGGATTTTGAGGCGGCGAGAGGTGGCGGAGGAGTCGCGTCTTCATCATCATCAACCACGGTGGTGCTTACGAGCACTACTCCGCCTGTGACGAATACGTTCGCGGAGGACGCGGAAGAGATTTCTCCGATCCTGATTTTCCTCTTCTTTCATAAGGCGGTTTGCAGTGAGCTCGAATCGCTTCATAGGTTAGCGCTCGAGTTCGCTACTGGTCACCATGTTGATCTCCGTCTTCTTCGTGAACGGTATCGGTTCCTTAGATCCATCTATAAGCATCACTGCAATGCCGAAGACGAGGTAATGCCAAAAGCTCCCTCTCTTCTCTCTGGAAACATTTGAAAATCACAATTTTTAAAGCGTCTCTGCTTTGATTTTGAGTGATGGGAACTGCATATAGCTGCAAATTTGTCTTGATTGATCATTTTCTTGATTCTGATTAGTGCTTTGGAGATATGAAATGTATGGCGACGTATGTGTATTATGAGGATAAGCTCTTGACGGTTGTATCTATGTGGATGTAGGTGATCTTCTCAGCTCTTGACATACGCGTAAAGAACGTAGCGCAGACGTATTCTCTTGAACACAAAGGTGAAAGCACACTCTTCGATCATCTTTTTGAGCTGCTAAATTCCGCAACAGAGATCGATGAAAGTTATCGAAGGGAATTAGCTAGCAGTACTGGAGCACTCCAGACATCTGTTAGCCAGCACTTGGCTAAAGAACAGAAACAGGTAAAGTTTCGTTTGGTGCTCTTGTCTCTCCTTCACAGCGAAGGCGTCGTTTTTTAAAATCTAGTGTTTTTTTTGCTCGCTGCTGACAGGTGTTCCCGTTACTCATTGAGAAATTTAAGCACGAGGAGCAAGCTTACATAGTGTGGAGGTTTCTCTGCAGCATTCCTGTGAATATGCTTGCCGTGTTTCTTCCGTGGCTTGCTTCCTCCATTTCGATTGATGAATCCAAGGAGATGCAGATGTGCTTGAGCAAGATAGTTCCTGGAGAGAAGCTTCTTCAGCAGGTAAGTTTTGGTGTAAGATCCGACTTTAGAAGTTGAAAGACTTTTGGAGTCGTTGTTTGATGTTTTTCCTTGTTGTAGGTTATTTTCACCTGGTTGGGAGGGAAAAGCGATACTATGGCTTCGCGTGGTGTAGAAGATTCTTCGTTCCAGTGTTGTCTAGATTCTTCTAGCAGCATGCTTCCGTGCAAAACTAGTAGAGCACAGTGCCCATGTGAGGGATCCAAGGCCGGGAAGAGAAAGTACCCAGAGCTTACCGAGTATGAAGCTCCTGATGCTCCTATGCACCCAATTGATGAGATAAAGATTTGGCACAAGTCAATCAACAAGGAGATGAAGGAAATAGCCGATGAGGCTAGGAAAATTCAGCTGTCTGGAGATTTTTCGGATTTATCTGCATTTGATGAACGCTTGCAGTATATTGCTGAAGTATGCATCTTTCACAGGTATTTATTGCATCCTTTTATATACAATTTTGCAAGCGGATCTTGCAACATTTTGCATGTGAATTGCGAATCTTGTTCATCTTTCCTATTCTCATGCTTAATCACGTTTCTGCATGAGATGATACATTATTATTTTGTCGTTGCAGTCTTGCAGAGGACAAGGTCATATTTCCAGCAGTAGATGGGGAGTTTTCATTTTCCGAGGAGCACGATGAAGAAGAAAACCAGTTTAATGAGTTTCGATGCTTAATTGAAAAAATCAAGAGTGCTGGAGCATCTTCTACTTCTGCTGCTGAATTTTACACCAAGCTGTGCTCACATGCGGATCAAATAATGGAAACTATTCAAAGGCACTTCCACAACGAGGAAGTTCAGGTGGACTTTTCCCCTAAGTGTGTGACATATACTCTTGTTAACAAGTGAAATTATGAAAGTTCGGCATAAGATCAGTTGATACCATAGGCTATGAAGATCCAAGATGCCAATTTAGGGTGTCAGCTAACTTCACAATATTTGCAGGTGCTACCCCTTGCACGAAAGAACTTCAGCTTTAAAAGACAACAAGAGCTTCTCTACCAAAGCCTGTGCATAATGCCCTTAAGATTAATTGAACGTGTTTTGCCATGGTTGACTGCATCTTTAACAGAAGATGAAGCTAAGAATTTTCTGAAGAACTTGCAAGCTGGAGGTATAATCTACTGTTTTCATTCTTGATGAAACTTTACCTTTTAAAAAAAAATTATTAGCGACTCAGTCTTACACGATTACATGTTTTCGTTGTGGCCTCAGCACCTAAATCGGATGCTGCTCTCGTTACTCTTTTCTCTGGTTGGGCATGCAAAGGACGCAAAGCGGGGGAATGCTTGTCTCCAAAGGGGAATGGTTCATGTCCTGCTAAAACAAGCAACATTGAAGAAGTCTACCTTCATTCATGTAATGCGTGTGTGTCCATGCCATGCCCGAATAGGAGTATAAAAGCGTGTTGCCAGCATCAGGATAAAAGGCCAGCTAAGCGAACTGTTGTGTCGTCTTGTGGAAAAAATGCCAGCCCTCACTCGTCAGAGGTCGCAAATGGGTGCAAGCCATTTGGAAATGGTAGGTCATGCTGTGTTCCGGATCTCGGAGTTAACAGTGATTGTCTGGGACTTAGTTCCCTTCCAGCAACCAAAGCTATGAGATCTTCTTCTCTAAACTCTGCTGCGCCCGCTCTTAATTCCAGCCTCTTTGGTTGGGAAATGGACAGCAACAGCTTTGGTACTGGACATGCCGAGCGGCCAGTTGCTACAATATTCAAGTTTCACAAGGCCATTAGCAAAGATCTGGAGTTTCTTGATGTTGAATCTGGAAAGCTCATTGATTGCGATGAAACGTTTATTCGTCAATTCATCGGTCGATTTCACCTACTCTGGGGTTTCTACAAGGCTCATAGTAATGCGGAAGATGATATCCTATTTCCAGCTTTGGAATCGAAGGAGACGCTTCACAATGTCAGTCACTCTTACACGCTCGACCATAAACATGAGGAGAAGTTGTTTGGAGATATTTACAGTGTTCTCACTGAGCTCTCAGCAATTCATGAGAAGATACAGAGTGATTCTATGATGGGGGACGTAACTCAAACTGACACTGTTCAGACTGATATTGATAGCGGTGACTGCAAGAAGAAGTACAACGAACTGGCTACAAAGCTACAAGGGATGTGCAAATCCATTAAGATCACACTGGATCAACATATATTCTTGGAGGAACTGGAGCTCTGGCCTCTGTTTGACAAACACTTCTCCATTCAAGAGCAAGACAAGATTGTGGGTCGTATAATCGGGACAACGGGTGCTGAAGTTCTTCAATCCATGTTACCATGGGTGACTTCCGCACTTTCTGAAGATGAGCAAAATAGAATGATGGATACATGGAAGCAGGCAACCAAGAACACGATGTTTGATGAATGGCTCAATGAATGCTGGAAAGGATCACCCGACTCATCCTCAATGGAAAGAGCCAAACCTAGTCTACACAGAGGTAAAAGCAATTGTACAATTATTTTCGCCAACTTAACATCTAGCTGGTTTTATGTAGACCTTAGATGTTTGTGCTTTGGACTTCATAACTCATACTTTGGTTGGCTATGTTGTTTCTTCTCTCTGCTATCCTGGTTTGCTTATGTCAAGTTTATTTTTCATGTAGATAATGATCATCAAGAAGTCTTGGACCAAACTGGTCAACTTTTTAAGCCGGGTTGGAAAGATATTTTCCGCATGAATCAGAACGAACTAGAGGCTGAAATTAGGAAGGTTTATCAGGACACAACACTTGATCCAAGGAGAAAAGATTATCTAGTACAAAATTGGAGAACCAGGTCTGTTTTTTAAAGAAAACTATTTCCCTCCATATATCCGTTACTTCACATTTTTATGCATGCCTAACTAAACGTAGAGCCCCATATCGATAAGTGTAATCCCCTGTATTACTTGAAAACAAAAAACTTACAAAGTGGTATAGTATACATTAATATATGTGTATGTCCTTCATTGAACAATCTTCTGAACGATAGCGAATCTATACCACATCTGCTCATACCTGGATCGTTTTTTTCTCTAGAGTAACATTCATTTTAAAATTCAATTGTTGGTACTTTTAACAGTCGATGGATAGCGGCTCAGCAGAAGTTACCCAAGGAAACAGAAACTGCGTTAAATGGTGATGTTGCACTTGGATGTTTCGCGTCTTTTCGAGATCCCGAGAAGCAGATATATGGATGCGAGCACTACAAGCGTAACTGCAAGCTTCGTGCGGCTTGTTGTGGTCAGTTGTTCACTTGTAGGTTTTGCCACGACAAAGTAAGCGACCACTCCATGGATAGGTAAGCGATCTTATGCCAATCTCCCCTGCTTAAATTGAAACTCTTTCTTCGATTTTGGTTCTCAGTGATATGCTTTTACATTTGGAACACTTTACAGAAAATTGGTCACAGAAATGCTCTGCATGCGGTGCCTCAAGGTGCAACCTTGTGGCCCCATTTGCACAACGCCTTCTTGCGAGGGATTCCCAATGGCAAAGCACTATTGCAGCATTTGCAAACTTTTCGATGATGAAAGGTAAGCAAAACCTAACAGTTTGATCCATATAATAACCAACTGCGTCATTTGCGTTTATTAAAAAATCAAACTTGAGCAGCTATTCCAACCTTTAGAAACTATTATATTTTTTCAGAGCTGTTTACCACTGTCCATTCTGCAACCTTTGCCGAGTCGGTGAGGGACTAGGAATCGATTATTTTCATTGCATGACATGTAACTGTTGCCTGGGGATGAAGTTAGTAAACCACAAGTGCCTGGAGAAAAGCCTCGAGACAAATTGCCCCATTTGCTGTGAATTTCTTTTCACATCGAGTGAAGCAGTCAGAGCCTTACCATGTGGTCACTACATGCACTCAGCTTGCTTCCAGGTTTGCAAATATCTCCTTATTTTTTTTTCAATAAACGTAGGTGTACCTTGTATCGCCTTAAATCAAAACCCTTTGCTGTTTCTGTGGTCTCTTTTAGGCTTACACTTGCAGCCACTACACATGTCCAATCTGTGGAAAATCATTAGGAGATATGGCGGTAAGTTAATCCCTGTCCCTTAGAGCGTAATCTCTCAAACCACATCATTGCAAGTACCACTTACTTTACTTTTTTTTTCTTCGTTTCTTTCTCAAACTCCGCAGGTTTATTTCGGTATGCTTGATGCACTGTTAGCTGCAGAAGAACTCCCAGAAGAATACAAAGATCGTTGTCAGGTGAGAAACACTAAAACTGCTGTTTCTTTTGACTCTAGTCTAAGTTTATTTGATGACACACACACACTCTTACACGCACATGTTGCAGGACATTCTATGTAATGACTGTGAATGCAAAGGAACGACACGGTTCCATTGGTTGTACCATAAATGCGGCACCTGCGGGTCTTACAACACCCGTGTGATCAGATCAGAAACAACAACCGCCCCAGACTGCTCAACCTCATCCTGAAAACAATGTGAGAGGGTTTTCACTTTTCTTTCTTTTGTTGGTTTCACTTTCTGTTTGGCACAACTATGTGGTGAAGAAGGTTTCTTATAACAAAAAAGGACCGTTTGATAGAATTTTTATTTGTATAGTCTTCTGAGATGTTAAAGATTTTTTGAAGAGTCTTATATTAGGTTTACCAAAATACATTTTGGCTTTTGGGCAAAGCTCTTTTGTTTCTGGAACATCCCATATCACGCCCTCCTGTCTTCACATATCTGTTATTTGTTTTTCTTGCATAAGCTGAGACTTTCGTTGAAGCGTGTAAATAGTTGCGTTTTTATTGTAATTTACTTTTTATTTCCCTTCATTTTATAGCATAAGTAATATAGCTCATGATCTGTTACAAAATCTCAAAGTATAGTCCCAGAACATTCGCATAAGCTTCACGGCCTCTAATATGGTGCGCATCCATGCCTTGGAATTCTTATGTACTTAGTCACTCTAACAAAGGATAGCCATTCATGTTTCTCAGCCTCTGTTAGAACCGACAACTCAAACCCATTCTCTCAGAATAGAACCTGATTTTATCCTAGTAGTACCCATGTTCTCAGCTTTTTTTTTAATTGAATTTGTTCTCAGCTTTGTTGATAAACCTAATTTCCACCAAACCTAACATCAACGCAAAGTACAAACGCTTTGAGGCCTATTGGCCAAGTATTGATGGTACAAATAACCATGGGTGTTCATCTCATGATCTGTTGATCCCCATTGACTTAATAATACGAAAGACCACTGATGCATATTCCATCACTTGCACGATAAACTGAGGCATGCAACAGTGGTTCCTTTTCAAGGAAAGTTTCTTAGTCCCTAGTGTTAGAATTTGATGCTCTCCGTAGAAGTCTCTTTTCCATAGACCCTCGAGTTTATTTATTTAATTGGTAAGAAAACTTGGGAGAATTTAATCTTACCTCTGGTTTATGATTACAAGAACGTTGAATATTAGTATAAATTACACACGTCCCTATTTAAAAATGTTAATCTACCTTTACTGTATTAACCTATACTTTAAACAGCTTTTTTAAAAAAACATTTTTTTTTTTTGAATATGGCCTATGTATTTTATAGTAATAAACAAACTGAATTTAGCCGAGTCTGAAGAACAAACAATCGATCAAACACAACGTTACAATCGCGTCCCTAACTTTCTCTCTCTCCCCTTTCCCCGAATATTTCGAACCAAAAAAAAAATGTAAAAAACTTCTTGAGAATAAATATTCACACGAACAAACGAAAACCAACAAAAGAAAAAAAAAAAAAACGAAAACTTTGAACTTGCTCCAAAGGAAAGCTCTCACCAAAAATCGTAAAAGAAAGGAATCTTCTTTCAATCAATCAATCAATGGAGTTCCCTCCTCCGCCTCCACCTCCACCACCGGAGAGATCCAAACGCCTCCACAACTTCACCTTACCTTATCTCCGATGGGGTCAGCAGAGATTCCTCAGGTGCGTCAAGCTACCTTCTTCTTCCTCCTCCTCTCCTTCTCCCGATCGCGCCGTGAATGGATCTCCCTCTCTTCCTCCTGGAGGTGGAGGTGGAGGAGGAGGAGAGTCTGCTCAACCAACAATAAAGGTCTCTGCTTTGGGGAATGGAGATGCAGCAGGAGCAGCAGCAGCAGCTCGGCCGTGGAATCTGAGGACGAGGAGAGCTGCTTGTAACGAACCTGGTGGAGGAGGAGGAGGAGGAGATGAGCCCACGACGAGGATCATCACACATGAAATTGGCGTTAAGAAGAGAGGTAGTAGTAGTCACGAAGGTGGTGGTGATGGAGATTCTTCGTCTCAGAAGAAACTCAAATTCTCTGTTTCTTTGTTGAGAGAAGAGATCGAAGAGGATTTCACATCCTTAATTGGTAAAAAGCCTCCTCGAAGACCAAAGAAGAGACCCAGACTTGTTCAGAAGCAAATGAATGTAATTAAACTTCCCTCCTTTCTCTCTCTCTGTCTTAATGTGAGCTTTTGCTTTTGTTGCTTTTAACGGTTTTTCTGATTTATGGTTTTTGCAGACTCTTTTTCCAGGATTGTGGTTAGCGGAAGAAGTAACAGAAGGATCTTACGACGTCCCTGAAGGGGCTGCTGAAACATGATGTAAGGTCTGATTCCCTTGCTGAGTCCCAAGACATTCTTCTTTGTGTATCATCTTTGTTTTGTTTTTCTACTTTTTTTGAATCTTTTTTTTTCTGTTGTAAAAAATGGAAGCAAAAGAAATGTAGCAATGTGCCCCAGTTTACTTCTTCTATTTGTAAAAGAGAGAGCCACACTGGTGTTTTTTCATTACCAAAAGCTAATTGTAATCTCCATGGCAATGGATTCTCCAGCTGTTTCTTTGTTTGTTAATCAATAAATGCAGAGCTCTCTGCAACTTTCTTCCATCTTTGTATTTTTTTGTCTCTACTATTAGCAGCAGTTCAGGGGTGACTTGAATTGGTGTTTTGCTAAGATTATGCTAAGAAAAAAAAAAAATAATCAGATCTTGCTAAGATTGAACATGTTTGTGTGTCAAGAAACTCTGATGAGCAACAATGTCTCTGCTGTTGGATATATTTTTGACAACTTTGCAGGGTTCAGACTAAGATTCCTTATTACAACAAAACATCTCATCATGTCCAAGGTTTCAGTGTCAGCTTTCTTTCTCTCGGGTAAGTACAAACACTGTTGTATTATATTTATGAACACCTGAGCTGGGACACTTGCTCCTTGCTGCAATTAAGTTATAGGTATTGATCTTTTCAAGATAATGAGATGTGTGATGACTCACACACCCACATGATAATGATCCGAAAAATCTTCAGAAGCCTTCTTGTTCTTCTTGCTTGCTCGTGCGTCACAAAAGTCAGGAGAACAGAGGAGAAAGAAATGAAGAATAAACACTGCTTCCTTTAAACACAAAGTAGAAGGTAAGGTACTTATTCAACTCTTGCAGACTCTTTTTTAGACATAATGTTCCTATTTTTTTTTCGTTTCTTGCAGTAGTGGCACTCCACATCCATTATTTTAATAGAAGTTTTCAACCTCTAATAAATAGACTTAAGATCTTTAATCTCTTAAATGTTTCAAAACGTTATGATCTTCAAAACAAAAGTCTCTGAGCAGAGTTTCATCTTTCCTTTCCTCCAAAACAAGGTGAGTTTTCAATCTTCCCTGCATTGCATTTCTCTGTTTCTCATGGGTTTTCACTAAAACATGACCGTTTGTTTCTAAAACCCTCCAGCAAAACGGACCATCATGATCTTTGCGGAGTCAAGTCACCAGCGGATATCATTCGCGGGCGATCTCGGCCAATCAGATAAAGCACCTCAAACGGAACAACAAGAACAAGAACAACCATCAGGCCTGGTTCGAAGAGATACAACACTTTTAGACTCAGATTTTGAGTTCCACACTTCAAGAAGCTTTGATCCTGAAGATTCCTCACCAGCTGATGAGATCTTTGCTGATGGGATGATCCTCCCTATCCTTCCTTTCCAAGTAACTACTGCATCCTCCATGCCAAAACGTCGTTACAAGTACGAGCTCCCTCCTATCATCTCCACTCCTTCCTCCTCTCTTCCTCCTTTGTCATTGCCATCACCTCAACAGTCTAGAAAATACAGCGACAAGGAAACTCACGGTGGTGCAAATTCGGAGTCGGAGGCAGAGAAGTCGTCAAAGTCGTTTTGGAGTTTCAGTAGAAGCTCAAGCCTAAACTGCGATATAAAGAAGAGTTTGATATGTTCCTTTCCTCGTTTGACAAGAAGCATTTCCGCAGGATCAGTGATGAATTCGAAGAGAGCAATGCTTAGGGACGTTGACAAGCATAGCTCGCTGAGACATGGAGGAGCCCCACGTCCAGGACCAGATCCTTCATCTCATTTGTCTTCTTCTTCTTGTCCTCCCTCTTCCTGCTGCAGCTCGTATCAGTTCAGACCACAAAAGCACACCGGAAAGAACAGTAGCAGACAAGGAGGAGGAGGAAGCTTTCGGATTACTCCTGTGATAGGTACTCCATCTCCGTTTGGATTAGGATCAATCTTACGTCTTTCGAAAGATAAGAAGACCAAGAACACAAAGTAGGACCTCTCTCATTGTTTTTTTTGTTTTTTTTTTGTGTAACGCATGAGATTCTGCAACACTGCCCACATAGATTCAGTTGTGATTTACTTATAAGGTAACTGATAAGTGATAACTCGCATGTTGGAACTAATGCAAATCTTGATTAGTCTGTTATTACTCTTTTTTATGTATTTTATCATGTCAGTGGTATCTACCTCAGATTTGGCAGCACCAGATTTCAAATCTTGTTAGCTATATCCTTCTCGGTAGCTGTTGGTGGAACTTATTCATGTCCACAATCAAAAATACAGATAGACAAAAGATAACCACATTATCACAGGAGTACCATAAATCAAGATTACGAAAACAGAGTAGAAGAAGAAAGCAGTATACAGAGTTGCAATTCCTAATCCTCAAAATTAATATACTACAAAAAATAAATTATCAGATCATACAAAATTGGTTGGTGAAGACAAAACGTAGCCGTGTGCATGCATGTGTACAAGACTATTAATTCATTTATGGAGATGGTACTGAGAAAGAAAGTCTTGATATGAAGAAGAGCGATCTTGCCATTGAGAGACAAGCGCCTTGCACATAAACAAAGCCTTCATATCGAAGTTCGCATCACGTTCTTCGAAGCAGATCTCCACCGGAGACATATCATCCAACACCTCAAGCTCTGATCTTCCTCCAACATCATCATCATCACTGTCTTTACGACGCACTTTGGAGACAAACTTTGTGAGTTCATCATGTTCCCTGTCTGAATCATCTGCCTTTGTGATGGGAGAATAAGCAATGAACCGCTTTTTCTCCTTCTGTGAATCGCTGTTGAGCCACATGTCATCGTCAAGTGAAATGGTTGTCTCGCCTGCACCACCTGAGTTTGCCATTTCCCGAGCCGCTTTGGAGATTTGGTTGCACCGGTCAGAGAACTCTGCATCTGGTGAGAACTCTTGTTGTTCTGAATTCAGACAACCGTTGCGGAGCTCGTGTAATGTGAGGAGGACTGGGAGTGGAAGAACAGGACCAATGAGGTCAACACCAGGTTGTATCTTCTTTGACCATTTGCTGCTTCTACGTGAAGGTTTCCTTAAGAGGAAAGGTGGTAACTGTGGAAGATCAGGAACAGATAAGAACTCGAGAGATGGTTTCTTCTTGTCTAACAGAACACCTTCAACATCAGTGTAGTTTGAGAACGCAAGCAACAGAAGCTCTATAGGTAAGCTTGACCAGGTTTCTCTCAATGCTATATCGGATACGCTTGTTGGTGAGTTGATACTGTTGAAGACTGCAGTAACTGTAGAGGAACATCTGTCTCTACCAAACCCGCAGAGATTCAACTTTTCACATAACTCCTCGTGGTAGGTTAAGCTAAGAGGATCTCTCTTCTTCGAACCTGATGATCTCTTTTTACTCATCCTCGATTCTAAGAACTTGGCGAGTTTCCCTTTTGTGTAAGCAGAGAGATAGTCTAGTTCGAGGTATTTGAACCGTCTTGGGAGTTTGTATATGTTATCATCAGGGAAGTACAATAAGTTCACCTCCTCAGATTTGCAGGGTGTATCTCTGTGAGATACTTCTCCCAAGCTAGGAGAAGCACGGAACTTAACTGCTTCTAGCTTCCCTGAGGAGGTTAACTGAATCAAAGTAAACCCATCTGATGAACTAAGTGATGGAAGGTACTTGTTTAAAACTCCAAATCCAAGAACAAGAACTCTCTTCTTCTGCCAATCAATCCAGACAGGAAGAGACTCTCTTGTTAGCACTTCTTTAATTGCACAATCCCCGCAGAGACAATTTCCAGCTGGTGAGAGTAGATTGTGTGGAAGCTCCCATACATACAAGGAAGAAGGATCATTAGCACTAGAAGGAGAAGGTCCATAACAGAACATCTGAGACTCTGCATTCCAAAACGATCCAACTATAACGCAGGAAGTAGTTGATTTATCGGTCTGAAACCCGAGATCAGACAAGCTATAAACATCCATAAAGCAAGGCTTCTCAACATCATGCTGCCATTTCAACAAAGGCACTCCTGACCTCTGATCACAAAGATACAGATAGCTCCTAGAAGCTAGAAGAAACCGAAAACTATCACTATCGGCTTTGGCAAACGAAACAAACTCTTCTGTTCCAGCCATGTTCAGACTCTCAGATTCCAACAAAGCTCTCACACTACAACTCCCAGAGCTTCTGGTGATAACAAAGACTGCATCAGACCGAGCAACGAGAAAAGTCCCAAGTCTCCAACCAAACTCACATCCTAACCAACTCTTCTGATTCACTGTTTTCCCTTGATGATCCTCCCAAGAAACTTTCATCTTGCAACCTCTGAATCCACAACAATGTCTCTCATTGAGTTCAAACACAAAGACATCACCGTTCTCTAACAACACCAAACACTCTCCAGTAAGCTGAGAGCTCCAAGAAGCGCTCGCAACCGAACAGCTCTTAAACTGCTGACCTCCAATATAACTCAAAACCGGCCTCTCTCGAGATTCATCGTACTTGACACAGTACCAATGAACCGAATACAGCAAACAAACCATAATGTAACCCAACTCATTGTACACTCTCGAATCACTACTTGGTTGCACTGATATCTTCAAAACACTAGAAAAGAATCGCTCTTTCGCTACAAAGACTTCACCTTTATCCAAACCCATGACCCGGATGCCACCACCGGACTCTCCGGTGGAAACCACAACGAACCCAAGCTGATCAAGGTTAGTTCCGGTAGGGAAAAACACCAAGACGGAGCCTTTACCCGGTAAAGGTAGAAACTGGAGGCGGTTGTAAGAGAGAACCCTAGCGGCTTCGTTGTTCGGATGTGGAATACGGAAGGAGGCCTCAATAGCGGAAGCAGACGACGGAGGGATGCCTCCGGAGACGGTGAGAAATCGAGCGTGAGTTAGGTGAGGGACGCGGTGGAGAACCGGAGGAGAGAGTGAGGGAGAAGAGAAGAGTAGCTGCGAGTCTGATGGGTTGGAGAAGAAAGGAGTGATTGATTCTCCGGCGGGGGAGACGGAGGCTTTGCGTCCCCAATCATCTACAGCATCCATTGGGGTTTGCGACGGAGATCGGCGGCGAGTGGAAGTTAATTAAATATGGCGGGGCTTTGTTTTTGGTTGTTGTTTATTTTATTAATAAGGCCCATTAAAAGAGCAAATCTGGGATACATTGTTGTAGCCCAACTCGGCCCAAAACGTAAATGTGAAAACAAGTGAACTAAAGGATTGTAACTGCATCAATTCCATGTGTTAAGAGTTAAGACTCAAGTTCCATGCAAGTAAAATTCATCAGTAAAATAAATCCACTACATAGCATAACTATGGTTAAAGAACATATTCCAATACACATTTGATGGCTCAGTATAGTTTATGTTTACAGTTATGAGAAATGTGTAATCAGGACAAGCTACACATTACACATTTGTTCACTAATGTTACATAGATTAAAAGTTTAGGATCGATATTTCTTACATATACTTAATTAATGCTTATCTGTTCTAACTTCTAACTTCTAAAATAAGAACATGCTGTATCATCAATTCATCACTGATTTTGACGGAAGGACCTCCACTTTCAATAGCATTAAATAAAACGAACAATATGTCAATAATTAGGGCAGGGCCGGAATATTTTAAAAAAAATATATATATAATTTAGCAATCTTTATCTATATAAATTTTTTTAAAAAGTTTTGGAGATCGAAACTTATATTTCATCCAGCTGCTTCCATATCCATCCATGAATTAGAGGGTTGAGCGAAATGAGTCTTTACTCATTTTGAACCTGTTATATCAATTCACATTTATTTAATAACAACAAATGTTTTCAGATTTGGAGTTGTGTGATTAAGAGCATCTCCAATGTAAAACTCCATTTTTTCCTCTAAAATAGAATAAAAGTGATTATGAAGTAAAAATGCACCAACCCCACTTCATTTTTCACTCCATAATGGAGTGATGAACAAACAAAAAATAGATTACTCTATTTATGGAGTAAACTCCATTATGGAGTGAGAAATGGAGTAGGGTTGAAGCAATGTTTACTCCATATTTACTTTTACTTTAAAATGGAGGAAAAAATGGAGTTGAGTTGGAGATGCCCTAAGATTCATTGTTTTCGTCTAAAATATAAAATATAATTTAAATCTAACCCAATGCGTTGAAGAAAAAATGTTATTTAACTTGTGTTGCTTGGATCTGAAGTATATACTAGAACTTTGACCCGTGCGCCCGCACGGGTATTTATTTTCATTTTTATATATATGAATATTATTTAAATATTTTTAGATATATTTTAAATATTTACCATATTTTTATTTTTTATGAACATAATAATAAAATAGTTTATGTGCTGTAAAAAATAGTGACCCGTGTGTCTTACTAAACATTCGATAAATATTGACCTATTGATATATTTGAGCAATATTTTTTTTAACACAAAATTATTTTCCAAATGTAATAATATTCTAAATATTTTGATTAGATATGAGTCATTTGACGTGATATAGATATATTAAAAATAATATTCGGGTTTGAAGATTAAATATTGTTCTATAAATAATTCAAAAATATTTAAATCTTAGTATTAAATTTTATTATTGAAAATAATTAATAGTAATCGAAATGATTAATCATATATTTTGATTTTTGTAAAATATATATAATCTTAGGCGAGATTTAGTTATATTAAAAAAATATATAATGGTTAAACATATATTTTAGAAATATTCATAATATTTTTAATATTAAATTTAAATTTAGATTTGTTCAAAATAATTAATGATAACAATATCCAAGTTCAATATTGTTAAAATCGATTTAAGTTTGAATATTCCTAAAAGTTAGCTAAATTTTTTAGGAAATATGTTAAACATGAAAATTTAGCTAAATTTGATTTAGGAAATAATTTAATAAAATAGGTAAATACAAAGATTGCTTAAAGATAGGTTCATTTAATTACTTCAGTGGCATAGAATTGTAAATAAGTTGTAAGTTTTAGGGGTAATTCATATTTGTACTCCTATTTTAATAATATAGATATAGATATGTCTTTAGATCTGAAATTATAAACGTTTCAGAGATATCTTAATCCTTTGACGAAGAGACTATATACAAGGATAAAACAAAACGTGCCGCTCGGATCTGATCCATGGCGCGTTTTTTGGGTTATCTGAAAAGTCAACGGCAAAGGTGTGTAGACTATGACCAGTGAAGTGAACAGTCAATAACAGACGGCAGGCATATCGGACGGTCATTATTTTCTTTGATATAAACAAACGGTCCTGATCTCTCCGTAATGACATGGGACCAATTAAACTTTATTATATTAATATGAATGGATTGTATCTATAAAAGAACATCAATTCGAGGAGGTGTTAAGATAAAAAGCATACAGTAAGTATTCTGATACTTTTTTATAATGTTTATTATTACCACGTTTTATTCTGTTTCACTTTCCATAAATAAATATCTTTTTATTTTTATATTGGCAGAGTAAACTTTATTATAAATGGATTGTATTTCTATATAATATAATAAGTCTTTGAGAAATTCTATTAGATAGTTTCTTTTAGTTTGTCTGTCACAAAAATAGTTTTTAAGGAAGAAAATGACTAAAATATTTTTTTTTAGAAAGCTAAAAAATTCATTTATATGCATTTATACCCCTAGGGTTAACTAATTTGGACTTTAAGGTTTAAAGTCAAAGGGTGAGTTTGGGATTAGAATTTCAAATTTCAAAAAAAAAATAAAAAAATCAAAATTTCAAAAAAAAAAGTCTATTTTGGTCATTTTATTTTTTGAATGCTATTTTTGTGACAAAAACTTAAAAGTGGAAGAATTGCCCTAAATCTTTCTTAAAGATTTGTTTTTGTTCTTCTTTTGGTAATAAATAAAACGCATTTAGTAAATATAGTAAGTATTTTTATATATTTTTAGTTTATTTTCATAAAATATTTTTTTTTAAATTACCAAAATATTTTATTAAATAGGTAAATATACATTTATATTTTTAGAATTAACTAATCTACATTTAAAATTTAGAGTTAAGGTGTGAAATTTTGATAATAAAGGTTCAAATTATTAAAAATAAATATTAAAAATTTTAAAATAAAAAATATTGTTTTAATAATTTTTTTTAAAAATATTATTTTAGTTATAAAAAAATGCTAATAAGAGAATTGGCCTTCTATAAGATAAGAAGACTTTTTAAGTCTTTCTTTGAGTTTTTTTTTCTCGTAAATAAAATAGAAAAATGCAGTAATTATGGGAGGACTCTTTTGTCACACAGTTGATGCTGTCTAAAGATCCGTTACCAGAAGCAAAGAGTTACCGACAGGTAACTTGGGAGATCGGAGTTCTTGTCTGAAAGAGTGAGTACCATTCTTATTCGAAACTTCTTCCCACCACAGACTTTTTCAGTTTTTTTCTTTCCCAGAAATTATTTACTGTTCTTTCTTCGTCCACTTGTGTAGAAAATATAAATATCTCAACCCACCGTGGATCTGTGAAGCTTGTTGAACAAATCAAATGTTGTTGGGAGCATAAAGAAAACTTCTTTCTTTATTTTTTAAACTCTTCAGATTCCAAACTCATCTCAGAAAGCTTTTAGATTCTGGACCATGGATCCTTGAAGAATCTTGAAAGCAAAAATTTGAAGAGATGGTTAGGAGAATAAAGAGGAAAGGTTTCATAAACACAGAAGCTGCAAGAGAGTTTTTCAATCATCTAGTTGCTGAGAGACATTCTCTGTTGCTGCTTGTTCCTTTGGTGTTAGCTTTCTGGGCGATTGAGAGATGGGTCTTTGCTTTCTCCAACTGGGTTCCTCTCGTTGTAGCTGTTTGGGCTTCTCTTCAGGTAATCTACCCAAAAAGTCACAACCTTTCTGGATTCAAGCTTACAAGTAGATAAAAGTCTTTTTCTCGTTTTAGTTTGTCTTTTTAAATTGTTAATTTGATGGTTAAATGGATATTGTTATAGAATCCTCAGATAAAGTTGGAGGCTTTATGCCTTTTTGTTTATACCTAACTTTTACAAACTTGTCCTATATACCCAAAAGTAGTTTTTGATCTTTTGAAATAGTTATTGTAAATTGCTTAACTTGGAAGAGTGACAATCTTTATATATATATTTGGGTTTGAAGCTTACTTATGTTACTATTTACTAGCTAGAATGTTTTGTGTAGGTTTCTTATGTTAAAACTTGGTGAATTTTCACTGTGTTCAATTGATATTGAGGTTCATGTCTTGATTTGTTGTTTCACTTTGTTCATATGTTTCTCTGCAGTATGGGAGTTACCAAAGGGCAATACTTGCAGAAGATCTAACCAGGAAGTGGAAGCAAAACGTGTTCAATGCTTCGGTGAGACTTTCTGTTACCTTAGTTTTGTTTTTTTTAACCTGGATGTTTTCGTTATATTGCTCCATTTTTTACAAGACTCCTTTGATTGTCTTTGTGTGCAGACAATAACTCCATTGGAACATTGCCAATGGCTGAACAAATTACTCTCTGAAATTTGGCTAAACTTCATGAACAAGAAACTCTCCCTCAGATTTTCTTCTATGGTAGAGGTGAGAATAGATTAATTCTTAGCTGTGTGCTCTTTACTACCTAACATGTGTTTTTGTTCCCGTTGCTTCCTTCTAAAACATTGTGTAACGTTTGATCTTTTTTTAATCTAAAACGCAGAAACGGTTGAGGCAGCGAAGATCAAGACTAATAGAAAATATACAATTATTGGAGTTCTCTCTTGGCTCATGCCCTCCTTTGCTGGGACTCAACGGAACATGTTGGTCGCAGTCAGGGGAACAGGTTTGGTTACTACATTTTCTTTGACAATATTCCCAAAGAAAAGGTTGGCATTGACTTAATACGTTTCTTTCTTTGTTTTAGAAAATCTTGCGATTAGATTTCACTTGGGACACAACGGATTTAAGTATCTTGCTCCAAGCCAAGTTGTCTAAACCGTTTAACCGGACAGCAAGAATCGTTGTCAACAGTCTTTGCATCAAAGGAGATGTAAGTGAAACTATTCTTGGTCTAAAACTTTTATAGAAAGACTTGTGAGTTTACTTCATTTATTCTGCAGATTCTCATCAGACCAACTCTAGAAGGAAAAGCAATGCTCTATTCCTTTGTATCTAACCCTGACGTTAGAATCGGAGTTGCTTTCGGTGGTGGCGGTGGCCAATCTCTTCCCGCCACAGAGCTTCCCGGTGTCTCCTCTTGGCTGGTTTGTTTCTCATAAACCATAAATTAGTTTTTTTTTTAACCGCCAAAAGGGTAAAACCGTAATTCTTTCTCCGTTTCAGGTGAAGATCCTAACAGAAACACTGAACAAGAAGATGGTGGAGCCACGTCGAGGATGTTTCTCCCTACCAGCCACTGATCTACACAAAACAGCAGTAGGAGGAATCATCTACGTTACTGTAGTCTCCGGTAGCAATCTTCACCGCAGCGTTCTACGAGGAAGCCCCTCCACAAGAAGTCCCGACAGAGTGGAAAGTAGCAACGGTAGCAGCAGCAACAACAACAGAGACAAACCTGTTCAAACATTCGTGGAGGTTGAGCTAGAACAGCTGTCTAGAAGAACCGAGATGAGATCAGGACCTAATCCAGCTTATCAGTCCACGTTTAACATGATCTTACACGACAACACAGGGACACTTAAGTTTAACCTGTACGAGAATAATCCTGCTAGTGTCAGATACGATAGTCTCGCTAGCTGCGAAGTTAAGGTAATGAAAATGAACTAATAACACTACTATGTAGTTACCTTTAGTTGCCGCTTGAACGTTTCTTCTCTATTCAAATGTACAGCTCAAATACGTGAATGATGATTCTACAATGTTTTGGGCCGTTGGATATGATAACGGTGTGATAGCGAAACATGCTGAGTTCTGTGGTCAAGAAGTTGAGATGGTTGTTCCCTTTGAAGGTGTTAGCTCCAGCGAGGTATATGTACTTACTGTTCAAGTCTGTTTTATGTATTACAAATGTTCAAGAAAGCTCCCTTACTGTTGTTGTCTTCGTTTTTAGTTGACTGTGCGGCTACTTCTAAAGGAATGGCACTTCTCTGATGGCTCACATAGTTTGAACAGTGTTCACTCAAGTTCTTTACACTCACTTGATGGCTCGACTAGCTTGTTCTCCAAAACGGGTAGGAAGATAATCGTCACGGTTTTAGCAGGGAAGAATCTTGTTTCCAAGACTGGAAAATGCGACGCTTCTGTCAAGTTGCAGTATGGGAAAGTAAGTAACTCTGCATGTAAAGTGAGTTATATTTTTGTCTAATATTCTTCTTATTTGTGTAATAGACTATACAAAAGACGAAGACGGTGAACGCGGCAGATGGTCTGTGGAACGAGAAGTTTGAGTTTGAGGAGTTAGCAGGAGAAGAGTATCTAAAGGTGAAATGTTACAAAGAAGAGATGCTTGGCACTGACAACATCGGTACTGCTACGTTAAGTCTTCATGGGATTAGTAACAGCGAAATGCATATATGGGTTCCTCTTGAAGAAGTTAGTTCTGGAGAGATAGAGCTTTTGATTGAAGCTGTTAGTCCTGAGTATAGTGAAGTAAGTGATTTGAGGAAAGCAAATGTCACCACTCTGTTTCCTCTGTTTTTCCTTAATGATGTTTATCTTTTTTGCAGGCAGATTCTAGTAAAGGCTTGATTGAACTGGTTCTTGTTGAAGCACGGGATCTCGTGGCCGCGGATCTTAGAGGAACCAGTGATCCTTATGTCAGGGTTCAGTATGGAGAGAAGAAACAGAGGACAAAGGTAATGAAGAAACTGTTTTGGACTCAATAGAGACATAAGAAGCAAAACTTATGTGTTCTTGTTATTGTTGTGTTAGGTTATTTACAAGACATTACATCCAAAATGGAACCAAACCATGGAGTTCCCAGATGATGGGAGCTCCTTGGAGCTACATGTCAAAGATCATAACACTCTGCTTCCAACTTCAAGCATCGGTAATTGCGTTGTGGAATACCAACGGCTAAAACCAAACGAAACTGCAGACAAGTGGATACCTCTTCAAGGAGTGACACGTGGAGAGATCCGTGTCAGAGTCACAAGGAAAGTCACTGAGGCTCCAAGAAGAGCCAGTGCGGATTGTGGCTCTCCGTTCAACAAAGCGCTGTTGCTGTCGAACCAGATGAAGCAGGTGATGATAAAGTTTCAGAATTTGATTGACGATGGAGATCTTGAAGGTCTTGGTGAAGCTTTAGGAGAGCTGGAGAGTTTGGAGGATGAACAAGAAGAGTATTTGGTCCAGCTTCAGACAGAGCAAACACTGCTTATTAACAAGATTAAAGACCTTGGTAAGGAGATTCTTAACTCGTCCCCTGTTCAAGCCACGTCTCATTCGCCGTCCAGGTCCGGGTCAGGTTCGGGAGGCGGATCGTATAGCCGGAGATTACCAGCGCCAATGTAGTGTAGTTGGTTTGTGATCAACCTACAAAAGCCATCTATGATGTATATAGATAGATATGTAGGGCATTGGATAAAATGTTCAAAGAGAATGTGATCAGCCCTTTGATTACAGAAGGTAGAAAACATCATCATCTGTAAGTTTCTCTTTATTTCCATTGTTATTGAGTAGCAACTAAAGCAGTTGTAATTGTTTGTAAAAACTGTTGTTCTGTTTGAAGTCTGAGAAATAATTTACAGAGAGCTACACAAGCAAAATATTATTTCAACCTCATGGTTCTGTAGTCTATGTTTTGTTCACCACATTGATAATCTCTTATTCCAACTAAATTTGCAAATCTAAGTGACTCACCTTAACCAACATGTTACAACTTACAAGCATGTTTGTTTGTTCAAGAGAGTAAATCGATAACCATAAACAGATGCTGAATAAACTGACTTTACCATAATTATTCCATCATACAAAAAGGATTATAGAGTTTTAGGTAACTTGGTCATTTTCTGAGTTTACAAAAGCTCTTGCCAAGTTGACCTCTACAGTTCTAGCAAGTGACTGTTAATATGGGGATAGAGCTGATAGCCTATGCAGAACCAGCCGGGACAGTGGCTGAAGCGGAGGTCAAGCTCGGATCTTTCAGCTCGGGTGGAACAATGGGAACTGAGGCGCTGGATTGCTGAAGAAGGGTTGTTGCAGCAGCGTCTGGAGCGGGTTTCTGGAGCTGATTCGAGTTAGCAAAGTCATTGGCAGCACTGTGAAGTTGCTGTAGCCTGTAATCTGTCTCAGGCCGCCTGCAAATCTTCCTCAAGGGAACGATTTCCTGCTGGGATAACGGAAAATAAATCCAGAATAGGTGAGTGACCAGGATTTTGCTTCAGATTCTTAAACCATGAAGCCAAAGACAAATGACAGGTAAATAAATGGTTAGAGACAGCAAGAGAAATGAGAGTCCAACCTCGGTTTGGTCGTGGCTGTAACGCACCAAGAACCTACAACGACAACCTCTGACATCGTGTCTTCTTCTTTGTGCATCAAGAACTTTTGCGTCAAAGTAGAGAGCTTGATCTTTGCCTTCCTGAAGATGTCATAACAAAAGTTTAGTCAGGGATATACTTAGATTAGATGACACTTATCTCTGAACAGAATGTTTAAAGAACGTAGTTCTAGACCTGGAAGCAAAGTACGAGGTCTCCAGCAAGAACTGCAACACATTCTGATGCTTCACATGGGAGTGACCGTTGCCTTACGTGCTTCTTGACGTTTATCCATTCACATTCTTCAACTTCAAAACCCGCAAATCGAACCTGCACTTCCTGAAATACCCAACAGAAAAGATATGTTTATAAGCAAAACGAATAAGGGGAAGAAGAACAAAGTAGTCTCAACTAGAAACTTGGTTAGGAATTACCGGATCACCAGTCTCCAAGTTTCTATGAGCTAGAAAATCTTGCACATCATACCTGTAATTTGTAAGCAAACAAAAGAGTTACATATTAGAGAAAAAAACACAGCAATGATGTAATGAGATTGAAGAAAAGTATATAAGGGAATCACCATGCACCGTCCCTGGCAGATTTGGCTTCAAATTCCAAGTAAGAGTTGTCTGAACCACTCCTCATGACACCGGGAACTAAGAGCAAAGTAGTAAACAATTACGAAAGTGGCATCTATGCTATTATGCCTTTAAAAAAAAATCCAATGAAACCTATTCAAATGAAAAAGCTTCTCAACCAATTTGATTGTGAGTAGAACACATATAAAACACCTAACATACTGGAAGGAGCAGTGGTCATGACAGGTAGATTTCCAGTCATGTGAGTAGGTTTAGGACCGGCTGATGGTGGAAGCACATTTCTCATCTGATTAGTTATATCCACACCATGCGGCATGGAAGATACATTCAGCTTCCCAGGAGCTTTATTCCCCCTTGCTCTTAAAGCATACCTCCTATTCTGGAACCAGTTCCATATCTGTGATTGGTAAAACAACATCCCATTAAGACCAAACTCCAAAAGACTCTTTCTCTACAAAAAAAGTTAAAGAATCGTGAAACAAAGAAAGAAAAAACAGTACTTGTTTGAATTGCACAACAATTTTGCCCTTCCGCTCCACTGATTCACTGACAAAAACCAACAATTTGTAAACTACTTATTAGATGATAAAACACGCAAAGCTACAACGAAGGAGAGAGTACACACCTGAACTTTTCAGCAAGATCTTCAAGAATATGTCGACTTGGCATTGCTACATTATGCTGTAACAATATCGCTTCCATCTCCGTTACCTTATTATAAACAAACACAGAAGTTTATTATTTGCCAAAAGCAAACAAAGATTAAACCTTTTCTTCAACACAGACATAACAGATAGAAATGTAGCCAAACACTTATGAATCTAACCTCTAAACATTACAATACTTTGCTCAAGATGAAAAATTGAACTGATCGATAAAAACTCAGTATTAATAAAAAAAAAAAAACTATCATGAACCCAAATAAAAGAGAGACCCAAACCTACAAAAAAATCCAATCATTCAGTACCAAAGAGATAACATTACAAAGAGAATAATAATAACATCAAAGATTTCAATCACCTCAGCCATGTTAAACCGGAACGCCGGACTACCATTACTGGGAGGCCGACCCATCGTAGCTTCGTCTCAGTAGAACAAAAGAACAACGGTAAAGAGGAAAAGTGACGGCAGAAAGTGTAATCGATCGGAGATTCTCTAAACAATGAGTCAAAGTGGCTTATATTATGTAAAGCATTCTTACCCAAACCGTTTCTACTTTATATATACTAGGAAACAACTCAACCCTTTAAGCACGGATATTTAACTATTTTTGTTTCAATTTATATATATTTTTTAATTTAAATCATTTACCCGTTTAGAAGAAACACGTACTTCTATAATTTTACCACTATTTTAATTCGCTGCAATAAAATTAGAAAAACATAATATAAATATATAAATATTTTGAATAATGATAGTTTTCCAAATAAAATATTTATATAAACAATAAATAAATACAAATCCAGTTATTTGTATGAAAGTAGTAACAATATTATACTATATAAAAAATAAAAAATGTTTGTATATACTAGGAAACAATTCTATGAAATGTGTATGGATAAAGAGAATCCTTGACTATTTTTATTTAAATTTATATCTTTTTTAGTTAGAATCATTTGATCGTTTAGAAAAAATATGTATTATATAATTTTGTCACATTCTTAATTCGCTACAATGAAGTTGAGAAATCATAATATAAATATTTTGAATAATGATAGTTTTTCAAATAAAATACTGCTATTATTAATAAATAAATACAAATCCAGTTGTTTGTACGAAAAATGGTAACAATATTTTACTATATAAAAATAAATAATGTTTGTATATATTAGGAAACAACTCCGTGAATTACGTACGTATAAAGAGAATCTTTAACTATTTTTGTTTAAATTTATATATTTCTTTAACTAGAATCATTTTCTCGTTTAGAAGAAACATGTATTTATATAATTCTATCACAACTTTAATTCGCTACAATGAAGTTGGAAAATCATAATGTAAATATTTTCGAACAGTGATAGTTTTCCAAATAGAGTACTTCTATCCTTAATATATAAATACAAATCCAGTTGTCTGTAAGAAAATGGTAACAATACTATACTATATAAAAATAAATAATGTTCGTATATACTAGGAAATAACTCCGTGAATTACGTACGGATAAAGAGAATTTTTAACTATTTATGTTTAAATTTATATATTTCTTTAATTCGAACCATTTGCTCGTTTAGAAGAAACATGTATTTATATAATTCTACCACAAGTTTAATTCGCTACAATGAAGTTGGGAAATCGTAATATAAATATTTTGAACAAGGATAGATTTCCAAATAGAATACTTCTATTATTAATAAATAAATACAAATCTAACTGTTTGTAAAAAATGATAACAATGTTGTATTATATAAAAAATAAAAAATGTTTGTATATACTAGGAAACAACTCTGTAAATTACATACATAATCTTTAGCTATTTTTGTTTAGATTTATATCTTTTTAGTTAGAATCATCTGCTCGTTTAGAATAAACATGTATTTAAATAATTCTACCACTGCTTTAATTCGCTACCATGAAGTTGAGAAATCATAATATAAATATTTTGATAGTTTTCCAAAAAGAATACTTCTATTGTTAATAAGTACATACAAATCATGTTGTTTGTAAGTAAATGGTAATAGTATTATACTATTTAAAAATAAAAAAATGTTTGTATATACTAAGAAACAACTTTATGAGTAACGTATGGATAAAGAAAATCTTTAACTATTTTTTGTTTAAATTTATATTTTTCATTAATTTGAATCATTTGCCCATTTAGAAAACATGTATTTGTATAATTTCACCACTGATTTTATTCTCTACAACGAAGTTGGAAAATCATAATATAAATATTTCAAACAATGATGGTTTTCCAAATAGAATATTTCTATTATTAATAAACAAATACAAATTCAGCTGTTGGTAAGAAAATGATAATAATATTATGCTATATAAAAGTAAAGAATGTTTGTATATACTAAGAAACAACTCTGTGAATTTACATACGGATAAAAATATTTTTTAACTATTTTTGTTTAAATTTATATATTTCGTTAGTTAGAATCATTTGCTCGTTTAGAAGAATTATGTATTTAAATAATTTTACCACTGCTTTAATTTGCTACAATGAAGTTGAGAAATCATAATATAAATATTTTGAACAATAATAGTTTTCCAAATATAATATTTTCATTATTAAAAAATAAAAAATATAGTTCTTTATATAAAAATGGTAACAATATTATACTAAATAATAATAAAGAATGTTTATGGAATAATATTGTATTATTGAGTAATATAATTATCTTTATTTATTTTTGTAGTTTTTTATTTTTGGATTTGTTTCTTTTTGGCATAGCAATTAAGGTTACAATAGTTACTTACTTAATTTTAAATATTTCATCTTTGTTAATCTTTTTTTTTTTCTTTGAAATGAATTTATATTTGTATATCCTGCAGTTTCATCTTCACATGTATCTTTTAAGTATAAATTTTATAATAATATATTTTAAAATAGTTAAAACATTATATTACTTTTATTTTTAAAATATTGTTAATATTTATATATTTTAATATAGTTTCATTTATTTTAAAGATTATAATTGGAATATAAATATTCGTCAAATATTACAATTATTAAAAGGATATCCGACATTCAGATATAAAAAACTTTGGATCTAGATAAGAATAGTAAAAATATGTAATTGCCGGATAAAAATTCAGATCTAGATATTTTAAAATACCCCAAATATCCGATCCGTCGTTGCACCAATTAGATTTTAAAAATTTCAAGATAACTTTCACAATTCTGACCGCTAAAATCTTTACAGTCGAAATTCTAAAGTCCTTAAAGTAATCGGAGAGCCGTAGATTGTCTACATAAAAACGGGCTTTTAAAAAGCCCAATATTAATACGAAAAAGAAGTATTATTTTGATTTATCTTTTTCATTATTTTTTTAGCTTATCTGCCTGAAATTTTTTCTGAATCCATTCAAACGATGGGGAAGGGAGTTCGGTGAAGCAGTGTTCAATGGCGTTGGTTCCGACTAAATTTATAGAAATGCCACTGAGAAGCTCTCTTCCTTTGACTTCGAGCTCACGCTACTTCTCTTCTCCTTCGCTTCACGCGCTGCTCTTCTTTTCATCGTCTGCTAAACCTTCCCGTCACATCGTTCCACCATTCTCTTCACTCCGTACGAGCGAGCGTAGTAGCAGCAGCAATAACAACCGCCGATTGGATCACCGGAACCCTAAACCCACCCCTCCTTGGATCGACAAGTGGCCTCCGTCTTCCGATCATCCCGGGAAGAAACTGAACGAACAAAACGGCGGAGGTAAAATTCGCTCGGCTGAGGAGGAAGCCGAGGCGAAACTCAGGTATTTGGAGAAGGATAGAGGACAAACCGCGATTGAGAGGATCGTTCTTCGGCTACGGAACTTAGGATTAGCTTCTGACGACGAGGAGGACGTGGAAGAGGACGAGGGAGAGGGTGTGAAGGCGGTTACTGGAGAAGAGAGATTAGGGGATTTGTTGAAGAGAGAGTGGGTGAGGCCTGATGTGATCTTAGCTGAGGGAGAAGAAGAGAGTGATGATGAGGATGATGATGATGTGTTGTTGCCATGGGAGAAAAACGAGGAAGAACAAGAGGTTGAGAGAGTTGAAGGAGATGGAGGAGGAGTGGCGTTGAAAAAGAGGAGAGCTAGAGCTCCGTCACTGGCGGAGCTCACGGTTGAGGATTCTGAGCTGCGGAGGCTGAGGAGGGACGGTATGTATCTTAGGGTAAGGATTAATATACCTAAAGCTGGGTTGACGCAGGCAGTGATGGAGAAGATTCATGATACTTGGAGGAAAGAGGAGCTTGTGAGGCTTAAGTTCCATGAGGTGCTTGCTCGTGACATGAGGACGGCCCATGAGATTGTTGAGGTCAGTCCCCTTGTATACTTCATTGATTCATGGTTAAAGATCTCTTGAATGTTAGGCCTAATCGATAGGGACTCTCTCAACTTTGTTCTGCAATAGAATGGTTATGGTCTCTCTTGGGAACAGTAATGCAGTTTTTGAAAGGCAGAGGAGATGTAGATGAGCACGACTGTTAATGGCATCTCCAACCCCACATATTTTACTCCAAAATGGAGTGGGAAATTGATTAATGAACAAAAAAAATAAAAACTTACTTCATTTGTAGAGTATTGTTTTTTTTTTTTTTTTTTTGTTCATTACTCAATTTTGAAGTAAAATATGGAGTTGGATTGGAGATGCTCTAAGTAACAAGACTTTGCAACATATATGCATGTCTGAGTTTTAGGATTATAGGAAACTGATTTGATTTACTCTAATGGGCAGCGTCGAACTGGTGGAATGGTGATATGGAGAGCAGGAAGTGTGATGGTGGTTTACCGTGGGGGTGGCTATCATGGACCTTCTACGATCTCTAATCAAATTGCCAGACCTGAAGAAATTCTCTTTGTTCCAGATGTATCTTCTGCTGGCGATGAAGCAACAAATGCCAAAGATAATCTAAACGCACCTCCGGAAATAAAAGATCCTATTGTCAAGAACCCAATTCGTAAGGAGAGTATGACAGAAGAAGAAGCTGAGTTTAACAGTCTATTAGACAGCTTAGGCCCACGTTTTCACGAGTGGTGGGGTACTGGTGTGCTTCCTGTGAACGCTGACTTACTACCTCCTACAATTCCTGGTTATAAAACGCCTTTCAGGCTTCTTCCCACTGGGATGAGATCAAATTTGACCAATGCCGAGATGACAAATCTCAGGAAGATCGGTAAAACTCTCCCTTGCCATTTTGCTCTTGGTAAGATGCTTTCTAATTCCTAGCTCGGAGGGTTCTGTTTCGTGTGCCAAGTTTTAGACTTGAAATATGCACTTTACAGGTAGGAACAGAAATCACCAAGGGTTGGCAGCTGCTATATTAAAAATCTGGGAGAAAAGTCTGATTGCAAAGATTGCTGTGAAGCGAGGTATCCAGAATACAAATAACAAACTGATGGCGGATGAGATAAAGGTCTCTTTTTTCCCTTTTTTTTACCGTTAATGTTAGGGGCAAGTTACTGTTGAAATCAAATATTAACACACTCACAAATTGGTACAACATTGCAGAAAAGTATCAGTCATTCCCCTAAGCTCTATTTCCGTATGAGTATCTAAGAATATCTAATGATCTATACTGAGATTTATAGAAGTTGACAGAGACGTCACAACTTGGTGGTGAGATCGAGATTAAGAAATGTCGAGAAGTGTTTTGTTACCTGCTCACTTAATGTTTCTATATTTTACACCCATGCATATGTATCATCGTAGTAATATGAGCTTTCATTGAACCTGTAGTTATTTCGGACTGAAGGCTAAGTTTCGTTTATTTCTTGTCTTTTCGTTATAGACACTGACAGGGGGTGTCTTGCTACTCAGAAACAAGTACTACATTGTGATATACCGTGGAAAGGACTTCCTTCCTTCAAGTGTGGCAGCTACACTGGCAGAACGGCAAGAATTAACAAAAGAGATTCAAGATGTCGAAGAGAGGGTAAGAAATCGAGACATTGAGGCTACTCAGCTTGTTGGAGACAATGTACCAGCAGAAGCTGGCACTCTAGCCGAATTTTATGAGGCTCAAGCCCGTTGGGGGAAAGAGATAACTCCTGACCATAGAGAAAAAATGATTGCAGAAGCTTCAAGGATCGCGAGTGCCAGAGTTGTGAAACGAATCCAGCACAAACTAAACCTTGTAAGTAGACCTGTTGTTTTCTGGCTGTGTACTATGTAACCTTGCGATTGTCATTTAGTTAGCTTCTCTTTTGGTTTGTGACAGGCCCAATCGAAATTTAGTAGAGCAGAGAAACTCTTGTCCAAAATAGAAGCCTCCATGATTCCAAACGGACCTGATTATGATCAAGAAGTCATCTCTGAGGAAGAAAGAATCATGTTCCGGAAAGTGGGATTGAAAATGAAATCATACTTACCCTTAGGTGAGTCTTATTAACTTAACCATTCTCGTCAGTGTCCTCTACGGCTGCAGTGAATGAGAGAGGTTGTAATAGAATGTAACAAGTGTCTTGTTTTTACACTCTTTGCGTGGACCTAACTAACAGGTATCCGTGGTGTTTTCGATGGGGTGATCGAGAATATGCATCTGCATTGGAAGCACAGAGAACTGGTGAAGCTGATATCGAAACAGAAGAGTCTTACGTTTGTTGAAGACACAGCTCGCTTACTAGAATACGAGAGCGGTGGAGTTCTTGTGGCAATAGAAAAGGTTCCTAAAGGGTTTGCACTTATTTATTACCGTGGGAAGAATTACCAGAGACCAATCAGCTTGAGACCAAGAAACCTCCTGACAAAAGCAAAAGCATTGAAACGTTCCATCGCTATGCAACGCCATGAGGTTCGATAATTTCCCTGAACTACAAAATTGCATTTCATATATTGATCGCAGCTGTTGCTTATGGAAAGTTCTATGTGACTGACTATTGCAGGCACTTAGTCAGCATATCTCCGAACTGGAGAAAACAATAGAGCAGATGCAGAACGAACTTGTAAGTGGTTGCTTCCAATCTAATATCTCTTAAGACTTTCGCAAAAGCACGCATGTTCTGCTCTGTTCACTTCATTCACTACTTGTTGATTTTTGCAGACTTCAAAAAACCCGTCATACAGTGATTCCGAATGGGAGAATGATGATGATGATGAGGAACAGGGCGAGGAGGAGAAAGATGATGTGGATGATGATGAAAGTGATTGGGACGAAGCTGATGGTGAATCTACAGTTTCTAGTTTAGAAGAAGAAGAAGCTGATTATTCACTACGCTAAGGATAAGCCCTGCATCGGTTTATCTTCTCAAGAGATTATAGCTGAGAATGATCTCGTTGTCTGTCCGAAGCTATGGATGGAGATTTGAGAATCAAAGAGCAGAGTTTATTCATCATCGACTTGTGTTAAGTAGCAAAGAGCAGTTTAGTATCATGAAGAATTTGAACTAAGCCAAGGGGAGAAGGGAAGAAAACGCATCAATTTACAATTTTCATTTACAGAAATTGTATGTTGAGTCAATGTATTTGTTCACTATTTAATAAAGTATTTAACAAATGTATATTGTAGGTGTAAAATATTTATATTAAAAAAACTTAAAAATCAAGAAAAAGATGGACGAGAAATGGATTTCAACTAAGATCAATTAAAACAGAGTATAAAAGACTTTCATTTTTATGTTTTTTCTTTAACTATTTAACTTATGACAACATATAAGGACGTAGAGATGAATATTACAAACTTTTCCATACTTCCACAGAAAAGATGGATGCACTAATTGATTTACTTGACCTCATAATAATATGATCGAGATCTATACGTAATGCTACTGTTGAGATTGATGAAGCTTACATAAGAACCAAGTTAGAAAATTCAATATTTATTTACTTTTGAACAACAGGAAATTCAAATATACTACGTGTTTTTTTGACCCATTCCTTCACCATATGGAGTCCATATTAAACGCTTCCTCTTGCGGTTGCGGCTGAGACGAACTTGAACCATTTTGCATAATATTGGAGACTCCTTGTTGAAAAAGAGAAGGATTGATGATCTCTTTTGGGAAACTATAAGAGTTCCTGATTTGGAAAGCCTTGAGCAACAAAGAGTTGATTGGAGATAAAGGTGGACCAATTAGACTTGTTGTCCACGTGGGAATATTAGTAGCCATGTTCATGTTCATGATATTGAGACCAGCAGCCGCACTTGTAATATTGTCTTCTGAATAAACACTGTTTTGGGAATATTGATGATCATGAATAGGATTGTAACCGATAGTTGAGTTTGAATTGAGACTTGGAAGCTCCATATCTTCAAACTCATTTGCCACTGATGAGTTTGCATCGCATGGAGATTCAAAAGATGACTGAGCTTGTTGTTCTTGTGGTTTCTTTATCGCTGTGCTCTTTTGGAAAACCCTACACACTACCCATTCCTCCTGGAAATTAAGATGATATTCAAGATTATGTATTAATGGTGCAAAAACACATAATTCAAAAATATTTGAAGATTCTAAAATGCATAGAATACATGTACTTTTTAAATGTTTTTCATCATATATGCATATAAAATTAGGGTCTTTCTATTGAAACCAATATATTATTGAGCCGTGCCTGAATGTATTTATAAATGTAAGAAAATCTATATTTTGATAGCATCAAATTCAATTTTGATTTTTTTTTTTAAAGATAAAATTCATCTAACTTCATCTAACATTTTGTAAATATATATATGTACCTTAGCGGGTGTGAAGGGTTGTTTATTCTCAAGCCTATACTCATGCATAACCCAATTGCTTTTCTCACCCTTCGGAGCTCTTCCTTTGTAGAAAACTAGGGTTTTCTTCATCCCAACCAGGACTCCAATTCTGTATATCTCTTTATCTTTACCGGTGGTTTTCCAATAACCGGCTTCAGTTGCTCGGTTTGTCCTTAAACCGGTTGGGTATTTCCTGTCTCTTAGGCAGAAGAAGTACCACTCTTTCTCTCCCATTGAAGCCTTGGCTGCACATATGATTAGACAAGTATTTGCACATTATTTTAGTTAACTTTTATACCCTGACCTACATACACACTAATACTAACATTTTTTGGATAACTACAATATAATAATAATAATGCAAGTATAATATTAAGTCATCAACGAGCTATACGCCATCTAGCTAAAGAATTTATATACGTGTGTATGTTTATAGTCTCCACATGTTTGGTAAGCTAGATACACCTATATGTAAAACTTAATTAAATTACTCAGAAAACTGAATATGGTTACTAAAACAATGTAACAAACTAATTTAGCAAAAAAAAAAAAAAAAAAAAAAAAAAAAAAAAAAAAAAAAANTATATTATGTCTTTTATCGATATTAAATGGTGTGAACAATCAATTATCCTATTTGCCGAAGAGTACATGGTTGTTTTGACATTTAACATTTATATATTTTCTTTAGTTATTGAAAAATCCATGTAACTAAAAACAGTAGAACAAAAGGAATCATGATATTCACATATTCTTATGAGTTTATTAATACTAAAAACACAATTAAACACAAGTTATTTGAAGATTATATATAAACACAGTCGCCAGCGAAACATACACACAGAACATATACTCCCTCCGTTTCATATTAGTTGTCGTTCTAGGTTCATGCACACAGATTAAGAAAACATTTAATTTTACACATTTTCAAAATAAAAACATTATTACCAATACACCTAACCATATATCAACCAATAGAAAAATAGAGTAAAGAATATTACCAATAAATTTTGCATTGAAAACCGAAAACGACAATTATTTTGAAACAAAAATTCTACTCCAGAACGACGAGTAATTTGAAACGGAGGGAGTATATGTTATAGTATAGATGATCAAAGTATAACTACCTGGCAAATCCCAAGGTTCACACTTGTTCAGATCAACGTCGACGACAGCTTTACCGGTGAATCCAGTATCCGAGACTTTCCGACAAAGATAATGCGTTATAAGCTCCTCGTCTGTAGGATGAAATCTGAACCCTGGAGGAAGATTTTCTTCCATTTTTTTGTGCTCTTTTGACCAAAAAACTAAATTAGAGACAACAAAGAAAAATTATGGTTCTCCTTTCTAGCTCACTTGAAGAGAAAAACAAAGGAGATCGACAGCAAAAAGCTTTTCAATAATGTGACATAGATAGGGTTTATATATATATAATCACATATATATATATATATAACTAAACTATATATTAAAATATGAAATGAATTGTGTACCAAATACCAATCTTGAGGGAGAAGCGGCCACTGGTAGTCTTTTCCGAATTGTTGATTATTACAGCTAACATTTTGACAATTCAAGGGTTTTCAATCACGCATACGTATCATTTTTAGTATTATAAAAACAATTACATGACCTTATATGCTTAAACTGTTGTGCCTAATAAAATATTTGTCGGCGTATATATTAATGTTTCTTTTAAATTACATTACTATGTGTTTATAAAATAAAACTTGACTTAATATCTGCATAAAAATAATTATAGAAACATGAAATGGATTTTTGTGAGATTTGTCCAACCAACTTCACCCAATGCTATCCACCATGAAAGAAACCCTAATGCCCAGTGTAATGTGAACATGCCTGCATGGCTTCTCCATTCTTTGGTCAAATCATAATTTGATATGACACGAAAAATCTAAACCTGATTAAACCATCAAAACTGTTATATATATACAGTTGCGGACACTTGTCTTTTTGCTTATGAGTCATTTACATATATAGACACTTTGTAAGTTATTATTACACTTAAAGACACTTTCAACTACTAGGGTAGTTTTGGATGGTGAAAGACATTATTACCCTCAACTAAAGACAACCCTTCTTATTACCTTCTTTTTCTTTTCACGTGGGTTTAATGTTTTTTTTAGTTTCAAATTTCAAATTGCAGTTTTTTATTTTATTGTTTTAATCTGAACCACATAAATAAAAGTTACTTTCTCTAAATTGTATGAACAAAATAAAAGTAATTTGAAGATCACTAATTAATTATCTCTTGAACGTGTATAACAGAGGCTTATACTACAATCTGGAGGCACGCCCACCAAGATTGTATGTTTGACTCAAGTGGTTAGAGATGATGATCTTGGAGACGATGAAGAATATGAAAAATAATGGAGGACATGAACAAGAATCGTTAAGCAATTTCATTTCCGGACGTTCTGACATATTTGCACACACGCATGCTTTTTACATGATTCAAACTTTGGTACTTCCTTGTGCCTTGCAGGTAACTTGGTGAATGTTGTGATTCTAAGACCCAATCCTGACCATGATCCAACACCAGGAGTCGAAAAGGTTCGATTTAACTTTTCTTTTAGTAAATTCATGAACACATACATCCCTCTAATGATATTATATCTATATTACTGCAGGTTTTCTTAGAGTATGCAGATGTAGATGACGCAACAAAGGCAAAATCGGGGATGAACAGAAGAAAATTTAAAGGGAACCAAGTGGTGGCTGTGTACCCAAGAACAAGTATGCACAAGGCGACTACGAAGGCTGGTCTTTCTTTATTTTGGCTCTCTTAGCAAAAGATATTTTGTTTGTGTTAGTCTTATGTCTCACTGCTTTATATATATATATATATATATTTGTTTGTCTAGAATATTACATCAGTATCAGTTTAGTACTTGTCTAGAAGACATAACCAACGTGTGTTGGATACTTATAGCTTTTGGTTTTACTAAAGCACCCTAACTTATTATATCATTCTCCTCCTACCGGTCAGAAAGACGTGTACACATAATTATCGATATCCACATGTACGTTGTTTTACCATTGTCCACATGTACATCTTTTAATATTATCTACATGTACACTAGTTCATAAAATATCCATGTGTACACCATACTACAAGTTATTATTGCCCACTTGAGGGTTATGCAAATCCATTGTTTGCTTTTAGTTTCAACAGTGGGGTGACCTCCTCTCTGTATCACCATCTTCGTGTTATAACTTTCATGTTCACTGAGAGACCATTGGTTCCTAGTCCCAGCTCACTAACCTTGGTGAACAACATGTGCTTCCTTAAAGCAGGTGATGCCTCAGCCATTTTCTAGTACAAACGTAGAAACTATACATTAAAATTAATCTTGTTTGGAATAAACTAAGAATAACTCAATTCACAAGCAACAAACATAAAATCAGCTAACCAGACCAGCTTAACAAGATGACTCATAGTGATAAAAATAAATGCTTTAATCTGCGAGATCTTAGAAAGATTTCATTTTTCAATCCCACTACATCCACTAAAAATAATTTTCACGTGTACACATATTTGTACATGAGATTCACATGTACACAATTAAGAACTATCCACATGTACACAATTAAGAACTATCCACATGTACACATTCGTTTTAAAATTTAGCTAAATTACAACTCACATGAGCTTAACATAGAAAAAAATGAGAAAATATAGTTACACGTTGCTTGTTTGATTACTGACAAGAAGTTCAACTTAAAAGGACCTTAACTATCACCACCGGGTGTTCCTTAATCCTACAAATTGATCTTTCACTATAGCTTGCTTCTTGTTTGGGGACATCTTTAAGCGCTAAGAGTCAACCAAGGAGGAGAAAGCTTTGCATGTCTCTTGTTAAGTGATCATATGCTGAGTCTTCCTCAATTGTATTATGTTTATTGTTCTTCATATAACTGGAAAAAGATACAGTCTCGGCCAAATCAGAAGTGACTGCAAAGTTTCGAAAAAATCAAAGAAGCAAATATAAACCATGATGCTAAGTTCAGAGGTACTACCAACACTAACATCGATAAACTCTCTTTCCAAGCTAACATTACAAACGGAAGCTGTAACTATATCTTCTTTAGAGAGACACTATTTGCCTCTTCTGACGCAAACAATAATCTGCATCAAGGAGAGCAAGTAGACACACCACAACAAGAGTGAGGTTGATGAAAATCAAACACAGCTTGTATCAAAAGATACACCACTCACACTGCTCTACAAAGACGGACGAGATCTCGTTGAATCAATGATCAAAAGATATGTGAGAGTTTGTTTGAGATGAACGGTTCAACGAGCTAAAGGAGCATCTCACTACATCCCAATACCATAACTGCAAACAAGAGAAACCGAACAAAAAAAAAGAGAGACTATGAAGCTTTGCTTGTATCGACACAATGCAAATCAAAAGAAATCTATAAGGGGGAGAGAGAGACGAAGAGCTCTTTTCGTTGTTATTAAAACTTGAAAGAGATAATATTTTCTTCTCTTTCTCTAATGTGTAAACTGTAATAAATAAAGTTGTAATCTTTTGAGTGAGTCACCGTTGCGGAGCCACCAGAACTGATAAATTCACGCAAGACGACGAAGCAGACAACTTTTTGCCCTTTCATTCTGAAGCTCGGCTCGTGAGCAGAGACTGGATCTAATTGAGAAATGGACAGAGTGAGGGCATCTCAAGCTCAATTCTTGTCTCAGAGCGTCTCCATTTCTCGGAGAGGAGCAAGTGGAAGAAGATGCTCTCATGACAAACTGGGTGTTGGAGGATGGAGTTGATGGTGGCGACTGAGCGATTCTGGAATCAACGCTGGAGAAGAGTTGTAGATGCCAGAATCAACGTCGAAAAATCTGTGACGGTAACCTTTCTGAAATTTTACTTTAAAGAGTAACATAATTTATTTTACAGAAAGAGGATGACGAAGGAAAAAAATAAAATATCATTGTGTTTTCTCAAGCTAACTTGAAGAACGAAAAGGGTAGGTTAGTCATTTTATATGAGCAATATGTATGGCTTAGTGTGTAAAAGTACCTCAAGAGTGAAAAGTGTCTTACTGTGTAATATTAAAGATAGAAAGTGTCCTACAATGTAAAATTGTCTTTGCTTATCTCACGGCCATTAATACATGTATACAAATAATGTGCTTGATTATATGTTAAAAGACAAGTACATGCTTAGAGCACTTTTATCCCACCCAAAAATTGGGTTTCTTAAGAAAAAGGTAGTGGGGGGGGACCCACATTTTAAGAAGAATCGTATGTAAATGTTGTCAAATAAGAGACTCTCTCTCCTTGGTTCTTGTACTATTCGCGGGCTCCACTGACATGTGGCGGCCCGCGATTGGTTACTTTTTTTTTTTTTTTAATCACACGAAAAAAAAAAAAAAAAAAAAAAAAAAATTTAAGAAACCCAAAAGGGGGTTTGTGGGATAATGGTGCTCTTATAACTTATACGCTTTTGTCAATTTAAAAAGATCAGTTGTGTAGCAATCTCCATATACATACTCGAATTGTGTAGCTCATATTTTACGTTTGACTGTTTCGTGCAAATGTTTCCTAGATTTTCGGGTGTTAGTGTGTTAACAAAGTTAAATTGTTTTGGTGGACTCAATTTCTTGATTGGTGGATAAATAAAAATGCCAAATCATATATTTATTTGCCTTTCATATAAACTATGCACGCCCTGAATATCATAGAAATCACGTAGTGTCTTTGCTTATGTCGGTAAATTAATGTCGTATTCTCCTTTTCTGCCAAACAAACATTTCAGATAAGAGAAGAAACCCAAAAGATATATATATATATATATGGGATCGATGATTGGCATTGAGAATATATTTTTCTAAACAATTCTGTTTTTCGTAAGATTATGTTGTGTATCATCCTAGATATAAAAGTTTGCATTATTCAAAATGGAAAATCTTTTTTTTTTTGTCAAAATGTGAATTCATTTTCATAGAAATGGCATTGAGATACAATAAAAACTNAAAAAAAAAAAAAAAAAAAAAAAACTTAAACACAAGGTTAGGTTTAAATTGATTCATGGTGAACAATTTAAGGCTAAAATGGAAAATCTTGTTATATCGAATGCGGCCTGGGAGTCTTAGTTATTTTAAACTTATAGTTATATAGACAAGGTTGAAATAATTACTCTAGAAGAGTGGTTAAAAATCCCACCAACCTAATGGAATGTGTTTATAATAATATAAACACATGAAAATAATTAATTTATGTTATTCAACGCAAAATTACTGGGATCTTTTTCTGTACATATATGTACTGAGAATGTCAATCCTACCACTGGAAAACTTTCACAATTGATTCAATCTAACCTTGAGACTTTTCCCGCCTTGTTTACGGGCTTTCTAGCTTTCTAGAATCACACACACGTATACATCTACCTGTTATTTGCACGTTTTGCACTAGCTACTACTCCCTCCGTTTCAAATTAGATGTCGTTCTGGAGTAGAATTTTTGTTTCAAAATAAGTATTGTTTTCGGTTTTCAATGCAAAATTTATTGGTAATATCATTTACTCTATTTTTTTACTGGTTGATATATGGTTAGGTGTATTGGTAATAGTGTTTTTATTTTGAAAATATGTAAAATTAAATGTTTTCTTAATTTGTGTGCATAAACCTAGAACGACAACTAATATGAAACGGAGGAAGTATATATTAGCTATTAACAAATACATCATTGTGTCAAGTAAAGATATATATTAGTCTAGTTTAACAAAATAAAATATATTATATATGCGGTTAGATTTTAGACATTTGCTGATTTGCAATATGATAATCATATCGAAGTGACACCAGGAAATATCACCTTATAATTAATCTAAAACCATAAGATTCTGGAGTGCACAAAATCTTCAAATTAATCTGTCTAAGCGTTAGATTTTTCAAGTGGGTTTTCTATAAACCATGAAAGATCGTGTAAGACCGCATGTTTTGTCATTATCTATGTGGAAAAGTATTTGTCTTCTTTACATTGTCATAGTCGCCAACAAAAACAAGTTTTCCTAAGTAATATTCCACATTATTGAAAATAATCAAAACTTAGTTGATAAATCTATGAATTTTCTCTAAATTTGAAAAATATGTGAACATTAAAATGAAAATTTCGTTCATAATCTAGTGGCTAAGAGCACCCTCATCCCAAAGTTGCTTAAATGAGGGTGCTTAAAATAAATTTTTTTTTTTTTGGTTTGAAAAAAAAAAAAAAAAAAAAAACCAATCGCGGGCCGCCACGTGTCAGTGGGGCCCGCGAACAGTGCAAGCAACAACACCTTATTAACTCTTAATTAAGCAACTTTCTTCTTCTCTTTCCTCCTAAGCAACCTCCTAGCAACCTTGGATGAAGGTGCTCTAATGAAGCTTGAATTGAGANTTTAAAAAAAAAAAAAAAAAAAAAAACCAATCGCGGGCCGCCACGTGTCAGTGGGGCCCGCGAACAGTGCAAGCAACAACACCTTATTAACTCTTAATTAAGCAACTTTCTTCTTCTCTTTCCTCCTAAGCAACCTCCTAGCAACCTTGGATGAAGGTGCTCTAATGAAGCTTGAATTGAGATGGGCATTCCTCTTCATTATTCTGAATTAAAATAATTTTAATAGATGTAATAATTATTTAGTAGGATAGTAATTATGATGGTATTTATTATTGATTGAAAAATTATAGCATCTTTAAATAAATATTTACAAGGTTAGAAATTACGATGATATTTCTCTAATTTAATTTTTTTTTGGAGATTGTTAACTAACTTTTTTTCAATATCTTCCATCTAAGAACAATTTGTGCTTATAATTTTGGGTCATCTATTAGGCCCAAACAAATAAGCCCACATTGACATTTGAGCAGAAAAGATCTCATAGTCCCAACTAAAACACTCAGAAGCGAATCAATCAACGAAAGAGAAGAGAGAGAGAGAATAAGCAATGGGGAGAAAGAAGGGATTGCCGGAGTTCGAAGAGACGGCGCCGGATGGATTTGACCCGGCGAATCCATACAAGGATCCGGTGGCGATGGTGGAAATGAGAGAGCACATCGTTAGGGAGAAGTGGATCCAAATCGAGAAGGCTAAGATCCTGCGGGAGAAGGTGAAATGGTGTTACCGCGTGGAAGGCGTAAACCATTACCAGAAATGCCGTCTTCTCGTCCAGAAGTATCTCGACTCCACTCGCGGCGTCGGGTGGGGAAAAGATCACCGTCCTATCTCCCTCCACGGTGAGTGATGATGATGATGCCTTTGCTGAAAACGTTTTTATTCGATTGCTTTGGTTGATAAAATGGACTGTCTTGGTTGATGTTAATTGTCAGGTCCCAAGCCTGAGGCTGTTGAAGCTGAATAATAATGCTTTGCGTCTGATCAATCTGAGATGTGAGTAACTTTGTTATTTTTCGTGTTTTTTTTTTAATTACATGTAAGAAAGATTTGGCATGTGGTTGAAATGATAATGGTGTGATGCTTTATGGATTAGTTAAGAGTTTCTTCAGATATGAAACTGTAAGAGGAGTTTCTTCCATACTTGTCTTTGCTCTAAGTATGTTGCCAGTTTATCAAATTGACAATCTGTTAAGAACAACCAAGTGGTTAGTAACTGTTTGTATTTTTTGTTACGGAAGAAACTATAGTGCAAAGTGTGAATAACTCTCATGTAGTTCACTTGTTGGAGTAGCTCTAGCTTGATGTAATTTAGGAATGCTCTAGCTTTGTCTCAGTCTGTTGTGTTCTCATACTCCACGGTCTCCACCACAAAGCTAATCCTAGCAATGGGTTTATTGTGTGATATTATGAATGATGAACCAAACTTGTGGAAAGTTCTTACATAGATTATAGAAACCACTCGAGTTGTTGTATAGAAACGATGGCAAACGTTACAACATTAGAAGCCGGACTGATTAGCATTCTTAACAGCTTCTGGTTTCACTTTTATAACGAGTTCACTGATCCAAATGTAATTTTTTCTTGTTCTACTTCAGTGATGCAGGTGGCCGTGCTTTTAGTACAAGACTTTGGACTCTCTTGTTTTCTTTTTCTTGTTTTTTGGAAACATGGCAGTACTCTTTGGACTGAAGGATTAATGTAAGGGTTTTACGAGCTTGAGTACTGTAATTGCTGCACTCAACGTTAGACTCATTATGATATCAAATAAAGAATCATATGATAACACAAAACAAACCACAAATGCATAGATTTGAATTCAACATAAAACAACGCTTGCTTTATAAGTAACTCCAACGTAATTTCTCAGGAAAACAATAGTCTTCCGTGTCTTATTCTTCAGATATAAGAGATATTATTCTAACTTAAACTCAATTATCTCCACCGCTACCAAAGAGCTTCATCTTAGATAATGGAGTTCTCAAGTACCCTTCAACTTCAAACTTCTTTGGAGAAAGCTCTCTATACTTCGCAAACTGCTCCTTAGCTTCAACATTCTTGTCAAGCAAGCTATAGATCATACCTCGACAGAAATACGGTCTGAAATCCTTAGGATCCTCTCTCGTCAGCTGCTCATAGCTCTTCAACGCTTCATCCACATTCTTCTGCAAGAACTGTATCTGCGCAATGATCAGCCTCACGTCTCTAATCTCCTTCACCATATTCTCAGCTTCAGCTACAGCCAAAGCATCTTCAAGCCTCTGCAGCACCGCGTCTCCTTCCCCAGACCTGTCCATGAGCAATGCGTTCTCGAACAAAGCCTCGAACGAAAGCGGGTTCCGTTGGAGAATTTCCTCGAACATTTGGCGTGCGTTTTCTGTACGACCCATCTCTCCTAATAGCCTCGCCATTAAAAACTTCCACTCTGTTTCATCTGGCTGTGCGGTTACGAGTCTCTCTAAAAGCTTGAGAGCTTCTTCGTCTTCTCCGTTCTCTAGCTTCTCCTGAAGTAGCGATCTCAGTGTTTTGACAGCCTCAGGGGTGGATTCTAGAAGCTCAAACAATGGCGAAGTGGGTTCGATCTCAGACGTGATTGTCTCTTCTTTCACTTCCTCGAGGGTCGTAACCGGAGATTCAGCTTTCACCGGTAAAGTTGAGAACTTTCCGGTCATGGAAACAGCAGCGCCGATGAGAATCGCTGATTTGGCGAAAGACTTGAGCTTTTCGTGAAAACAGTAATCCGAAGAACCATTCTTGCTAGCTCTGATACGCAGAGAGACGAGATCACGACGAGGAACAATATGCCCGGCGGCGACCGGAGTAGATTTAACGGCGACTAAAGAGAAAGACAATGAAGAAGGAAGCGAGGAAGGAGCTGAGAGAGACGTAAACATGGCTCCAGCTTATCGTATGAGAGTGGCTGGAGAGTGGAGAAGTGAACTCACTCCCAATCCAACGAGGTAGGTAGGCGGCAGCGAATTTTGGATGAGACAAAGGGTTGTGTTTAATCCACCATTCTCATGTCGAAAATGTCATACTCGTAAAATTATATTTGGGCTTTTATTTTATACTATGATGGGCCTTTTAATAATTGGGTCTTTATCCCTTATATCCGAAATGTTTTTTTCCGAGATATTTATAAAATCAAAATTAACTCAGAAGTTTGTATTGAATCAAAACTTTCACTTAATTATTTTCTGGAAATGGGATCGAGAATATTATCTAGAACTTGTTTTGTAACACTCATGTTTGTTCATGGGCTCCTACGAGGCTACGAACATGGCATCGCTGCCTTGCACTTATTTTCGGCCATCAAAAATAAAAAAAAGTAGCAAAAGGACAAATTAAAAAAACATTATTTAAATCATGTTGTGAAAAAAAAATAGAACATTCTTTTTAAGTCAACCCATCATTCGTTGACCTGTAGGAGGAGTCATCATCTCTTGCTGCTGATGTGCTTGCACATTCATAGCCCACCCTATTGCACCAATTAATAGTAGTAATATTTAGACCACCATTGGTTATAAAAACAGTGATTTATCATCACAAAAGGAATAAAAAGAAAGCAAATCAAAGCTTTCATCTGCTAATCAAAAACATAGAAAAAAGAAAGTAAAAGAAAATTTATTATAATGAGTGAATGTATTCATAATAATGAAAATTACCAATTTTGGGGTCAAAACCACGGTGTTTGAGCTCACGATACTCTTGACAAAGAGCACAAGGCCCACAGAATAAGTGAGTGAGCCAATCTGGAGCTGGAGCATCCGGTAACCCGTATTTGTTTCTTATCTTAGCCCGGAACAAGGATGAGTACACGGACGGAAACCCTGTTAGAAATATCGCTCCATACAACAACCCACCAATCGCACAAGCTGTATTATACACAAATGAGGTTCTCTATGAAAAATATTAAACATTTTTGTGCATGTTTATATGTATGAACCAATAACTTACTTGTCGTCCCTTCATCAACAATTTCAGCGATCTGTCCAAACGTGACGCACGGAACTACACATGTTATCACAGCTGATCCAACACACCACAAATAAATCGTATATACAGTAAAACCTTTATAAATTAATAATGTTGGGACCACACCAAAACTATAGTTTTTTATTAATTTATAGAGATGATTAATTTATCGATATATTAATTGAACTATATATTTAATTTGGGATTATAAAACTCTATTATTTTATAGAAATTTTTAGTGTATATTAATTTATAGAGTATTAATTTGAAGAGGTTATACATTATATTATGTATAAGATTCCATTATTGTTGTGATTATTTTTTGTAAAGTTAATTAACTAACCGTTTTCACCGTCGTTCATGCAGTCGAATAGATCGGAATTCCAAAGGTTTTTGGTTTGGTTATTGATCGGTATACCCGTTGGTATCTTTGGCTGCATATGCGCCTTGTTGTTTCCGTCACCCTGAGGATGTGCCTGATTCGGCTGGTCAAGACCTGGTCGAACCATATATAGTGTTTACCGGCTACTTTGGCAACAAGAAGTTTCTTTTATTTATAAACTACTATCTCCTAGCTAGTTTTGTGAAAGAACTATGGATGAAGGTTAAGTTTATATAGAGAAAGGTTTCTCATAGTTGTTTTAGTTTAAATATTTTTTCAAATGGTGGGCTCATTTTATTCATATAGTTATTTCCATCTTGTACATTAATAGTGATTTGTAATTTAACTATTCTGATAAAAATTATTCCCCAGACTAGTTCGGCTGTCACCGTTCGTAAAATAACCCCAAAAACATTGAACTCTGCATTATGCATCAAACTTCAACAAAAGATAGTTATAGGTTTATTTTGTAATAGAAAAATTCAGATGCGTTTAGTTATTGTGTATGTAACTTTAACTTCAAATTTTATTTGGTGTCACAAAACTGGAAATGGACCAGCTCAGTGTTTATCGCAAAAAGGAAGAAATATATTTAAAAAACAAACATTGGTTTTTGAAACATTGTTGAGATTCTATACTGCTTAGGAATGGTGGTGGACCTGGTGGTATTTTCTTATATTATGTTTTATTATATAAAACGAAAATAGAACTGCAATACCTCTGAAAACTGTTAAGACAATGATAGTTGATCATAGTAAACACGATTAATGCAAGTTCAGCCTTTGGGTATTGTTGATACACTCTTACACGCGTTTTAGTTGATGAACAAGAATAAAATTAATAAAATTAATCATGATAAAAATGATGACAGAAAGAACTGTGTATAAGTATTTACTGACAACTTGATTAATTAATTAAAATCTGACTCTTTTTTTGTCGACAATTAAAATCTGACTCTAATTACCAGATTTGCGTCTTTCATGCAGCTGCATAGACCAGAAGTCCATTGGTTTTCCATGGTAAAGTATTGGATTTTTCCAGTAAAAAGGCTTAAAGATTTTTCCATACCAAAAACAAAATTAATAAAACTGAAATCATTTAAACTAATACTTTAAAACACACTTAAAGTGCTGTATTTCTGAATCCACTTATTTAATTTAAATCATCCACTCGCTAAAAGAATAAGCATATCGCGAAACATGAAACTTTAGAATCAACTCTGCATGTATTGATTCATTGGAGGAGATGTTGCCCGTTGCATAAGTCCATTCCATCCTATTAACACCAAAATAACAAAAAAAAAAAAATGCAACATTAATAGTTAATCAACAACAAAAAAAAAAACTTGTTCTTTTTTTAAAAAAACAGACGAATAAAAAAGACTATGATTTTTTTTATTCTCTTCATTGGGGGAAAAAAGGTTCATAAGAATTGCAATTACCAATAGAAGGGTCAAGACCACGGTTTTTCAGTTCACGGTATTCTTGACAAAGAGCACAACTTTCACAAAAGCAGTGAGTGATGCAATCCGAAGCTGGAGACTCCGCTAACCCGAATTTGCGTCGGATCTTGGTCCGGTATGTGCATGAGAACAAGCATGGTAAGCCCACCACACAACATATCAATCCGTATAATAGCCCACATTCCTCACAACCTACATATTATATAAACGTCACATGCATGACTACACACATACATTTACATGTATATATATACATACACAAATACAATAAAATTATTATATACTCCATCCGTCTCATATTACTTGTCGTTTTAAGTTTATACACATATTAAGAAAACATATAATTTTGTATATTTTTAAAATAAAAACACAATTACTTATACACTTAACTATATTTCAATCAATAGAAAAATAAAATAGAAAATCTTATTAATAAATTTTGTATTAAAACTCTAAAACGACACTTATTATGAAATAATTTTTTTTTCTCTAAAACGATAATTAATATAAAACGGAGGGAGTACATGATATTGACTTACCGTGATTTCCTTCGTCAGCAATGTTAGCGATCCGTCCAAAAGTGACGCACGGGCAGAAACATGTAAGGCAAACTTTTCCATCGCATATCAAAAAGAATAAAAATCAGTTAAACCATGATAAAACAACTACATGTGTAAATAATTACTGATGATTAATTTGATTAATTCTAAGTAAATTAACGACTCTAATTACCAGTTTTGCCGTCTTCCATGCAGCTGCAAAGACCAGAAGTCCATTGGTTCTCCATCGTAAAATATTGAGTTCTTCTGGTAATCAAAAAGAGGATTGAAGATGGTGTGAAAGATATTATGAAAGGATCGATGTTGAGTATATATAATTGGTTGAATGGTTTCACTTTGAGGCTATAAATGCTTAAACTTTAGTTCGTTGCATTTTTGGAAAATTAGGAAAGTTGTACAAAACAAATTGACACATAACGAGACCTCTTGAACTAGTGCGTTGCACTTTCTTACAATGTAGATTTTTGTCTTTGTGAAAATGATTTTTTACCATGCAGGACAGCTTGCAACGTACTAATTAGGTATTATATTTGTGATTTTAATTTCATTCTAGGAAAGATCTTGGATTATATACATTCTACATTTAGAGCATGCTTATCTATCCCAACGGTTAACGCGTTTTTGACGGATGTAAGGAAAAATGTGTTTAATTTAGATTTTAGTAATCCTACAATATTATAATATCACTTATTAACCCGAAAATATTATAAAAATATAAGTATACTCAAGATATGCAAACTTAATAAATGAAAAATTATGCTAAATATCTGTAAATATTAACTCACAATTGAACGGTTAAGGAAACTTCGTTCACATTCAGTTATAACTAACATTTTGTAACATTGAATTCATTTTTTAAGACCGGAAGAATAACTACAGTTTTACGCGTTAAAGCGTGATGATCCCTCCTCCTTAATTGTTTTTGTTATGAATTTAGGCCTTTAAAGTGGGCCTTTGTATATCCTAAGCATCGGCCCATTTGATTTGATGTAGCTTCAGTGGTTCAATATTTCAAAGCCTGTTAAAGTGTTAGACAATTACAATTACTATTTTACCCCCATACTCTAGTGTATCAGCAGATCAGATCGGCAGTAGTAAATTTTCCAGGAAAAAAAAAACAACACTCGGAAAATTCGTCTTCTATCGTTGATTTGAAGGTAAAATATCACTTTCCCAGAAAGTTTCTTCGTACTGAAGTATTGCTTGTGTTCGCCGGAGCGCGTGATCGGGATCCGAATACGAGGAGAATGGAGGCCTTGCAAGATGGATCGGAGAGAGATAAAACAACTCCTCCTTCTTCTTCTTCATCCTCGCCCATTCCTGTTGTCACCAGTTTTTGGAAAGGTTTGTTTCAGATTCATGCGTCTAGCTATCTATTCATTTGATTCGAATCGCAGTGAAGCTTAGTGGTAGAGTAGGAGAGATTCGTGCTTAGGTTTAGTTTTGGATTCCATTGAAGTAGTAAGGCTGAATCAAACTAGATGAGGTTGCCATTGAAATGTTCAGGAGAACGAACGTCATGATAGCTTAACGTGATCAGTGTAGGCTTTTTGTATTTGTGACATGGAATCTCAGTTACCATTCCTTTAAAAAAATTGTTTCAGAATTTGATTTGGAGAAGGAGAAGAGTATACTTGACGAGCAAGGGCTTAGAATAGCTGAGAATCAAGAAAACAGCCAGAAGAATCGGCGAAAGCTTGCAGAGAGCACCAGGGGTAATTTTTGTCTCACCTTTTTACTTTTGCTTTTACCCCGCAAAATTAAATCCTAGGGGATATAACTGAGGGTGAATATGACTGGAGTCTGGAAGTATGTTAACAGATTCTATGATTTATCTTGGTAACAGACTTTAAAAAAGCATCGCCTGAGGATAAACTTGGTATGTTTAACTCCTTGCTCAAGGGGTATCAGGAAGAAGTTGATAATATTACCAAGAGAGCCAAGTTTGGGGAGAATGCTTTCCTAAACATTTATCAGAAACTCTATGAAGCACCCGATCCCTTTCCTGCTCTTGCTTCTATTGCTGTAATTCTCTAGTTACCTAACGTTACCATGATATAGATACCTTATGTCCTCTAGCCTGAATGATATGGAAACTAAACTTACTATTTACTCTATTTCAGGAGCAAGAGCATAAATTATCTGAAGTGGAATCTGAAAATCGAAAAATGAAAGTTGAACTTGAGGAATTTAGAACAGAAGCGACTCATCTTAAAAATCAACAGGCCACAATAAGGAGACTAGAAGAACGGAACCGACAGCTTGAGCAGCAGGTTGGCTTGCTTTTTTCTCGTGTTCTTATTGGTATAGGGACAAAACTAAACATATGTGACTGTCAGTGAAGCTTAACTTGCTTGAATGCTTGAACCTATTCCTGGAGGTCAAATGCAAACTTATATGGAGCCATAAAGACGAGCTACATAGAGAGGCTATTTTGTGATCTTGGAACTATAAACTGGTTTAGATTAACAGTCACATCGTGTTGTTTTATTTGGATTCAGATGGAAGAAAAAATCAAGGAGGTTGTTGAGATCAAGCAACGAAATCTGGCTGAGGAAAATCAAAAAACGCTGGAGCTTTTAAAGGATAGGTAAAATATATTCTCTTCCGTGAATGATTCGGGTGTTTAAGAGTTTTTTTGAGCCATCAGCAACATTTTTCATATTCACCTTTTTACAGGGAGCAAGCTTTGCAAGATCAGTTAAGGCAAGCAAAAGACAGTGTCTCCACTATGCAAAAATTGCATGAGTTAGCACAGAGCCAACTTTTTGAACTTCGTGCTCAATCAGGTTGTGCATTGACCCTTAATATGGTGAATCATTTTGTGTTTTCATAATTGGGATAATCTCCTTTACATGATTAGTCTTCTAGAAACTTGTCACTTTTCCGTTCAATCTTTCTTACTATCTGTCACATTACTTTTATCTATAACATCAGACGAAGAAAAAGCGACAAAGCAATCTGAACTTGGTCTGTTGATGGATGAAGTGGAGCGTGCTCAAACGCGACTCCTTACACTTGAGAGGGAAAAGGTCTTTCACAAATGATCTTTAAATGTCATGTTTGTATTTTTGGGAATGCCTCAGGATAAACCGGAGAATTTTGCGCCCTAATTTTGTTATTGGTTTGTACAGGGACATCTACGGTCTCAGCTGCAAACAGCTAATGAAGATACTGAAAATAAGAATAGGTAAGATAATTGACACTTAAGTGTCCATTTAACAAGGCACAGTTCAATTAGGCCCCATCTAAGTTTTTTCTTTGTTTTGATTTTTGTATTTTTTGTTGTGCTCGTTCACTGCAGTGACAGTGTAGATTCAAATAATATGCTGGAGAATTCTTTAACTGCAAAAGAGAAGATTATATCAGAGCTTAATATGGAGATTCACAATGTTGAGACTGCTTTAGCTAATGAACGAGAAGATCATGTTGCCGAGTTAAAGAAATTGAATTCGTTGCTCAATAAAAAGGTGAAGTTTGTGCTATCTTTTGTCTTTTATGCTGGGGATTTTTTGTTTTGGAAACTAGTTTCCTATCGCTTTCCATGTCTAATGTTTGCATCCCGTCATTTTTTTTATTGAACTAGGATACTATCATTGAAGAGATGAAGAAAGAGCTTCAAGAAAGACCATCAGCAAAATTAGTTGATGATCTGCGCAAGAAAGTGAAAATTCTGCAGGTATTTATCGTTTCTGGTGTTTTTGGTGCCTGCTTTTTTTCTCTAACTGACTTACCACAGATCCATCATCTATTCTTCCTCGTAATAATTGTAAAGTGTAATGCTGTCATTGCGTATTAGGCTGTAGGTTACAATTCAATTGAGGCCGAGGACTGGGATGCTGCTACCACTGGTGAAGAGATGAGCAGAATGGAGTCGCTTCTTCTTGATAAAAACAGAAAAATGGAGCATGAGGTCACTCAGTTAAAGGTACATAACCTTCTACGGAATGAACCGGCACCCCTGTAATTATGTCTTTGTTACTCTTTTCCCTTTTCAGTGCTCAAGTCAATGAATTTGGTCGTCGATTAACCCACTTTTTATCCCAGGTTCAACTATCTGAGAAAACCTCATTGCTTGAGAAGGCTGAAGCCAAGGGAGAAGAACTGACAGCTAAGGTTAATGAACAGCAAAGACTGATTCAAAAGTTGGAGGATGATATCTTGAAGGTATGTAAGAGTTTGTAGTTACCATTTTAAGGTTTCTCTTCTCGTGGTATTTGTTTTCTGAGATCATTCCGTGGGTTTTCTGTGTATCAATTTGTGTTTATATTATTTTTCTGAGACTATGAGGATTTTCTGATTCTGTAAGAAACAAACTTTTTCATTGTATATCTGCTACTAAAGAGAAGAAAGTAGACCAAAAACTTTGAATGTACTTGAAACCTTCTGTACTTGTTACACAGGGTTACAGTTCAAAAGAGCGAAAAGGTGCTCTATTTAATGAGTGGGAGTTCTCAGAAGCAGGTGCGGCTGAGCAGTCTGAGGTACTTGTCTCTGACATATGTATATGATTCATGTAATTTCTCATGCAACACAGCTTTAAGATGAATGATTCAGAACTAAGATCTAGATAGATAACCAGTAACATATAGCTTTAAGTTTTTAGTATATGTTGTATGCTTACTCTGCCATTTTTCTGTGGCGTGAAGAAAATATATATATATATATGTTTGAAACTCGATGCCACAACATCTGAAAAGTTTTCATACGTACCTCACACCTAATAAACTTAACACTCATTGCTGCTGTTCATCATTTTTGATAGGCTCCTATGGATCAGAAACATGTTCCAACAGATCAAGATCAAAGCTCAATGTTGAAAGTTATCTGCAGCCAAAGAGATAGGTTCCGAGCACGGTTGCGGGAAACAGAAGAGGTATAACAATAATGCACTTGGAAGATCAAACTTTAATCCGTCTTCTCTATCTCTTGGTTAAAACTCAGTGGAGCTCTGTTTCTATTTACTATGGCAGGAAATAAGGCGATTAAAAGAGAAGATAGGCTTTCTCACAGACGAATTGGAGAAGACCAAAGCAGACAACGTCAAACTCTATGGCAAAATCCGTTATGTACAAGACTATAACCATGACAAAGTTGTTTCCCGAGGATCAAAGAAGGTATTTTCTGAAACCCTTTTCTGTGTCCCATCACGCTCGTGTTTTTTTTTGCTTCTAATTGAAATCTTTCTCCAAACGTCAGTATGTGGAAGATCTGGAAAGTGGATTTAGCTCGGATGTGGAATCTAAATACAAGAAAATATACGAGGATGATATCAACCCATTTGCAGCATTCTCGAAAAAGGTTAAAAGCATTCTTAATTCTATTATCTATCTCTACACAAACCTTAGTTATTAGTAGTATTAAACCATTCCAGTTCCAGCCTCATGTGCATATTATGTCTGTTCAAACAGGAAAGAGAGCAACGGGTCAAGGATTTGGGAATTAGAGATCGGATTACACTAAGCAGTGGCCGTTTCCTTCTAGGAAACAAGTAAAGCCGCTCTTCTTTATATATTCAAAATTAAAGTGTATCACATGTTGGGGGCTGATTAGGTTTTTTCGTTTCAGATATGCGAGGACATTTGCCTTCTTCTACACAATAGGATTGCATGTACTGGTCTTCACTTGTCTCTACCGTATGTCTGCTCTCAGCTATCTCAGGTAACAAATATCCACCAATTTTTGTTAGTTTTTTTTAGTTATAACTCTAATTATCTGTTTGATTATCATTTTATTTTCTTTGTTGGTTTAGCCATGGAGCTGAGGAGACTCCGATGACAGAAACAACCACAAACCTCCCTCGCGGTTTTTAATCATTCATCCTTTAAACTTTTTCGCCTTTTTGTTTTCTTCTGTGTGAAATTTTAAAAAAACAGTGGGATTATGAAATCTTGTGTACAGAGGGGATCCAAATAACTAGATATATACATATATAAAGACCACAGATAAGTTTTACTTTTACAAAATGCCGAATAACGCAAGGTATGCAGACTGAGTGATACCCAAGTGTTAAATTAACGAGGAGATATAGAAAAGAAGCACACAAAAAGAAAAGGTTATTCGGTGGAAACTGTTGAAAACACAAATACAACCGCAAAGACTGAAGACCGAAAGAAAAGTCATATAAAGACACCACTTGGAGACTTGGACTCTTTCTTATAGTTGTAAAAGACTTGAGTCTTCCACATCCGTCAACTTCGGTCAACCTCCAACAAGTATGGTCGGTCATTTGAGTTTCGTTTTTTATTCCCTCTAAACCTTTCATTATATATTTGTCCTTGTTTCCTTTCATTTTCACTCTCCCCCCCCTTCCTCACGTTCTAGTTCGATGTTAAAAGCCAATCCTCCCATTTTGTTGGTCCCCCATAATTACTTATCATCACCCTTTAAAACAAGTCCCATTCGGGCCACAAGCATAGATGTGAAAGGTATAATAATTGCTTAGACCCTACAAAGCGCGTTTATGTGTTGTGTGTGTATTGTATCATCTTACATACATTATACATATATTATGTTCATACTTCACTCGTTCACATAAGCTACTTTATTTTACATTTTTCCCCAAATCTGAACCAATTTATGATATACGAGATTCAGCAGGTGAGAGTATCAGTATGTGAGTAGAGTAATCACTACTCCCTCCGTTTCGAAATGATCCATATCCTAGAAAGAAAATTTGTTTCAAAAAGATCAATGTTTTACATTTTCGATGCATGTAATAATTATAAATAGTGAATTTCAAGAAAATTAATTGTGTTTATTGATTTTTGATTGGCTATCTCTTATAGGAAATAGTTAAACACAGAAAATAAAACATTTATAATCAACATTTAAGATGTTTTATTAATATGTGTGAAACTCTAGAATATGTATCTTATTGAAACGGAGGGAGTATTAAGTATCCAATGTGATCTGCATTTTTGGAAACTGTAAGTAGAATTTAATGAATTTGCATTACACTCTTTACTTTATAAATCAAGCTGAACCAAACGCATTTAATGTCGCATTATGTTTTTGTCTTTGCGTGATCCTAATTTTTCTTATTTATTTTCCTGCCCTATTATGCCTTCTAATCATGTCTATTTCGGTTCCTATAGGTTTCACTATTTTCGCATGTCCTATCTTAGAGTATCGAAAACATTTATTTCCCGTAGCTTATCTTGTAAGGTAGATGCATATATGTCACAGCTTAATCATCACTACAACATCGCAATTTTGGTAGTGAAAACAAGGATAATTGCAAAACAAATCAGTTTGCTTTGTTTTTACAAAACTATTTATGTACATTTTTCTTAAGGATAATTGCAATTTGCTTTTTCAAGTATTTTTATTTGTAATGTTCCGGAAAAAAAAAGCATTATTATTTGTCGTGATATATGGCGTCATGTATTCAATCCACGTGAACGCAATCTAATGTGAAACAAGTACTGGTATAAGCTCATCATCATTTTAGCAACAACAAAAAAAAAAACTCATTATCTGCAAGCCTGAAGTTTCACGTGTCGTCTCATTGTTGGGTTTTTAATCTTACCGACAAACAGATTCTAATGGGTCCACGAGTGTACGGTGCTCCTTTACTTCCATGTCCTTTTTGGCTAATCACGACGCTTAGATTTGGTAATACATCACTTCTATGCAATCAATAGTACGTAGTTGATAATACATCACTATTATACAGTTATTCCAAATTCAAACGCACAAATCTGATTTAAGAAGATCATACCTTGAACATTCAGTTCATCTTTGTAAAAAGTCTGCTTTACTGAAAAAATTATGACAATGGTATAATTAAGTTCATGAAAATTATCATTATTCTAAATTTCCTAGCTATTCACGTAGGATAGCCATTATTCTACTTCTTTCAATTTCTTCATTAACCCACACAAAAAAAAGTTTGTCAACGGTTTAACGGAATGCATTGCCAATATCATTTAACATATTTTTTCATTCGACTCGACCATATAGGCATATAAGAGCATTTTTATCCAAATCTCTTAAAGAGTTTTTTGCACTGTTCGCGGGCTCTACTGATATGTGGAGTTCGTGAACAGTGCAAGAGACAGTTCCAAAACCTCTTAAATAAGAACTGTTTCTTGCACTGTTCACGGATCCCACTGACATGTATCGGTCTGCGATTAGTTTGAATTTTTTTTCTTTTAAAAAAAAAAATTCAGAAAAAGTAAAAAATAAATAAATAAGAAATCTTTTTGAGGATTTTGGGATAAAAATGCTCGATAAATACAACATGTTATATGTCACAATTTTCTAACAATTCTTTTTTACGTACCAAGCGTTTATATATCTTAGGGTAAGATTGATAGATGATATATCATTTTGTTCGTGAAGGAAATGATAATTATATACTCCCTCCGTTTCAAAATGTTACATATTCTAGATTTTTCACACGTTGTAATAAAACACATTAAATTTGCATAAATTTTTGTGATTATCTTTTTCTCATAATTTTAGGCCAATAAAAATTTGATAAATGCAATTAAGTTTCTTAAAGTTTGCAATTAGTTAATAAAATATGTATTGAAAATGTAAAAAATAGATCTTTTTGAAACAAATTCTTTTTCCAGAACATGGATCTTTTAGAAACGGAGGGAGTATTAGCAAGCGTGATCATAATTAGTCCTAGCTGGCAGAGTATAAAGTTAAATGGTCCATATTTACCAGTGTTCATAAACCGTTCCATATTTTCTAAAATCATGCAATTCTCACTATGAATTAAATGTTTGTTACCATTCTTTTTTATTTTTTTTAACGAATATCACTATCCTCGAAATCGAAGTATAAAACACCATAGATCAAATCATATAATAGGATGAGTTGATCAGAAAGAAATAAGGACAAACCGATCACAAACATTACTAGATTCCAAAATCTTAAGCATCACACATGATCGGCGCTCCTTTTTTTAGAATATCCACACTCACAAATATATGCAAGTGTTTCGATAACATTATATATATGTATATGGGCGCCACACATACAAATAATGTTAATTATATTTGTTGGTGAAGGAAGTTATGCCGTAGAATATGAGTATTTGCAATCGTAAAGACAGAAATTGCGTAGACAGCATTCATATGGCAGTGTCCAAAAGAAGCAAAAATATAATGAAATGGCGGGCCACTTTTGCATGTGATTCTTATCTCACATCTCTATCACCCTTACCGACGTTACGTCTATGTATTTGTAATTTTTCCAAACGGTTATCAGTTGATTGAAACATCGATATGGTATATATATTCAAGCACACTGACGTTTAGCATGAAAAATTCAGTAGCAAGAGTTTAAATAAGAACTAGTTGTGATCTATATTTGAAATTTCACCATAAGACCATGATTAAAGAGGTTCTTAAATGTAGTTTTAAAGGGATGAGTCTCATGAATAATGTAAAAACATGGTCTAAAAGTTATTAATTAAAAATTAGTTTTTATAGGTTTCTTGCACTGTTTGCGGATTTCACTAACACGTGACAGCCCAAAATTAGTTCATTTTTTATTTTTATTTTTTTGAAATTTTTTTTTCCAAAAATCTCATAAATAATTATTGGGTTAATTATAACCTTACTTCTATTCTAACGTGAACTGCAGTGCAGCCAGCTTCTTTAGAATTCCAATCCCCTTTCCCATTATAAGGATTCATTATGAGTTAGTGTAACGTGTCGATAGGTTTTGGAATATTAGGCATCACTATCATGCGGTTTTTCTTTGGTGATATATGATGATATTATATAATATACTATCGGAAATACACATATAAAAATTGGAAATTCTCCAAAAGATTGATTGAAACCAAAATAAATATAGTATTTTTAATTTTTCCGATAAGAATGTTCTGCCGTCACCTGTTCATCTAACTTTAAAAACATTATGGCATTTTCTTGAAAGTTAAAACTTTATGATTTTCTGTCTACACATAGAAAGGGCCAAGTATTTTTTTTTTTTTTTTTTTTTTTTGGTAAAATGTTAAAATTAAAATATTTTCGAAGGTTGTAACCAAAAGACAGTTTAAAAATATTTTTTGGACGAAGCTCTTTCTCTCTACCCTATTTCTCCAGCCTCTCTCTTCTGTAACAACTAGGGTTTTGGACGTGTTTTCCGGCGGCCGCCTCCCCTTTTGCGGTCGCCGGATCTCGGCTTCTCCTCTGTTCTCCTCTTAGTCTTCTTCTTGTTCATCTCTGTTTTCTGCGGCTGGGTGTGTTGTTGATTTGCGCATCAGATCTGGTCGCTCTATTCTCAGATCTAGGGTTCATGGCGGCTGAGGTGGCTTGAGGACGGTCTTCTCCAGCGTTGTGGTCTCCCTGGTTCTGATGACGAGTTACTGGCGGTTTTCCCTGCGTTAGGTCAGCTACTCCGAGCGTGGAGGCGCGTGCAGCACCCGCAAATTCTTTGTCGGTCCCGTTTCTCCCTCTGGTGTAGCTTCTGGAGGTGTGCGAGGCTGCTTGCGGGGTTGGAGTTCTGAGTGTGTCGATTCAGGTATCTCGGTTCTCTCTGTTTTGTTTGAAGTGTCGCTGTTGTGTTCTCCTTGGTGGCAGCGCGTAAGGTCTTCGGTGGTAGTGGGTCAGTCCGTTCCCCGGGTTCTGGTGGCAACGCGTTGGTGAGGATTTAGCTCCGGCTCGCTAAGCTTTGTCTTAGCTCTTGATCTTCCTCACCCTTTAGATCGAAATGGTGTCGGTGATTGTGGCCTGCCCGTCTCTCGCTCTGCTCAAATAATTTCAGCAGCAATGTTCTTTGCTAGAGGACGGTTATCAGCTCGGGTTGGTTCGTGGTGTGTTAGTTAGGTCCCGGGTTCTGAGTGTGGCTTCGGATTTGTCTCCTCCGGAGGGTTGTCCATAGTTCGATTTGTCCTCTCGTTTGAGGATATAGTTAGATGGGTGTATACGGTCCCAGTGGACTGCAAAGAAGGCGGTAATCTCTTGTGCAGGATACTGAACGACGGCATCGTCGAATTATGGTTTCTCCTCGTACCGTCGGTGGTTTCTATTTTCTGGCCTACTTTGGGGCTCGGGTTCGGATTCTTCTCTTGGGTAAGCTCTGAGTTCTTTTTGGAAGCTGTAGGAACCGTTGCAATCAGGGTTTGAGGGCGCCCTTCTCTCCTCTCGGTATCTCGCGGCAACCATCTTGTTTCACATCTAGTACTTGCGGTTGGTAGGTCCGACACCGTCTCGCTTTTAAACCGCTTACTCGCTTGTGTTTGTGTTGTTCTCAGTTTGTTCTTTTGTTGTTGTGTAGTGGTTACAGTATTGCGTTTCTTTTCCGCTACTTGTTCTCTATATATCGTTTGTCAAAAATCAAAATTGGTAATAATATTTTAACATTTTACCAAAAAAAAAAAAAAAAAAAAAAAAAAAAAAAAAAAAAAAAAAAAAAAAAAAAAAAAAAAAAAAAAAAAAAAAAAAAAAAAAAAAAAAAAAAAAAAAAAAAAAAAAAAAAAAAAAAAAAGGCCAAGTATAGTAAATCACCCGGTGACTTGATATGCACATGATTTTACTCGGTAGTTGCTAAAAGAAAGTAAGCTAAGTAAACCTTAAAAGTCCACCCTCGCTATCTATCATTCCAAGACGTGGCTTCGTGCATGTAACCTTACGCACATAACGACATGGTTTTCTTTCAATTTCTTCCGGAATTAATGTGAACAAATTGGAACTACATCTTCTTCTTTCATTACAAATGTGTGGATAGGCGATTCTGTCTTTGTCAGTTACAAAAAGAGAAAAAAAAAAAAAAAAAAAAAGGCGATTTTGTCTTTGACTATTTTTAATCAATTTTTGTTGACTAGATAGGTAATCGGACTCGCTCACATGTCCATGTAAAAAAAGTAAATTATTCGGTATTTTTTAACCTGACTTTTCACATCCGAGTCAAATATGAACTTTACATTCACATTTGCTTGATTTCAAAGAAGACTCAGACAGCAATCCAAATATAACTCCAAGCTTTAATCCCGCTTGTAAATAATCCAAGGAAGATAGGGGCCACACCACAAGGCTTTTGAAGACTTTTCTTTAGTTACAATAAAACCCTACTTGTGTTATACTATATTTTACTTTTTGAGATGCTTTTTCATACTTAACTATTTTCAATATCATTCTATTTTTTCTTTTATAATTTCTTCTAAAATAGAATAACATAGAATAATTTTATTTCAATAGTATTATTTTATTTTACAGTAAAAAATAAAAGAATATTATCTTTTTACTTTACTTTTAGAGAAAAACTTAACATTCATATATTTTTCACTATATAATAAAGTAATTCTATTATAGAATAAAACAAAAGTTAATTTTATAATAGAATTACTATATTTTAGAATAAATTATTAGAATAAACTATAGAGAAAGAAATAATGTCATGATCTTAGGGCATGTTTATTGGAACTATCTTAGTATGAGATTTTTAGCATAATTTAAAAAACGTTTCTTAACTTTAACTAAAAAAAAGTTCTTAAATAAGAGATTTAAGAATCGTCTCTTAACTTTTTCTTAGTTAAAGTTAAGAAACAGTTCTTAAATTACGTTAAGAACCTCACGCTAAGATACCCCCAATAAATATGGCCTTAGTATCAAACAAAAACTTTAAAAAAAAAACATAATTCAGTCATTTTTGAGTTTATAATCGATTGATAAATAACTTCTGATTAATTAGAAGAAAAAGATATAAAAATAAATTCACACACCATAATTTATTTTCTCATTGAAGGACTTTTAGAGCTAAAGAGTTTTACTTTCATATCTGTAAAACTTACTACTCACTAATCACCAACTTTTTAGCATTTATTAGCTGACAACCCGATAAGATGATTCGCAAGATCGTAAGTGATACGTGTCCCTTGCTGCTGCACGTTCCCGATGATCGACAACGAAGACGACGTCGGAGCAAAAGCAAAGCAGAACGTCCCGGCATCATCAATAGGTATCAAGTAATTCTTCGCCGGCAAATCAAGACTCTTCCCACCGGTGAAATGAAACGTCACCGTGGGGACTTTCACGGTGGAGAGAGAAGAAAAGTCATAGCAAGTGTCGAACAGAGAGATGCTCGACGTCCCCTTCTTGAGATTCGCCGTGAGTTTAACAAACGCGTCGCGTAGCGAGTCATAGGCCTGAGTCTGAAGACGAGTTATCGCCGTTCCACAGTCCAAGATCACTCCTCCGGCTCCCGAAGCGTCGACGGCGAACACCGGCGAAGGGATGGAGACTTGTTGACCGCCGACGCTGAAGCCACTGAGTCCGACGTAGTAGAAAGTGTCGATTTTGCTGTTACGGAGAAGCGGAGCCGTCGCGTCTCCGGCGCCGATTTGGACAGAGTTGAAATCGAGACTCGATGATTTGCCCGAGTCACGGTCGACGAGACAGTAAGAGAAAGACTTCGCTTTGATCTGACTTGTCATCGATAAAGCTCCGCCGCCTAAACCGAGTAAACCGGCTGCTCCGGTGAAGAGACCTTCGTTATCACGACCACAGCCTAAAGCAACGTTGTCTACTTTACCTGAGGTACCAAACGTCATCGTATCGGTTGCGTATTCTCCAACGGTGGAAGAACCGTCTCCGTAACGGACTTGGTAGAGACATTTGTCTGAACGACAAAGGGAGGCTCTTAGAGAAGTGCACTGTGGAGAAGAGCACGTGAGGGACTTGTACGTGGAGGATGAAGACGGGTCGAATATCGGGTCGGATTGTGAGTAACAGGAGATGCAAGGTTTGCACTGGATCCAGTTCACGTCGCTTCCGGTGTCGAGCACCATGTACATCTCCTTCGCCGGAGTTCCGACACCGAGCCGAGAGAAGTACTCGCCGCTTCCTTGGCTTGCTCCAGAGATGACAGGTGTCGTTAGCTCCTCGGGTTGGTAACGGGTCTCGTTGTCGGTTCCCTCGACGGCGAGTTTGACTTTGGCGATGATTCCGGCGACTCGGGATGAGTCTCGCTCGAGTCGACTCAGTACTAGGCTTTTGTAGTCCTTGTGCTGTGATGCGAGGAGAGTGTCTCGGGAGTGAAGCTCTAGAGAGAATGGAGAAGAGGAGTTGAGGAAGACCGGGTCGGATTCGGATTCGGGTGTGGTGGTGGTTGTGAGTGAGGAACGAGTCGGGTCGATTGAGAGGATGTGTTGTGTTTGCTGGAGAGATGAAACGACGTTGAGTTCGGTCGTTTCATGTGAAGTTGGTAGGGATCGAGAGGAAGCATCGGTAGTTGTGAGGAGAAGAGAGAGAGTGACGATGGAGAGGAGAGATAAAAATCTTGGGGAAGCCATTGTGTGAAGTGAAAGATAGCGAGTTGAATGGAAGAAGAAGAATGTTTTATTTATAGGAAAAATAAATAAAGTTGCGGAGCAAAGTGACGTCAAAATTGCTGTGGTTATAAAATGACGTCAATAATCTGTCAAACAAATAGTATTATTTATTACATAAAACTTCAAGAACACTTTTAATGAAACACGCAATAATAGTCTTCCTTTGTCAAAGTCATTTGCAAAAAAGAAAAAAGAAAGAGACGACATACAATATTATTGATGTTTTGAGTTAGGTATTCTCGAAAAATATAGTATGGATATATATTATAGACAATGTACGAGCATAAAAACCATAGTACTGATTTATTTTGTTTTGTCCTACATAAATAATTATTATTACTCTTTCTATTCATTAAAGAGTATCATCCTAACATTTGTACACTAATTACAGTAAATAAATTTATTCATATTTTTATTACTTACACATATTTAACTAATAGTATTTGAAATAAAAATATATATTTTATAATTACTATTGAATTTTAAATAATAAATTATATTGAAATTTTAAAAATATATTTTTATGTAATAAAAAAAATGTGTGCAGATAATATTTTTCAATTTTAAAATTATACTCTCTGATTTCACTCTTGATTGCAACGAGCACACCAGTGTAATAATGGGCCTGATGATGGGCTTAGGGAGGAGAGTAAATAAAAGCGGTATGTCTTTGTCTGTTTTGACAAGAAACGTGGAATAAAAGATATTATCCACATAGGGCGCCAAGCGGTTCTCATGTGTTGTGTGTGGTTTTCGATTTTCCTCAGATCTTTCCACAAAAACAAAAATGCGTTGCGTGGCTTGTTCTTGGTCACGACCAAGCGGAGCTTCTCGAATCAACTTCTGTAGCCAACTTTCCTCTGGATTTCACCACCGGTCTCCTTTATCGTCTTATCTATCTTTTCCATCCTCTTGCGTCGTGTCATGCTCCTCCACATCTGGACCGTCCGATCCCAAAGATCCTTCAAAACGTTCATACAGCCGTAGATGGCACAACCCTCTTCCTCGGCGTCGACATGCCGATCAAATGCAGACTACTCGTATCGCTCGTGACTGGATTGAATCAGATACCTCTCCCGTTTCCCAAGGTAGTATGTAGTATAATGAATGATGATCTTATTGTTCGTATTCATCAAGTGCTTGCTATATATATATCAAATACTCATTAACTTAGACACCAAGCATTGATAACGTCCTAGGGTTTTGATCTCGAGGTTCCAAACGTCTAGTTTAGTTTAGATATGTTTTTTTGTTCGTACTTGTACGTTTTCCTATGAAGCATGTGAAACAGGGGAACCCTTTGTTTGTGTAATATATAGATTCAGAAAGATTCACTGTCGTGTCATACAACATACTGGGAGATAGAAACTCATCATATCACAAAGATCTGTACTCCAATGTCTCTTTTCCTTACCTCAAGTGGGGTTACCGCAAAAGGTTGATATGCGAGGAACTCATTCGTCTCAGACCAGACATTATCTGTATGCAGGTAACATAAAAAATTTCTTGACAAAGAGAGTTATGTTGGTTAAGTGAGTTATGCTTTGTTACCGATTCCTGTAGGAAGTAGACAAGTATTTCGATCTGTTTAGCATAATGGAGAAAGCTGGTTACGCTGGTTCCTACAAGGTTTGCTCTGTGTTACCTCTGTATGTACCATATCAATGAGATTTTTTTTTCCTTTTTTTGGTTGAGAATGGCATGAGATGTACAAACATCGATGGTTCGTTTCGTTTACCTTTTCTTCTCATTTAGAAGGACTACAAATATAAGCTTTGCAATGGCAGCGGCGAACTGGAGATAACATCGATGGATGCGCAATGTTTTGGAAGACCGACAGGTAAGCAAAGACTGCATTTGACTCATATATGTTTCACACTGTGAAGAAAAGACTAACACCTTACATGTTGTTTTGACAAAGGTTTCGGGTTTTGGAGAGGGAAAACATTGAGTTTAGCCAGTTTGGGATGCGTGACAACGTTGCACAACTTTGTGTTCTTGAGGTAGCAATTCTCTCTTAATGTTTTATATAACTTTATCATGTTAATGCTTACTTGGTGATTGATCTAGTTTTGTGAATTTCTGTTAGCTGCGGAAGTCCAAGTCAAGAAAGCTACTGGTGGGTAACATTCACGTGCTTTACAATCCAAGTAGAGGAGATGTGAAGCTTGGTCAGGTAGGTGTCGACTGTTCAATTTCAATTGGTAGATGAACTACGCGAACAATTGACATTCATGAAGTTTACAAACTGTTGATTGGTCCAAGATATGTTTCTTTTGCCAAGATATGTTTCTTTTGCATGTTTTTTTGTTTTTTAAACTGGTTTGGAATCTCAGTCAAGAGGCGTTTAAGTCACAGTCATGAAAATGTGAACTCGTAGCTTTGATATGGGTTATTATTGAATCTTGATTAATAGATCCGTTCGCTCTGCTCAAAGGCTCACTTGCTCTCTAAGAAATGGGGTGATATTCCCATTGTTTTAGGCGGTGATTACAATAGCTTACCTCAGGTACACACATTTTCAAATAAACGCTTTCACTTTGGTGTTTTTTATTTGTTTACTCATTCTTTGATGTTATATAATCACGTGCAGAGTCCATTGTACAACTTCTTGGCGTCCTCTGAGGTATGAACAACATTTACAGTCCTGCTTCAGTTTACCTATACTCATATGCTCGCTTATGGTTTCTTTGGCCTTAACATTGTTACTATCTAACAGCTGAATATCATGAAACATGACAAAAAGGAGCTGTCTGGCCAGAGAAATCGTCTTCCAGACCAAGTTCTTGAGGCAGGAAGCAAACCTAGTAATGCAATAACTTCTATAAGCAGGTAAGCTCATTTTCTTAAAGCAGGATATGCAGTTAATGGTTGTTTAGTGTCTGCCTTGTGAAATATACATTAGTGTTCATTTGAGCTGAGGTCTATGTAAGTGTTAAAACAGTTGTTGATACTCATTGGTTTCAGAGGCTTAAGTAACTCTTGGACGAACGAAGAGATCCGTCTTGCGACCGGGCAAGAAAACTCGTACTGGGCTGTGCATCCGTTGAAACTCCATAGCTCATACGCCTCAGTTAAGGTAACACACACAAATTAGCTTTTACTGTCTATACATGACAAGAAATAGTGAGATAAAACAATTTCTACTGGTCATGGACTCATCATGGTCATGGTACACACCAGGGTTCAGAAACTACCAGGGACTCTGTTGGTGAGCCTCTAGCAACCTCGTATCACTCGAAGTTCCTTGGAACGGTTGATTACCTCTGGTAAAACATATGTAGATAAAACCAGATTTCGAATTGATAATTAATGTAATTGTTGCTGGATGATTAAATGGAAGCACATATATATGTGTCTGGTTAAGGTACTCGGATGGTATTGCACCTGCAAGAGTTCTTGATACACTTCCCATTGATGTTCTCTGTAGAACCAGAGGCCTTCCTTGTCAAGTATGTTTTTATTAAAACAGTTCATAGAAATTTCAGGTGAAATTGGTTTTGTTACCAACACAATGGTAATTCTTAAGCCTTGTTCGTCTAATTTGGTTTTACAGGAACTGGGAAGCGATCACTTGGCACTGGTTTCTGAATTTTTCTTTGAACCGAATGGTTAATGACTTCTGAAACCAGCTTGGTTTACTTACGGTTTACATATTTGTTTATGATAATAGATTTATAAGTACAGCGTACCGAAATCAAACCGACGTCTCGGTCAATAATAGAATGTAATCCTTTGTGTTTTTGACCAAATATATTTACCTTATTTTTCAATTAATTATTTTAACTCCGAACCAAACCAAACCGGATATGTTATTTGTGACATACCCAAAGATACAAACCATAATATAGAATTGGACCACCCGGTACGTTCTCTCATCTGGTTCATGCAAAATGAAAACGAGATCATACATTGTTGTTGTAAACTGTAAACGAAGGAAGGAAGAGAAGAAAGCGAGGAAATGGCGTTGAGCTCGATGACATGGGGTTACGCAAGGATCATTGCTGGAACTCTTCTCGGCGGGACTCTCGGATTCTACGTAATGCATCGCGTCGAAGTTAGCTATAAGGTCAGTTTCTTCTTCTTCTTGTGCTCGACTTTACGCTTTAGTGCTTTTTTTTCTTGAAACTTGTTTTTTTTTTTACGCAGATGAAGATGGAGGAAGCGTTAAGGCAATACGAGAAGGACATGAAGAAGAGAGAAGAAGCAGAGAATCTCGGTCAGTTCGGTGAAGATTCTGTTTAGCTTTGCCTTGGAGTATGCAGCCAAAGTGTTCGATGAAATGCCCAAACGAGATTCTTTCTTGCTTTCTCCTTTTTACTCTTTGACTTTTTATTTGGCTGTATTTTCCGGTCTGGTTTAGTTTGATTGGATTTGCTTGGCGTTTTGAGAAAGTTTTATTGGTTTAATATCTGTATACCAGCAGATGGACCAGAGAAACAGCGATACTATATATGTACTTGTGTCTTATAACGGTTTCAGTGGTTTTTCATTTAAAGAATAAATTCATAAACTGAAGCGTAATGTACGATTTATTATTACATAAGAATACGGGTAGTTGGTCCATCAAAATCTATAATCTTCTATGACTGTTTCTACTATACTCCATAACGAAAATCTTTTAACAAAAGAGTAGCTTGATGTGGTGTGATGTGATGTATTAAAAAGAGTAGAAGTTCTTAGGTGTGATTTTTAAGATAATATAAGAACAGTTTCTTAATTTTATCTAAAAAAAGTTAGATAATTTTTAAATAAGAACTCTGTAATAATTATTGCCTTAATGTGTTATTTTAAGATCGTTTGATTTTCAGTTGGTTACTATGCCAAAGTTTAGAGAGTTTTCAAGGGTATGGTTGGTTATATACCAAGAGTAAAGCTTTCAGGCAAAAATAAAATTACTTTTCATGATTGTCTCCTAATCCAAACGAACATCAATGTACTTCATATATTGTATTTAGGATTTTCTAACCTACCATCACTATAAAAACAAAATTCTATAAAAAAAGAAACCCTATTTTTCTTATTTAAAAAGTTAAATGTGACTAAAGGCACTAGTAAGTTGGCAAGTGAAAAAAAAAAAAAAATTATAAAGCCAGTGAGTATATGTCCCTACATATATAACTACTCTATGAACCGCAAATGGAAGGAAGATAAATAGGAAAAAATGTCGAAAAACCAAAGTCATTGCCTAACAAATTAAGGATGTATTTTAGCATTTTCGAAAGAAAAGAAAAAGGTAATAGTCAACCGGCAAGGGCTGTCTTGTCTGCATGGACTTCACGTGCACGGTGCATCCCCTACACATTGCCCTTTCGTGCCTTACAAAGAATCCTAATTAGCTTTGTTTACTTTCTCACTAAGACCATGATTAACCCTAAGGGGGTTTTTAGTTTTTTTTTTTTTTTCTTTTCTGTTTTTTTTCTAAAAAAAAGAATAAAAAAAAAGTTAACCAATCGTTGGTCGCCACGTGTCCGTGAAACCCGTGAACAGTGCAAGAAACTCTTAAGAACCGGTTCTTATTTAAGAGTTTTAAGAACCGGTTCTTACACTATTCATGGGACCCATCCTCGTAAGAACCCCTCTAAGAACCCCCTTTAATCATGCTCTAAGTATGAGAAAGATGTGATGGATTCGACATTTCACTTCCTACGTTGGAAAATTATATAAAACTCTCCCACATGTGATTTCCCACTTTTTATGGAAAATGAAACCACTCAATTTGACACTCTCATATAAAACAGATACGTTCAGTTGCCGTCAATAAAAAATGATTTCACAAATAGTTCGAGTCTTATCACTCTAGTCAAAACAAGAAAACTGTTTAAAAGATAAAAAGGAGTAAGCAGAACAAGCACCAATGATACTACTGTAAGCAACATTTTGCTTTAAGTCACACTCTTATTTGAAAGAGACCGCCAGATAATCGAAAACTAATATTCTTAACAAACTCCACCAAAAAAAAATCATAAGCCAGTAACTTGTATATAGTATAGTTTATACATACGGTAATATTGCATCGCGGAAAGAAAGTAAATTACATAATATTCCACGTTACTACTTTCTATTCATTCTTTATTACCGTCAACTATAATAGTTTAAACGAGAATTGTATATGTGGTTCAGTTCAATAAAAATTAAAACTCTTATGATTGTGAACATGCTTTGAGGACCCTGGCGATTTACTAGAAATGAGCTGTCTACACTATTAAATAGGAAGACTGATTTGACCTCAATTAGTCATGGATTTGAATGATTATGGATGACCAGCAGAGATTAAATGCCAAATATCATAATAGCTGGAGTCAGTAGAGTGGGTACCTTTCTTTTGAAAATCATAGTAATTTACGTACTTGATTTTCACAGTTTTTCATTTTTGGTCAACCTTATAGCAGTTCAATTTGTTAAAATGATAGAATTATATATTGATAATATTCAGTCGTACTGTGTAGAACATCAATAGTAGGAAGTTCTCACAAAGAGTCTCAAAGAATATATATATATATATATATATATATGTATAAATATTTCAAAATCATGAAAAACTTATTTCAAAAAATTTTAAATGAATTATTTTGAAGTGAGTTTTAGAAATACCCACAATATGATATGAATAATATTATTGTATACATACAACTAAAAACGTATATTAGACCTCCACTAAAGATGCTTTTATAGTATGAATATATTTTAAGTTTACAAGTGGTATATGTACAATCTTGATCACAAATAGAAATGTATACTTAAGTTCATGTTCTAGTTAAGATAGCTGAATAAATCCATCACAAACACCTGTACCGATGACGAGTCTTTGAATTGAAAGGAGACATGAAAACAATACGTCAAATATTTTCAACCATAATGGGAAGATAGTCGGTCACACTCAACAACTGGCCTTTGTTTTGGGTTGTTTCATTAAAGGGTCCCGAACCAGTGGTGGTGAATACTTTCTCCTTATCTCTTTCTCAATATAAACGATGCACCATTGCTTCCTTTTAAAATACACTTTAAACATCACACAATCATCAATTACACCACAAACCCCATAATAAGAGAAACTTTTTATGAAAACACAACAAACAATGAGGGAGGAGGCAGTGAAGAATTTGGAAGAAAAGAAAAAGAAGTCTTGTTCACCGAAAGGAGTTGGGAAGTTTCTGAACAAGAAGAAAGGAAAGTTCTACATTATTGGGAAATGTATTACTATGCTTCTTTGTGCACACGAGTGATCCTCATCATCACACACATTATTTGTACTGCATGTATATATACAGAGTTAAAGATTACATCTATGCGTGTGTGTTGTTATATTTATATTCTTGTTCTTGCCAACTGTATACACATATATACACACCTGTGGACAAAAATAAATAAAATAATATAAAGAACATGCGACATTATGCTTGGTGTAGCCACCTAGAGTTACTCACAAACCAACTAATTAATGAGATTTTGATTGATTACACTAAAATTAAAATATCTATGTTATTCAAAATTTCGTGTTAAAAAAGAGTATGTTATTCAAAATATATTTTAAATAATCCAATTTGTATTGTTATATTATTCAAAATTAAATTTAAAAGCTCATGTAAACTCTACATTATTAAAATTATGACAGTAACATGTATTTAAAGTCTAATGTTGTTAAATAGTGGATTTTAGTTATCTTGGTGTGATTCCAAATGTTTTGCTAGACTTTTTAAATCAAAAATATAAAAATGCAAATCTCATGATTTTTTTTTATAAAACTTGGAATATTTTATTTATAAGCATAACATCTTTTTAATTCACCCAAAACCATGCAAAAGTTGACAATACCCTAAAACAGAAATAAAATAGTTATAAAACGAGTGAAAAAAGCAAATTAATTTAGTTGTTTCGTCTTTGATAATGGGCTTGGGCCTTTTTCATACTGGATCATCATCGTTTAGCTCAACAGTGCTTTTTAGCCCAAACAATCTTACATGTAACATGACATTATCGTCCTCGTCTCTCTCTCAATCTAGCTCCGTTGCGCCACCGTGGTAGCTCGTAAAGGTCACGCTCCCGACGCAGCCTCCTTGGTTCATCGCTTTGCCGGGACTTCTTCAGGTAAAAAAAGTTTGCTTTCTCTCTGAGTGATGATTAGATTGTTGAGTCTATCAATCAATATAAGAGATCGATTGATTACACAAGGGAAGTAAGTTAGATTTTAGTTTTTAGGTTCAGTTGTTTGTCGTAGCCATGAAGAGTTTTCTTACATTAGGTTCGGTTTCAATTTATCTCCACATTAGTTTTTTATTTTAAAAGCTACCCTTTTTATTTTTTATTTTGGCACAGCTAAGGTTTCTGGTTAGTAGCTTCAGTGATTGCTGAGGTAACAATGGTTGTAGAAACTCTCGACAGTTCCTTTGAGGGTTCAAAGAGGAAACATGCCAACGGTGGTGAAGGAACTCACCTCGATGAGCTTAGCAATGGAGACACTGGGGTGGGTTCGTCATCCGTGAGTTTGAACCATTAACTTTCCTATTTGCTGCCACGTTTTTTTTTTCTTTTTGGGGGTTCATGTGTGTGTCAATGTCTTTACGCAGAAGAGAGCTAGGGTTTCAAGAGGAGAGATGACGTTTCAAGATATCTACGGTGCAGAGACATTGCTGAATGAAGAAGATGAGGAGGATGATAGTGATTGGGAACCTGTGCAGCAGACGATGCCGGTTGAGTTTGTGAAATGGTGTTGTGTTAATTGCACTATGGCGAATCCTGGTGATATGGTTCATTGTTATGTATGTTTTGCTTACATTTACATGTTTGACTACTGCTTTTATCATTACCAATTGCCTGCATACGTATGTGCACAAGGCTAAGCATGACTAAAGTTGATTCCTTGATGCAGATATGTGGTGAGCACAAGGAATCTGGCATCCTGAGGCATGGATATTTTGCATCTCCGTTTTTCAAAGACACTGGTCTCACCGAAGTTGAAGAGAAATGTGGAGGTAGGTGTTAACTTGTTTTGCTTCTTTTTGAACATGTCCTTCTAGTAACTCTAGGCATGCTCACTTATCTTTTATCTTGATCTTAGGAAGCTCATCTGCAACTAGCTCAACAGCTGTTGGTTTCGACGAGAGAATGTTGCTACACTCTGAAGTATGATTCTGTTACTGTTATAGTTTCCTGAGAAATCTGTACGATTTGTATTATATCTCCAAAGCTTTTTTCCGTGCAAGTGTTGCTATTTTAACGTGTGTTGATGGCATGCTTAATAAGTTCGAAGTGAAGGCACATCCACATCCCGAGAGACCTGATCGTCTTCGAGCTATAGCTGCTAGTCTTGCCACAGCTGGTATACTGTCGTTAGCATATATCTTCCAGTTTGCCATATTAATATCCTTAAAAGTAGTTTTTTTGTATTCACAAAGTTTCAAAACTTGCAGGCGTCTTTCCTGGAAAATGTTTGCCTATTCATGCACGGGAGATCACGAAACAAGAGCTCCAAATGGTGAGCTTGCTACTTAATTGTCTTTGAGACATCTCTAACTGCGAGTAGTTCGTTTATTTCATTACTTTTTGCAAACAAGTCATTAACTGGTTTGTGTTATTAAATTTTTAAGGTCCACACTTCAGAGCATGTTGACGCGGTTAATCTCACAAGCCAGCTTCTCTACAGGTTTGAATTTACATGTAACCTTTAAATGTTCAGCATGCAAACACATGCTTGTTTGTTTACATGATTTGTTTGGTTTATTTGTGCTCTCACAGCTCATCTTTTTTCCCATTGTCTGGCAGCTACTTCACCACTGACACTTATGCTAATGAGTATTCGGCACGTGCTGCTAGACTTGCAGCAGGTTTGTGCGCTGATCTAGCTACAGAAATTTACTCTGGCCGTGTAAAAAATGGTTTCGCTTTGGTATGTTAACATTCACCATAAATTTAAAATTTAAAGTCATTTGCTTGAAATTGTAATGATACCATGTCAGCTGTAAGAAATGTTTGAATGAGTCAGGTGAGACCTCCCGGTCACCATGCTGGCATCAAACATGCTATGGGATTTTGCCTTCACAACAATGCAGCTGTTGCTGCATTAGTAGCACAGGCAGCAGGGGCAAGGAAAGTGCTTATTGTGGACTGGGTAATGTCGCTGATAACTCAATGCTTGGTGGTTTTGTAGGACTTTCAAACTTTTTAATTCTTGTTCTTTGCATCATGTGTTAAGGCGAATAAGAAGATTTTCTCTTTTGTTGCAGGATGTCCATCATGGAAATGGAACCCAAGAGATATTCGAGCAAAACAAATCTGTAAGTATCCCTAATTCTATAGAGTCTTCTCGTTAGTTCTTGGAGTGTTGGATGCAGTAACTTGTTAACTGACTTTTGCTACACTAACTGTTGGGAACAATTGTATAGGTATTGTACATTTCCTTGCACAGACATGAAGGGGGAAACTTTTATCCTGGTACCGGTGCTGCTGACGAGGTACCATACCTATGCCTTTCTGTTGTATTCCTTAGTAGGCTTAATTGCCGCAACATTGTGTGGTGTGGACATCCATTGAAGTGTAAGAAAGCAAAAATTACTAACATTATGTGTTGTGCAGGTTGGTACAAATGGTGCTGAAGGTTATTGTGTAAATGTTCCATGGAGTTGTGGTGGAGTTGGTGATAAAGACTATATATATGCCTTTCAGCATGTAGTTCTACCCATAGGTTCGTGTTCTGCTTTCCCCTTTTGAGTTTGTTTCAACACTAGACTTTACAAATATCTGGTTTCCACAAACCAGGCTTTGGCTTAGTTGATGATCAGGAAGTAAACCGATCTTCTGAATGTGCATTCATTCTTTATTAAGTCTAATTCTAAGTGGAGCCCTTCCCTTGCAGCTTCTGCATTTTCTCCTGATTTCGTCATCGTATCAGCTGGATTTGATGCGGCTAGAGGAGACCCATTAGGATGCTGTGATGTAAGTTTTATATTCTCAGGGCTTACATTGACAGATTCTGTATTGTTTTGTGGACCTCATCAGATGATCTTCTATTCAATCTTTTTGCCAATTCCATATTGGTTTCACGAGATCAAGTATACTCTTTTACTTTCAGGTAACTCCAGCTGGTTATTCTCGAATGACACAGATGTTGGGTGATATCTGCGGTGGGAAAATGCTAGTTATTCTCGAGGGCGGGTACGTGTTTTCGAAGTCTCTTGTTTTCAAGGGGCAGCTGTTAAAGCTTTTTATCTTGGTCATTATTTGCAGCTACAATCTTCGCTCCATCTCTTCTTCTGCTACAGCAGTGATCAAGGTTAGTTCAATCTCCATATCTTTCCTCCACAGGGAGACAAACGTTTATTCACGATCCCTCTTCATCTATAAAGGTGCTGCTTGGTGAAAATCCTGAGAACGACGACTTACCTATAGCTACCACGCCTTCAAGAGCCGGCTTGCAAACTGTTGTTGATGTAATGAATATCCAAATGAAGTTCTGGCCATCACTTGCTACTGCCTACTCAAAATTACTCTCTGAGTGGGAAACACGTCTGATCGAAAACAAAAGTGAGTGATCCTTCCCAATAAACAACAACTGCATCCTTCTTCATCGCACTTTTCTCCTAATAAAATCTCTCACCTGGTTTTACAGAGAACCAGGTGAAAAGGAAGCCTGTTCGTGTTCCCACTTGGTGGAGATGGGGAAGGAAGAAGTTTATGTACAGGTTTCTCTCTGCTCGTATATGACTTCAAGCTAAAGAAGATGGTAGAACACAATCTTCCTAATCACTCGTAGCAATTGTATTCTAACTCAAACTCTTTTGGTACCACGAGAATACTATGTAACTGCAGGTCACTGATCGTCTAGATGTCTCGATTCTGTTCAGTATTTCTTTAGCGTTAAGTGACAGAAAGAATTGTATTTTGTCTGAAGCTTTCTCATAAGAGTTTGCAACCTTTAATCTCGAGCTGCTCCTATGGATTATCTGATTATCTAGCAAACATTTGCCTATAAACGAATCCACAATTTGAGTATTTTTGTTATGTAAAGAAAGAAAAAAAATGTACTTCGTAGAAACATGATTAGCGACAAAACTGTTTGATAATAATAGATATTCACATATCATTGTTATCCAGGTAGTTTAATTATGTGATTAATGTTTTAGATAAGTTATTTTGGAGCGCCATCAGACCATATCAACTGAGCTAACACCATTTTACCATCGTCCAGACCATTCTCTGAAACCATAAATTTGAAGGATTCTCGTGCATTGTATTAAGACCATCAATATCAGTGTCCCTTAAGGGAGCCCTTAGGGGAGGGACGCACGGAGGCCGAGGGATAAAACTGGGGAAAAGCCCTTATCTAAGGGCTGTCCCTTAGCGTTTACCGAACAAAAAAAAAAAAAAAAAAAAAAAAAAACCTTAAGGGCTCCTAAATTAAGGACCCCTATAATGATGCTCTAAGAGCATCATTATGGGTGTCCCCTAATTTGGGGCCCTTAAGAATTTTTTTTTTTTTTTTTTTTTTTTTTGTTCATAAAAGTTAAGGGACAGCCCTTATATAAGGGCTTTTCCCAAGTTTTCTCCCTCGGTCCCCGTGCGTCCCTCCTTAAGGGCTCCCTTAAGGTACCACCAATAATGATGGTCTAAGGGACAACAGTTCTGAAACTATTCTAACTTCCAACTTAGTTCCCAACACTCTGCTTTGTATGTGGACTTCCACATACCCACGCTTGTTACTGTTCTAATTTAAATAACAGTAACCTTTATCAAGTTTTATGGTTTAAGAATTATCTAAATTAAATTATCTTGTCCCACATAACCTAATTAATAAAATCAAATCGGCGGAACCAGCCAGTTCTTTTTCTCCGTTTAAATTGTCAATGGCGGAAAATCATCTTGTTGCACTGATATCTATACTGACTAATCAGGTAGTTTTGAATTTACTTTTTAATAAATAAATGCTGACGCATGTTTATTGCATTTTGTGATAGAAAGACTATTGCAGATGATATATATATACATTGGTCGACGAATCAAAATTGAAAAGAATAATACTCTATTCGTTTTAAAATATAAGAAGTTTTAGAAAATATTTGTTGTTCCAAAATTTAATACATTTTATATTTCAAGATAAACTTAACTATTACTATAATCAACTATATTTTCTTATTTAAAATTTATTAGTAGTCACTACTTTTAGTAGAGATAATTTGATGTATACACAGATATTAAAAATAAGGAGGAGTTCTGTTATACAGCAATTTTAGCATCTTTTTGTCATAGAGCTCACGAAATGTACTGAGATAAATAATATTCTGCGATGAATGAACTCAAACACGTCAGTGTTTTAGATAGAGATCGTTGATGCATGCCTCTCGCATGCACGTTCTGTATCATTCATATCATACCCAAAGAATTTAATCATCAATCTCAATATCTCCTAAATTAAGAAGTCATAATCATTGATATTATAAGAGATCATCATCACAAGGAATCGATAAAAGGTCAACACAATAAAATATATCAACGCAAAGGCTACCGGATTAGCCGGTCACCTAACATCCTTTTATATAATAAAACGTAACTCAAGGCATTTCCAGACCAAAAGAGCATCACAACAACAACAAATCAAATATTTTGGAGTTACAAACCCTTAAAGAGCATGGAGATGTCGAGGAGGGAACATGTTTCATCGGTTCACCAGTGTCTAAGCGTGAGCTTCCACGTTTCTCTCATGGTACGTTGTGCTAAACACGCAAGCCGAATCTCGAAGAAGCTTAAACTCAAGCTACCTGGGAGTCCAGCACTGTCTTTTTCGACGATGAAAAGACGTCCTAAGGAGCTCTTAACTACTTTAAGCAACAAGGCGAAGAGTATGGCTGGTCGGAAGAAAAAAACTTACGACGGCTGTGGAGGAGGAAGAGGAAGAGGAGGAATATGGCATTTGGCAGAGAAAGATTTTAATGGGAGACAAATGTGAGCCGTTGTGTTATTCGGGCGTGATCTTCTACGATTGTAGTGGACATCAAGTAAAGGAACTGCCTCCGAAATCGCCATGTGCCATTCTGGTGCCGGAACGGCCGAGGCGTTCGTATGTTGGGTCGGTGTTAAGCTCGACGGATGAGGAATTTGACTGATGTTCTGTTTGGTGTTTCATGAGTTGAGTGGTGATTAAACTCTCTAGAAGTTTTGTTGTTTCTCTTGTGATTGGTAGATGCTATCAAATATTTTATGCAGATTATTGTGTAATCTATTTGGCAAACTAATAAGGATCTAGCGAAGAAAACAATACTACTATACAATAATGTACCCATTGTGGAGTTCTTAAGTTTTTTTTTTCTTTTTTTTCTAGACTTAAAAAAATAAATAAAAAATCAATCAATCACGTGATGCTACGTGTCGCAAATAGTGCAAGGATCGATCCTTATTTAGAAATTTTAAGGATCAAATCCTTAAATTTTGGTGGAATCCACCAATTATTTAATTATTTTTTCCCTAAGGATTCCTCTTAGGAACTCCCCATTGGAGATGCTCTTACTCTCGTCGTTTCCTTGAAAATAGCCATTTGATCATTTACGTCTTAAAAGAAAGTAAATAACTAGCCAACAAAAATATATTTTAAAGACATGATTATTGAAGGGTTCTTAACGTAATATAAGAACCGTCTTTTAACTTTAACTAAAAAAATTTGAGAGACGATTCTTAAATAAGAATTCTGCAATAATGATGACCTAATAGATTTCAGGTGACGTGACGTACATGCACGCCAAAAATCTTATAAAAGTTATACATAACCAGATATATTCATTTTTATTATTTATTAACGGAAACAAAATAACAAAATGTTATAGTAGTAGTATATTTATATTACCATGCATGAACCATGTTTATCCTCCATATACCGAACACGTCAACTATCTTACGTACCCTGAACCAGATCATACCGACCGGTTAAGGTTAAGCACCAGGGGCTGCATCTTTAGCCCTACCATGGAAATATCCACCATACTCTCTAGCATAATCTTTGACGTGAGAGGCCGTATCATAGATCCGTCCACGTGCATAATCCATTTGATCCGATCCCGCCGGGTGCTTTCCCTGGAAATAGCGGTACCCCCACGACACTACAGCCACCGTTCCAACGAGAAAACCGGCGACCGATAAGAACCCACCAACACCGATAAAAACAGGGATCCATACCGGACTTGAGATGATGATCAACGGAAGAAAGACAATGAAGCTGATCCCGAGGGCCGTCACGGTTAGGCCTAGGAGGAAGAGGAGGATTCCACCGGATATGAAGAGAGCGAGGAAACCAAAGAGCTGTGAGGAGGTTGGTGAATGAGATCGGAGAAGGCGGAGAAGAGAAGCGTAAGGGGTAGTTTTCTCGGTGGTGGTGGTGTTGCTGCTGCCGTGGATGGGCCAATACTGTGCATCGCCGCTAGAGAACGTTTCCGCCATTGTAGAGTGACTTGTTGCATTTGTGTGGTGACAGAGAACAGAAATAGGAAAAGGGTTAAAAGAAACAAACAAATGGAGGACAAAATTTTCAGCTTTGAGGTGGCATTCATGCAGACACGTGGAGATTGGTCTCTGTTTTCATGTTTTGTCTTAAATCGAGAAATTTGGTTTACCTCCGGTTTAACTAAAAATGTATTGGTTAAGTTTGGTTCAGTTTATTTGCCACCAAAAGTAAAAGGACTAATGGCAATAAAAGAACACTAAACACATTCTCAAGTTACAAGAAGAGAAATCAATCAGTAGTAGCCAACGCCTCTAAGCTCAGCAGAACTTGGCTGCTGCATATCACCAGCTTTTCCAAGAAACACAACTCGGCCTACATGGAGAAGAAACAACAAAGATCAAGATCTGATTCTTTCAAAATGAGAAGAAAAAAAACGAGTTCTTGGAGTGTTGAGCCAGTTCATACCGTTTCTACGAATGGCTACTTCTCTTATACGTCGAACCAAACCAGTAACCGGATCAGTGAAAATCTTGGTCTCCAGATTACCCTCCAAGTAGACAACAGTGCTGTTGTATAAGCACCACAAAGACATGTTACCAATCCCACACAAACAAACATAAGCTACCAATTTATCTTAAAGTTTCATCCTTTGATGTTGAAGATAAGGTTCCTCACTAACCCAGGTTCAACGTTCTTCAAGACAAGATCAGCCAAACGTTCAGGGTAAACAGAGACACGGTGCCACTGCACAGAAGAACGGTTAGCATAATGACAACGAGCCCAAGATGGATAAGGCTAAAGCCCAATCATCAGAATGTAAGCCCAAGCCTGAGACAAGTTCAGCTAGACTGCAACGGTCACATTTACGTGAAGAAGAAGAGAGTAACATTAAAAGCAAAGCAAAAGCTGCAGATAGTACACAGGACAAGATGGTGACATCAAACAGATTCTCTACCCTTGGATCACTAGGAGATGATTGATAGATGACATGTGTACTAGGGTTTTAGGATCTTTGATTGTCATATATATTCACGATTGTGTAACTGAGAAGTTAAGAGAAATTAATACAATGAAATTCATAAAACTCTGTTCTTCAAACACAATACTCTGAGTTCTTGCTTGTTTTCATGGTATCAGAGCTCATGGAAATGCCTACCATGGGACTCGTCTCTGTTCCGTCTTTGAGCATCACCAACTGCGTTACAGTGAAGCTCACGGACCGAAACTATGTTCTCTGGAAAAGTCAGTTTGAATCGTTCTTGTCGGGACAGCGCTTGCTCGGTTTCGTTACAGGAGAGAACCCAGCTCCATCAAGCACCATCTCTGTTCCAGGCATCAACAACACCCCTATGGAGAAACAAAACCCAGACTTTCTCACTTGGTTTCAAATAGATCAAGTTATTAAAGCTTGGATTCTGGGTACTCTGTCTGAAGATCTTCTCAGCGTGGTCATTCAGTGCACAACCTCTCAAAGTGTGTGGCAAGCATTAGCCACTCAGTTTACAAGGGTCTCTTCTTCAAGACTGTTTGAGCTGCAACGTAAACTACAAACCATTTCTAAAGGTGAAAAGTCCATGACTGACTACTTGAAGGAAGTTAAGTCTCTCTGCGACCAGTTGAACTCAGTGGGGTACAGTGTAGACGAAAAGATGAAGATTTTTGCTGTTCTTCATGGACTTGGGAGAGAATATGAACCTATCAAAACAAGTGTAGAAGGATCTCTTGACAGCTTCCCTGCTCCATCTTTCGAGTCAGTGGTGCCAAAGCTGATAGGTTATGACGACAGACTAAAAGCATATGAAGATACAAAGTCTGTCTCTCCCCACATAGCCTTCAACGCTACTCAAACAGACCACAGAACTCCTCAGTTTTATCAGCAGTCTAACCGTGGTCGGAACAACAACCGCTACAACAGAGGCAGAGGTTCTTACTCAACCCGTGGCAGGGGATTCCATCAACAAATTTCTACAACAACAAGTCCATCGAGCTCCTACAATAACTCTTCTAGCTCAGTTGTTTGTCAGATTTGTGGGAAACCGGGGCATCCTGCTCTAAGATGTTGGCACAGATTTAATAACAGTTATCATGATGAAGATCTGCCCTCTGCTCTGGCTGCCATGAGGATAACTGAGATTACAGATTCAAGTGGTCATGAATGGGTACCTGATAGTGGAGCATCTGCGCATATCACCAACAATCATCACGTCCTGCAGCAGTCTCAGCCTTATCAAGGTCAAGATATTGTTATGATGGCTGATGGTAATTTTCTCCCGATAACACACACAGGATCAGCAAGCTTAGCCTCTACCTCAGGTAATCTACCTCTCTCTGATGTTTTAGTATGTCCTGATATTGCTAAATCCTTGTTGTCTGTGTCTAAGCTCACAAAAGATTATCCATGTACATTTGAGTTTGACTGTGATGGTGTTCGTATCAATGATAAGGCGTCAAAGAAGCTCCTGGTTCTGGGAAACTTCAATAATGGTCTGTACTCTCTTGGAGAACCGCGGTTGCAGGCTCTCTACTCTACGAGACAGAAAAGTGCTAGTGATACAGTGTGGCACAGGCGTTTGGGACATCCTCATGCGCAAGTTCTACAGCTGCTCTCCAGGAACAACTCTATTCAAATAAAAGGAAACACCAAGTCGGTGTGTGAAGCTTGTCAGCTAGGGAAAAGCTCAAGACTTCCTTTTTCTGCTTCTTCTTTTGTTGCTTCTAGATGTTTAGAGAGGGTTCATTGTGACTTGTGGGGACCCTCTCCCATGGTGTCTGTACAAGGGTTCAGATATTATGTAGTGTTTATTGACAATCATTCTCGTTTTTCATGGATCTATCCACTAAAACTAAAGTCTGATTTCTACTCTACATTCAAAGCCTTTCAAGAACTGGTAGAAAACCAGTTTCAGTGCAAGATTGGTTCCTTCCAATGCGATGGTGGAGGAGAATTCTTAAGCTCAAAATTTTTACAGCACCTGCAGGACAAGGGAATACAACAGTTAATTTCATGTCCTCATACTCCTCAACAAAATGGTCTTGCTGAGAGGAAGCATAGACACATCACTGAGTTGGGATTATCCATGCTGTTTCAGAGTAAAGTACCTCACAAGTTCTGGGTTGAAGCTTTCTTCACTGCTAATTATCTGGTTAACTTGCTTCCTACAACAACAAATGAAACTTCTATGTCACCATATCAGCGTCTGTTTGGAAAAGCACCAGACTACACTGCTCTGAGAACCTTTGGAAGTGCTTGCTTCCCAATGCTGAGGGAGTACGCAAATAATAAATTTGACCCGAGATCATTGAAATGCGTTTTTCTTGGGTACAGCAGCAGGCACAAAGGATACAGGTGTATCTATCCTCCCACTGGACGGGTTTACATCAGCAGGCATGTCATTTTTGATGAAAGCCGATTTCCTTTCTCTGAAGAGTACAAAAACATGATAGACCCTGCAGGTACGTCTCTACTCCAGGCGTGGCACAAGAGTTTCATAATATCTGAACCAAGCGAGTCAACTGCATCTCAGACTCATCAGCACGATCCAGAAAGACAATCTGCAATTCGTTTTGGAAGCTTACCTGCCTATCCACGTTTTACAGAGGATGATCTGACTCCTGCAACCGAGTTAAACACACCAGCTAATGTAAGTAGCTCAGTCTCCTCTACTACTTCTCAGGAAACTGCATCGCAACCAGCTTCTGCAAATAGGATTGAGACAGAGCACTCAAACTCAGTAGCAGTCAATACTCATGAAAGAACCTCCGAAACCAGACAAGAACCCTCAGTTCCTCTCATCAATACTCACCCAATGGTCACTAGATCCAAAGTAGGTGTGTACAAGCCCAACACAAGATATGTCTTGTTCACTCAAAAGACTGAATTTCCTGAGCCAAGAACGGTCACAGAAGCTCTCAAACATCCCGGATGGAACAAGGCCATGACAGAAGAGTATGGAAACTGTCAAGAGACCAAAACATGGAGTTTGGTTCCGTATTCACCTGATATGCACGTTCTTGGAAGCCGGTGGGTTCACCGTATCAAACTGAACGCAGATGGGACATTAAACAAGCTAAAATCAAGGATTGTAGCTCAAGGGAATACACAGGAAGAAGGTATAGATTACCTCGAAACTTATAGTCCCGTGGTGAGAACAGCAACTGTCCGCCTAGTACTTCATCTTGCAACCATTATGCAGTGGGAAATCAAGCAAATGGATGTGCAGAATGCGTTTCTTCACGGAGACTTGACAGAAACAGTTTACATGCGCCAACCTGCTGGGTTCGTTGATAAAGAGAATCCTACACATGTGTGTCTGCTCCATAAGTCCCTATACGGTCTAAAGCAGTCACCCCGCGCGTGGTATGACAAGTTCAGCAACTATCTACTTGTCTTTGGCTTTGTATGCAGCAAGAAAGATCCTTCCTTATTCATTTACTCAAAAGGAAAAGATCTTATCATGTTGTTACTGTATGTTGATGACATGGTTCTCACAGGGAACAGCTCTACTGCTCTGCAACAACTTCTCGATCAACTCCACAAGCAATTTCGTATGAAAGACATGGGGCAGATGAACTACTTCTTGGGACTGCAAACACATTTTCATGGCGATGGACTGTTTGTTAATCAACAAAAATATGCAGAGGACATTCTTATAGTTGCAGGGATGCAGGACTGTGCATCAGTGTCAACTCCTCTGCCTCTTCAGCCAAACCGAACTCAACACCAAGACGTTTTGTTCTCAAACCCCACGTACTTCAGGAGTCTAGCAGGTAAGCTACAATATCTTACGCTTACCAGGCCTGATATACAGTTTGCAGTTAACTTTATTTGTCAGAAGATGCATGCTCCTACTGTCTCTGATTTTCATCATTTGAAGAGGGTTCTGCGGTACATAAAGGGTACAACTACTATGGGCATTAATCTCAGTAGACACACAGACTGCAAGCTTCGGGTGTACAGCGACAGTGACTGGTCAGGATGTCATGATACAAGGAGGTCTACTGGTGGTTTCTGCACTTACTTGGGCCAGAACTTGATATCATGGTCATGTCGAAAGCAACCTACTGTATCCAAAAGTTCGACGGAAGCGGAGTACAGAACGTTATCGGATGCAGCGTCAGAGATAACATGGTTGAGCCATGTCTTGCGGGAACTCGGTGTCTCACTTCCATCAACACCCGAGCTCTACTGCGATAATCTTTCCGCGGTTCTTCTCTCTGCTAATCCCACCTTTCACTCTAAGACCAAGCATTTTGAGAATGATTACCATTACATACGGGAAAGAGTGGCTCTCGGCGCTGTCACAGTGAAGCACATTCCCGGTCATCAACAAATAGCTGACATCTTCACCAAGTCCCTTCCTGTTCAAGCATTCACTAAGCTTCGCGCCAAACTTGGCGTTGTATTTCCGGCACCACCAAGTTTGAGGGGGCGTAATGACAACGAGCCCAAGATGGATAAGGCTAAAGCCCAATCATCAGAATGTAAGCCCAAGCCTGAGACAAGTTCAGCTAGACTGCAACGGTCACATTTACGTGAAGAAGAAGAGAGTAACATTAAAAGCAAAGCAAAAGCTGCAGATAGTACACAGGACAAGATGGTGACATCAAACAGATTCTCTACCCTTGGATCACTAGGAGATGATTGATAGATGACATGTGTACTAGGGTTTTAGGATCTTTGATTGTCATATATATTCACGATTGTGTAACTGAGAAGTTAAGAGAAATTAATACAATGAAATTCATAAAACTCTGTTCTTCAAACACAATACTCTGAGTTCTTGCTTGTTTTCATAGCATACTCTCTCGGGTCTTCGTTAACCAACGGTCTTCGGTTATTCCTGATCCCACCGGTTCCTACAGAGAAGAGAGTGAGAGTTCTACCACTCTTGAGCTTCTTCTGCAGAGGTAGCTGCCCCACTTGCCCCACCAATATCGCCTGAAAAGATTCAAAAGATAACATTTTTCAATTGAAATAACGTGTAAAAAAACATATGGTACCTTGAAGATGCCAGAGTCAAGGCCGTTCTCGAGTGGACGCTCCTCCATCACGTGTTCTTCTCGATGGTTTGGATCTGAAGACTTCGTTTCGAGGGGAGGTTCGGTGTTTGATAAGTCGGAGATGTTGTTGGTGCAGAAGGACATGGAAGCCTGGGAGAATCTGGGGTTGGAGAGAAGAGATCGATAGAGTCTTCTCGAAAGCTTCGCCATTGAATTCGCCATTTTAGTTTTCGCTGGAGATTTCGAATTGAACGGATTCTTCTGGGTTTAACGTCTTAAACCCTAAAGGGATCAAAGCGGTGAGTAAGTAATTAGAAGTTTTTGGGATAAAGTGCCTACATTATTCCAAATCTAACAATATTTACCAAAACTTTCTAAAATAGAATTTTATCCAACATAATGAAAAGTCGATGAGAAGAAAAATGCTTGTGTCTTTCACCAAAGATACAAGTCACACACGTTCCTTAGTATTTGGATTCTAATTATTAATATTTGTTGAAGCTAATAATTAATTAGAGAGAAAATAAGAAACTAATTGTAAATGATCCATATTTTCACCAAATTAATTATTCCTTCTATTTGTAAATAAAAGATCCATGTTCTGGAAAAAAAATCTTTGTTTCGAAAAGATACATTTTTTATATTTTCAATAAATTAATTAATGACAAATTAAATATTTCAAAAAACATAATTACATTTATTAAAATTTTATTGGTTAAAAATTATGGAGAATAGTTCATTAAAAAACAATACATTGGTAACTACAATTTTATATTTTTCTTAATAAGTGTAAAAAACTTATAATATATATCTTTTAGAAACGTAAGGAGTAGTTTTAAGTAATTCTTTTGGAAATACACATTGTCCACATAGTTTTCAATCTTGTAAATTCAGAACAAGAGAAGTAAATATCGCACAAAATCTTATATAACTCAACAACTTCGAGTCATGTTGTTTTCCACAAGTTATCTTTTGTTTTCAAAAAAGTAAAATACCAAGTCAAAGATGTATCTATTAATTGATCCCTTAAGATGTGGAGAATACTAACAGACCTCCAAGTCTCACCTCTTTTTAAACTCAAAACCTCAAGCATTTACAAGCCATAACGACAAAGAGAAAAATAAGTAGTCCCACTCTCCCATCTTTCTTTTTTGTTTTCTGTTAGAGCTCCCTTTGATATCAATCCAAATACAAGAAATGAGTACATTGAATAAGATCGTTCACGTTACTATTCTTGTTTCATTTTATATGTTTTCATCATGTGTTTCAAGCACTGAGTTTGAAGTTGGAGGAGATGATGGTTGGATCGTACCACAATCTAATAAGACTCATGGAGATGTGTTTAACCAATGGGCTTCACACAACCGCTTTAAAGTTGACGACACTATCCGTATGTATTATTTTTCCTGTATGCAGTTTTCATCTTTACAAACATAATATATGAATAATGAACTCTTTTTATTATTTTGGTAAAAGGTTTCAAGTACAAGAAAGACTCAGTGTTAGTTGTGTCAGAAGACGAGTACAAGAAATGCAAAGCTACTAAACCGCAATTTTATTCGAACAATGAAGACACGGTTTTTAAACTAGACCGACCCGGTTTGTTTTACTTCATTAGCGGTATCTCGGGGCACTGCGAAAAGGGTCAGAAGATGATCATCAAAGTTATGGAGACTGAGTCTACGCCAGATTCTTCTCCTCCTTCCTCGCCTCCTTCTTCTTCTTCATCTTCTTCTCCTCCATCTCTCCCGGCTTCAACTCACAAGAAGAGCAATGCCTTGAAAACAGCAGTCCAGTTCAGTAGTTCCGGTTTTGTTGTCTTTACGATTATAGTTGTTTCCGTTTTTGGTTTAGTTTAGTTAATGCAGATTTTAGGAGCATTTTGTTCTCTTTAGGTTCTTCGTTCACCATTAGGCTGCTTCATTCTTAGGCACTCACTATTCCAAATAAACACATTGATTTATGTTTCAATCAAAATATGTTTTCCCTTTTCTTGTAGCCTCATTATTATTTATATGGATCTTTACAGTTTCTCTATGTGCCTTATTAGTGTTTGTATCAGAAAATAAACTTTAGAGAAATCTGCCACTAATTTATTAAAGAGTTTTTATAATCGCAACCCATACAAGTTAAGTACTAAATTTCAATTAAAAATCACGGTACTATAGCTGTTAATATTTACACAAAACTTGGTGGTAATGAAACAGCCATAAATAAATTAAACAATTCTTATAACAATAAAACTGAAGTATTACAAGAAACATTTAACCTAATTTTCTTTTTAAATAGTGAACAGTTTTACTCTTTAAACAAAACTTGGTGGAAACTTTTATAAAAACAAAAAAAAAAGGTTTTCCAGGCAGTCCTAATCTTTTAGGCCGGTGGAGAGACTTCATGCATCTTTTGGTGTGGACTTTGCTTTGCCATAGGGACTGTAAGGAGAGAAGCCATTGCGACTTTGCTGATTCCTAGCCTTCCTCACCTTCCCAGCTCCACTTTCTATGTTCAGATTCACTTTTGGCGGCGACGAGAAGCAGAACGACAGAGCAACCGCCTGTGACATCCCCATTACAACAAATATATGAAAACCCACAAAATTATGTTGTAAGAACAATGGTTTATGTGAATGAACAATACCTGGAGATCGAGCCGGTGAACATTAAAGATGTCTTTCAGGGAATGTGAATTGTATGCTGCGATATAAGCTCGGTACGCGTCCTTGGCTGTCTTGTTCAGATTATAGTCGTTGGCAACATACTTCTCCTACAGGACAAGAGCAACAAAAAAGAACGGTTTTATTACAACGAATGCAACTACAGAAACAAAGTCATTCACCCACAAAAAGACTGAATCAGAACTATTACCAGCGCGGATCTAACATTCAAAAGCTTCTTCTCATTGAACTCAAGCTCTTTTACAGGTACTTTTGCAGCCTGCGGATTAGAGTATAAGTCGGTAAACAAGTAGGTTTGTTTACACGCAAAAATATCCTAACACACCATTCATACCTTAAGGTATCGAATAAACTGAAGCTCTTCAGGGATCAAGACCAGCAATGCCTTTCCCTTTGCTCCTTCTCCACGAGCTGTTCGACCAACCCTGTGGATATATTCCTGCAAACAACAACAACACCCACAAAAAATCTAAGATGCACATAAACATAGAGAAAAGAATATAGAATAGTAAGAACAAAGTGTTTCTCCTACCGTTGGCTTGTCTGGAGGATCATACTGTATAATCCAGTCCTACAGATAATAAGATTTAACATAATATGATTTCAGTAAATACTATTTGAGTAAAAGCATTAACAGTCGAAGACAGAACCTAGTATGTATACGTACCACCGCAGGAATGTCCAGACCACGAGCTGCCACATCAGTGCACAACAGAATACCTTTTTCTGCTTTCATAAAGTCGAAAAAGGTTTTAGTCCTTCGGTTCTGGTCCAGTCCACCATGGATGTCACAGCTATCAACGTTGATTAGTTTCATGATTTCGGCATGGAACTGTACCGACTTGCACGTCGAGAAGAACACCATTATTTTTTTGTTTAGGTTCTTCTTCAAAAAAGAGATTAGAAGGAGGAGTCTTTTCTCGCTCGGAACAACACAGTAGCCTTGCTCCAATCCTTCATTTGTCACCTTAAAGTGGCAACACATTTAAGTAAAATCAAATCTCCATGGCATGCTCCTTGAATTTTTTATAACCAGAGTGTTTGTGATTCATACCTTGCGTCTACCATCATCGACATCAACGAGAACAGGAGACGTCAATGACACCCGAGCAAGATCTTGAACCTGCACGGATTCACAAAAGTGAGAATAATTAAGTAACAGCAAGTATTAATAATGACAATATCGCAGCTAAAAGAAAATTACCTTGGAGGTCTGGGTGGCAGAGAATAGTGCGGTTTGCCTAGTCTGCATATATATACAGTCAGAACTTAAATCATAACTCCAAACCATAACATATAACATCCAACAAAACTATTTCACTAGTGGGTTTTGGCTGAGGAGAATAGCAATAATACCATGGCATGCTGCTTTATAGGAAAACTTAAAACAAAAAGCAAAGAAGAGGAATCTATGATACTCCAAGGTTAGTATTTATCTAGGTTTGTCATTTCTATTTTTATTAAACATTAATTAAGACTCAGAGAGATGATTTACCTTTGGTAAAATCTTCAGAATCTTATTCATGTCTTCCTCAAAATTTTCTTCCAGGATTCTGTCAGCTTCATCGATCACAAGGCACTGCAATTTATAGGAACATATAATATCTATTATATTATTCATCTACAGCTTGCAGTCGAGGAATCACATATCAAATATTAGTAAGACTAAAAGCCCAAGCTAAAAAATCCAAGTATAAGCTAAACACCCTGTAGTTTTCCCTCTTTAGTTCTATCAAAGAGGCGGCAGAATGAATACATCATAAGCTACTGTATACCATTCATCTATGGCTCTTTTACTTGTTTTGTTTGTCTATCAAAAAGATGCCCATGTGGCTCAACAGTAATAGTTTTCAAAATCTGCTTACTCAAAAATAAGACAAGAACACTGTCCAAATGGAACAATGAAAAGGACAGTACCTTGAGGTGTTTATAAATGAAACCCTTTGTGTGTTGAAGATGGTCAAGAAGACGTCCAGGGGTTGCTATCAACAAATTAGAACCATTTGCAATACGTTGTGCTTCTGTCCTTCTGTTATTGCCACCAATAACCATGCTGACCGTAAGTGAATGATTCTTGAGTAGCTCCTCCGCCACATTTTTTGTCTGCAATATACAAAATCGTACAGTGTGAAAATGAGGATGGGAGGCCGCAGTAACGTGCAACAATATTCACGATTTCACAATTTACAAAACAACTGCAAATGAGTCAGTCAACTACATGAAAGATGAGAAAGTCACAAAGTTTTATTACAGGACTCATCTACTGAGAATGACAGTATGGTAGATAAATAAATAAATAAGGGAACTAACCTGAATAGCAAGTTCCCTTGTGGGGCAAATAACGATGACACCAGTACCGTTGCGAGGAGAGAAACGCTCTTTAAATAGCAACTCAACAGCCGGTATGAGAAAAGCAAGGGTTTTACCAGAACCCGTCCTGGCAGCACCAAGAACATCTTTTCCTTCCAAAAGGGGAGGAATTGAACCAGCTTGAATCTAAATGATAGCAAATGATTAAAGAGACTTAAGAAACACACCACAAGAAATTGTTTTGCAAAACTGGTCTAAACAAGAGAAAAAAGGTTCAGAAATTTGACGTACTTGAGTCATGTGCTCAAAGCCCATTGACTTGATAGCTTGGAAAGTCTGCTCGGATAAGTCAAGGGATTCAAAAGTCTCATTAGTCATTATCCCTTTCCCAACAATCACCATCTTCTTCTCTTCTTCTTCTTCTTCTTCTACTTCCTCTTCCTTTGCTTCCACCTCTTCCTCGGTTTTGCCTTTCTCCTGTAGCTTCTTCACTTTCTTCACCTTTTTCTCCATCTTGTTCTGGATTTCACCTGCGTTTTCCTCTAGGTTGTGGGTTTCTGCTTCTTCTTCGTCCGCCCTTTGGTTATCGTTCTTCTTCCCACGGTTTCGCTTTCTGACTCTCTTCTTCAGCTCTTCACTGGAGTTCTTCTCCAGCTCTTTAACCATGTCTGCTATCAAATCTCTTAATCAACCAACTCTCTGCAGCAAAAGTACAGAATATATATTAAATGAAAAAAAAAAAAAATTGAGTCTGAAAGAGGGTAAGCTCCAAAACAGACAATACTGCAACCCGACCGAAACCTAAGGATTACTACATCAAACGAGTTTGGAAACAGGTTCTGTAAAAATCCTAGACATTAGGATTGTATTACCAAACTAAAAGGTGGGTGAAGTTTGTAAGAGCTCGTGTATCACAACAGAGCAGGAAAAAAAAATAGTTTACTTTTTTTACCAAATCGCAGTGCTTCGTAAAAGGAACTGCTACTGGGAAAAAAAATAAACAGTAACGAAACGTACATGTAGAAACGAAATCACTCGGAGGATGCGATGGCGAATAGAACTGAGCAACTTTGCTTGAGAGAGAGAGAGAGAGAGGGAAACGCGGCGGAGAGAGAAGATAAGATTTAGGGTTTAACGACTCTTGTATCTTTGACTTATTTTTTTGACAACATAACGACTCTTGTACCTTTGACTTATTTTTTATTGTTAAAGCTTTTAAAAATACGTTTAATTCGGATAAAATGTTAAGGAAAAAACTTATGACTAACATTTGTTTCGATTTTGACCAACAAAATTTTTTTAGAGAAATTCTCTTAGATAGCACATTTTAGTTTGTTTGTCACACAAATAGTTTTTAAGGAAAAAAATGACCAAAATGTTTTTTTAGAAGCTAAAAATTTCATTTTTATGCATTTATACCTCTAGAGTTAACTAATTTGGACTTTAAGGTTTAGAGTTAAGGGGTGGGTTTGGGGTTAGGGTTTCAAATTTCAAAAAAAAATTTAAAAAAATCAAAATTTCAAAAAAAAAATCTATTTTGGTCATTTTATTTTTTGAGGGCTATTTTGTGATAAAAACTTAAAAAAATTTATTTAAGAGAATTGCCCAATTTTTTATACCCATTCTTATTATTTTTTTGTGATCAATTTTATTCGTACATACATAATCTGATTCTATAAGCTCTCAAGAGCTAGTCAAACTTTTAAGATGACAACAATGTGTGACTCTGTTAACTCTCTGTATTGAAAATGTTACACACGAGTATAAGAACACCACCAATAATAAAATATCTTGACAGAATTATTTCATAATATTAATACAATAATTAAATTTTAAATAAAAATCAATAGATCAAATAATAAAATGACAATTAGTGAAGGTTTTAAGGAATTCATTCATAGTTTCTACTACTAAAAATGTCACATCCGCAAAACTTTACTAGTAAAGACAAACAAGAGTAACCAACTCATCATATAACCTTAGTGTTTTTTTTATTATTATGAAATAACATTAAAAAAAAAAAATTAAAAAAGGCTGAAAAATAGAAGAGCCAAGCTCTTTCACTAATCATCGAAGACGGTCTTCTTCCCTGCAAAGACAAGACAAAATCAAAAGTTTTATGAGAAGAAATCCTACAAAAGGCACAAAAACGCCAAGGGAAGAAACAAACCTTGTGCTGAGGCAAGTACACTTGGTTTGTTGGGTGTTCTACGGTCATTATTCCCACGACTTGGGGCACGACCAGGGCCACGACCAGGAGGACCTCTTCCAGGGGGGCCACGACCGGGTCTAGTAGCTGTGAAACGATCACCACCATTATTTCCATCAGCATTCTGTCCTCTTGGTTTAGCCTCGAACACCTGTATGTTCCATCCTCCCAGTTCGCTTCCGTTTAGTTCCAATGCCTTGTTGAATCCATCCTCCTCTTTAAAATCTAGGAAAGCCATCCTGAAATAAAAACATATGTTCCATGAGTATCATCATCACATCACATCATCATCATTCACCGAAGAAGAGTTACTAACCCCTTGGTAGCACCAGACTCTTGATCACAAGGTAGAGAAATCCTTTTAATCTCTCCACAATCACTAAAATGCTCTCTCAACGCACCTTTCATCTGCAATGTTCACAACAGATTTTTTTTTTTAAAGTGTTTGCATCATAGACAGAAACTGGTTTAAAGAAAGTTGAAGATGAGGATCATACATCATATTCACTCACAGACTTGTCGAATCTTGTAACAAAAATCGTTTTAACTTGGCTTCCTTCTCCTTTGCGGTTGAAGTTGCCATCAGCATTGCTGCAAACCCAAAACGATATTAGCCCGGAAAACATATCATGTATTGTAAACAACAACCAACTTTCACTTTCACGACATGTTATGTTTTGTATGGCAGGCAAGAAAAGTACCTGCTTCGTGGAGCAGGCTTCGCGTTAGCTTCAGATAGCCTAATATTGCGGCCTAGTAATGGTTCACCATTCAGTTTCAATGCCTACAACCAACGATACACATCCAGTCATATTCCAACAACAAGGTAACGACTCCAAAGTAAAGAATGACAACTTACCTTCTGAGCTGCTTCTACAGAAGCAAACTCAACATGCCCGTATCCTTTACGACGGCCATCTGGATCTGAAGCAAGTCTGACATCGACGATATCACCAACTTCTTTGAAGAAGTTCTCTCTGTTTATGAGTTATATATGGTATCAGCATTCTATCCGAAGAACAAGAACAAAAAAAAACACTTATGTGCACTTACACGTCAGAATTTTCAATTTGATAGGGAAGGTTTCCAGCAAATAGTGTATTTGACCCTCCTCGGGCCTGAGTGGTCGGTGTCCGAGTGGTTGGCGTCTTTGGCTTTAAGATTAAGAATTAAAACGTTATACTAAACATACCATAAGGAATACAATTGATAATCCAGTATAACAGGATGGAGTTTTTACTTGTTTTGCAATTGATTTCTGCTCTGCCTCCACCATTTCAACATCAGTATCCTGTTTTTTTTTTTTTAATTAAGAGATGATTTAAAGTTAGGATAAAGATATTTATACAGAGCTATTCGTCACACGCAAATACATAAAAGAAGTAACATTACTGGCACCTTTTTCTTTGGAGTTACTTTCTCATCTTCACTCTCCTCCTCACTAGATTCGTCAGTGCTGATTTCTTGTTTAGAAGTTTTTGTTGGTGAAACTTTAGCCTGCATAACAAAGCAAAATAGTTTTACTTGTATTGCCTGAAACTTGTGCAACTAAAAATGATAAAGAAGATAACTTGGTGGAAGAACATACCTTCTTTGCAGGAGGTTTCTCGTCATCACTTTCCTGCAAGTAAGGCAAAGTTATGTACTAAGTGTGTAGAATAAAAGACATTAAAAGGGTAAAAAGACACGGAAACTATCTGTTAAAAAGTAGTACTAGTGTGCGAAGAAGTAGAAACTGTGTCACAACAAACCTCATCATCAGAATCAGAATCTGTTGAATCTGAATCTGACTTGCTTTTAGTAGCAGCTTGAAGATTCTTTGTAGCAGGTTCCCTTTTCTATACAGAAAAAAAATAAAAGAAACAAACAATTCACTTTTCTGTCCCGCTGATTATTTCCGAACGCAAGTAACAATTCATTTCCAAACCTTTTCGTCTTCTGAGTCTTCATCTGAGTCTTCATCAGATTCATCCTCTGAGGATGATGAATCTTTTGCAGCTGGCTTGACACTCTTAACAACTGATGGTTGCTTCTTTGGAGGGGCAGATTCCTATTTATGTTTTATCAACAGACATGAATAGCAAAGTAAGTATATAGTATTCCTTTAACATTGAGCTAATTAACATGAATAACGCAATCCTTACCTCGTCAGAAGAAGATTCATCCTCAGATGATGAACTGCTCTTTGCTTTGGAAGCCTTTGGAGTAGTTGTTGGTTGTTTCTTTGCAGGTACGGATTCCTAACAATGTTTTATAAAAGAAATTGCAAAACTAAGCATGTGTGCTAAGTAAAACTTAAGCATAATATATGAATTGAGCTAACAAGTAATGAAGCAATTCATACCTCGTCTGAAGAAGAAGATTCATCCTCAGATGAGCTGCTCTCTGCTTTGGCTTTGGCTTTCTTAACAACTGCTGGTTGCTTCTTCGGAGAGTCGGGTTCCTATTAATAATAGATAATAAAACATATACAGATAATTATATATAACATTCCACTAACACTGAACCAAACATGTACTGCTGCAATTCATACCTCGTCTGAAGAAGTTTCATCCTCAGATTCCGCCTTGGCTTTCATAACAACTGCTGGTTGCCCCTTTGCAGGGGTGGATTCCTAATTATAATGTCAAAAAAAAAGTACAGCTCACGCATATGGTATCCCTTTAAGATTGAGCTAACAAGTAATGATGTAGTTCACACCTCGTCTGAAGAAGAGGATTCATCCTCAGATGAGCTGCTCTTTGCTTTGGCTTTCTTAATAACTGTTGGTTGCTTCTTCGGAGAGTCGGGTTCCTAGTTATAATTTATCCATCAAAATCACACAGATTAATCATACGAGATGACACTTCTCCAACATTGTATAACAGTGTAACTCATACCTCGTCTGAAGAAGAAGATTCATCTTCAGAGCTGCTCTCTGCTTTGGCTTTCTTAACAACTGCTGGTTGCTTCTTCGGAGGGGAGCTTTCCTAGTTATAATTTATCCACAAAAATTACAGATTAATCATAGATACGACACTTCTCTAACATCGTGTAACAGTATAACTCATACCTCGTCTGAAGAGGAAGATTCATCTTCAGAGGAACTGCTCTCTGCCTTGGCTTTCTTAAGGGTTGCTGGCTGCTTCTTCACAATGACAGGCTCCTGAATAAACAAATAAATTAGCAAAGTTAAGCATGTTGATTCCTTTAACATCAATAGAATGTTTAACGAATCATATGCAGTTAATACCTCATCCGAAGATGAATCTTCAGAAGATGAGTCATCCTTCTTAGATAGAGGTGGTTTCTTATCAAGGATTTTCTTAGTCTGGATGTGTATTTATATAAAATTGTTAGTAATTTAAAGTCAACTTAACCAAAGCTTCACACAACATCAAATGAATTATTGAAGTTATACCTTGAGTTCTTCCTCCGAATCAGAACTACTGGACTGGTTAGTCTCTACCTTCTTTGGTGGTGGTGGTGCCTTTTTCTCAGCTTGAACCAACTCTTTCTTCTGCTTATTAGGATTCTTTTTGATGTCCACATCAACTTCCGCATCTCTCTTACCTAAGTAGCAAACAAGACAAACGAAAACAGCCAAGTCAAAATAAAACATCGTGTTGGGTGGGTCTGAAGCAGACATGTAAACAACTACAAAGCCCGATCATCAATTACAAAGCTTTTCATCGTCCTCCAAACAGAGGGAACAAGAGAACTCGAAACACGAAATCACTAAGACAGAGCCAAACATCGAACAAAAAAAAAAAGACACTTACTTTTCTTCGATGGCTTCTTCGTTAAGACAAGTGCTGCTTCGACCTAGAAAAATCCCCCAAAAAGAATCAACAGAGTTTAGATCACTCCCAAAAAAAAAACAAGACAAAACAGACAGTGAAGACGTCGTAGGAGAGAAAGATGATTACTTTGGTGACGGGTTCTTTCTTAGACTTGACCATGGCGACTGCAGGAGAAGATGACGATCGAATACTGTGTTTAGGGTTATCAGAGTGATTTTGCTGCGAAAAGAGGTTTGGGTGTTTAAGGGATCGGATGCTAAGGAAGATTAGTATTTATAACATCTCTCTAATCTTTTTGTTTTGACCTGAACCGTCCACGTTACTTTCGACACTTGACTCCCAAGCTTTACAGTTTTTTTTTTTGTTTTTTTTAGTATTTTTGTCAAATAAAGAAGTAATAATATATTTTCCGGAAAAGAAAGAAATAATATATTTTAGAGACTTGACTTGCAAGCTTTACAAATTTTGATTTACTGTTTTTTTGTCTGAAAAAAGTAGTATATTTTAATCGTTTGTCTGAAAAAAAAAAAAACTAAAATCGCAAAAATATAGTTTTACATGTATTTTAGTTTATTACATTTCAATTTTTTTTTAAAATAACAAAAAGCTATCCGAACTCGCAACAACCACGAGAAAGAATGCAAACCACCAGGTGTCAAAGACACCACAGACAACACACACTCCAGTTGTGATAGAGACATAATAGCATAAGATCTTTAAGCCTACAAAAAAAAAAAGAGGAATAATCTGCCAAAGCATTCAAGTAGACACCATGATATTGGGATGGCCAACTCCAACCAAGTCTTCTCACCAATGCAAACCAAACAGACTCAAATCAAAAGTTGCAAATGGGCGGTCTAGTCTGGATAAGAGAATTTCATCTAGTCTTTTTGCGTTTTCCATCTACACATTGATGGTGGAGAATCAACACCTTCAGAGAATCAAAGTTGCAAAAATAGTGTTTCAGCGAAATGACAATCACTGGACCTTCAATCATATCAACACCTTCAGAGAGCAGAGGAAGACGAACAAAGAGAAAAAGAGGAGGAGAGAAATGAACACTTCTGGTGGGAAAGTTAAGTTCGACCGCCAAAGCTAAGGGAGAAACGCTTGATTTTGTCGTCTTTAGAGATCGTTGTTGCTATAGATGACATTTCGTTACTAAATTATTCTATAGATATAATTACTCTAATTTATCTATATATTCTTTAGAGGTATATAATCAAAATAACTTAATATTTACTTTTAGAAATTTAAAATAGCAAAATAGCCAAGAGTTCAAGGAATTCATTCAAAGTTTCTACTAGTAAAAATGTCACATCTGCAAAACTTTGTTAGTAAAGAAAAACCATACTACAAATCCAAGAGTAACCAACTCATCATAGAAGCTTAGTGTTTTCTCTCATAAACTAGGCAAAAAAGGGGGATGAAAGATAGAATAAAAGAAGAGACAAGCTCTTTCACTACTCATCAAAGACGATCTTCTTCCCTGCAACGACAAATACAAAAGCAGAAGCTTATGAGAAGAGATTCTACAAAAGGCACAAAAAACTTCAAGGAACGAGGTGAGAAGAAACAAACCTTGGGCTGAGGCAATTACACTTGCTTTGCTGGGTGTTCTAGGTCACCATTGGCTTTTCCAGGTCCTCTTTTGAAGCTGTCACCCCGTCGCCACGTCCAGGTCCTTTCTTGTAGCTGTCACGTCTACGTTGTCTAAGTGGACGTCCACGTCTACGTCCTTGTCTACGTCCACTCTTTTGATCAGCATTCTGTCCTCTTGTGCTAGCTTCAGTCACCACTATGTTCCGTCCTCCCATTTCACTTCCGTTTAGTTCCAATGCCTTGTTGAATCCATCCTCTTCTTTCAACTCTAGGAAAGCCATCCTGAAAGATTAAGAAAATATATGTTCCATGAGTATCATCATCATCATCATTATCATCATTAACCAAAGAAGAGTTACTAACCCCTTGGTAGCGCCAGTCTCTTTATCACAAGGAAGAGAAATCCTTGTGATCTCTCCACAAGCACTAAAATGATCTTTCAAGGCAGTTTTCATCTGCAATGTTTCACAACAGATTAATTTTTAATGTTTTCATCACACAAAATAGGTATTGCAACATGTAGAAGAGATTGGTTTAAAGAAAGTTGAAGATTAGGATCATACTTCATGTTCACCCACAACAGACTTGCCGATTTTTTTAACCAAAATCGTTTTAACTGGGCTTCCTTCTACTCTCTGTAAGTTACCATCAACATTGCTACAAATATCCCAGAGCAAAACGACATTAAGCCCGGAAAACATATCATATAAACAACCAACTTTCACTTTCACAACATGTTTATGTTTGTATATATGGCAGGTAAGAAAAAAGTACCTGCTTCGTGGAGCAGGATTCGCGTTAAAATCAACAAGCTGAATCTTGCGGCCTAGTAATGGTTTACCATTCAGTTTCAATGCCTACATTCCAAACAACCAACGATACATATTAGCAATTCCAACATCAATATAACAGACTCCAAAGGTAAAGAATAGCAACTTACCTTCTGAACTGCTTCTATAGAAGCAAACTCAACATGCCCGTATCCCCTAGCAAGTCTAACAACTTTGATTTCACCACCAACTTCTTTGAAGAAATCCTCTCTGTTTATGAGTTATATAAGTATCAAGTAACACCATTCTATCCGAAAAACAAGAAGAACAAAAACACTATATGCACTTACAAGTTAGATTTCTTAGTTTTAGAGGAAAGATTTCCAGCAAATAGTTTATATGATCCTCCTTGAGCCTGAGTGGTTGGTGTCTCAGCCCCATTTAACAGGATGGAGTCTTTTACTTGTTTTGCTTTTGATTTCTGCTCTGCCTCTGCCACTTCAACATCAGTATCCTGGTTTTTTCCCATTAAAAGTTAGTATAAAGATGTATCCTTAGCAAGTACTTTCTTAGTCTGGATGTGAATTTTATATAGAATTGTTAGTAATTTAAAAGTCAAACCTAACAAAAGTTGTAAAGATATTAACTACTCAGAATCAAGAACTACTACTGGACTGGTTGGTCTCTACCTTCTTAGGTGGTGGTGGTGCCTTTTTCTCAGCTTGAATCACCTCTTTCTTCTGCTTCTTGGGACTCTTTTGGATACCCACATCAACTTTCGCATCTCTCTTACCTTAAAGCAAACAAGACAAACCAAAACAGCCAAGGAAACATTCAAACATCGTGTGTTGGGTCTCAAGTACTCATATAAACAACTACAATGCGCCACCTCATCAATTTCAAAACTTATCATCGTCGTCCACACAGAGAAGTCTAAACAGAAAATTAACCAAACATCAAAGAAACAGCTACAAACCCACAGACAAAAAAAAAGTAGAAAAGACTCTTACTTTTCTTCGATGGCTTTGTCGTCGTTGAGACAAGTGCTGCTTCGACCTAGAAAAATCCCCCAAATACCAAACAGAGTTTAAATCACCTCCCAAAAATTCAGACAAAACAGACAGTGAGGAGACATAAGCTAGACGAAGAGAAAGAGTGATTACTTTGGTGACGGATTCTTTCTTAGACTTGGCCATGGCGACTGAGCTGTTTGCTGCGAAAAAGGGTTTTGGGTGTTTAGCAGTGTTTTTATGTCTGAGCAGGAGGCGAGGTCGAACCGTCAAACCTAATGACCGGTTTAGCTTTTTAAAAGTATTTATTACTCCCTCCGTTTCAAAAAATACAAGTTCTAGAAAAAAATTTGTTTCTAAAAGATTCAATTTTATATTTTCTATGCAGATTATGTCAATTTAAAAAAAACTGATTGCATTTACTGAATTTTAATTGGTTTAAAGTTGTGAGAATAGTTAATTACAAAAAACTATACATTGATAATTGAAATTTCTTATGTTTTATTAATATACGTGAAAATTCTAGAATATGTATTATTTTGAAACGGAGAGAATATTTAAAAACTTTATAAAACTATGAGAAAGTAAAAATGAAAATATAATTTATTTTTATATATAATTTGCAATAAGTAATATATAGTTATTTATTAAAACTAATTAATTTATAGATGTCTTTTGTAATTTTAATAACACTTATTTTAGTTTTTTGTGAGTTATTTTGATAAACAAAACATTTTAAGCTTTTTAGGCAAATTTAACTTTATATCTTTTTAATTAATGTTTTCTGTTATATACAAATTACTATATTTTATATTTTGTCTGAAAAAATAAAATTGAAAAACACTTTTTCCTATTTTTTAGTTTTATTATATTTTAATTTTTAAACTATACAATTTACATTACTAATTTAAATCAATAATATATATCAGTTTAAAATAGAAATGTTAGTATGTTATTTTGTTTTGAATGTGTTATAAAAATTTGGAGGAAGTTCGAATCAGATTATTCTTAGTCTAGGTTTGTAAAAATCTAAAAATATTTAAATGAATTATGTATTTAAAAATGCCACTACATAATTTATTAAGAAATTCAAAACGAATACAGGTGACGGATTAAAATCTAGTTACTGATAATACACATCAATTTAAAATAAAAATGTTAGTTTGTTTGGGCTGTATTAAAAAATAAAAATTAATCCGTTACAATTACATAAATAATTCATAATAGAGGGACCAAAAAACAATAATAAAATACTGGGAGACTAAGATATGCAAAAGTAATAATCATTTTCCGCCGCTGTGTTCAGACTTCTTCTCTTCTTCCTTACTTCCGATCAAAGATTCCCGGTTGTTCTTCAGAGTTAGGGCAAAAGAGAAAGAGAGAAGAAATTTGAGTTTGTCAATTACATCAGACGCGGATATAAAGATGGTCAACCCCTGAATAATTGCGAAGAATCGGATGCCTTGTTTCGTGTTCAAGCAATCCGATAGTAACCTTTCTGTAAAGGTCGTAGCTTTAAGGTAGTTGTGTTCTGCGAATCAACGACGTTGAACCTTGCCCAAGATTGGAGCTTTCGAATATTATTGTAACAGAGGAATCAGTGAAAACGTGGTTGCAAGATACATTGATTGCAAGACTAGTAGTCCCAAGCTAGAGGGAATACACGTTCTGCGTTTTGTTTGGTTCTTTTGATGGAAGAGTCTTCCCAGGTTAGTGAAACTTTGTCTCTTTCACTGCATTGTCTTTGATTACTTATGATGCCTGAGTGTGTGAAATACAATCTTTGAGATTGCTTTACCCATCTAGGAGATCAAAGCTGCTCACAGTGTAGAGTAGATTTTGGTTAAAAAAGGTCTTATAGATTGGTGATGTGTGATGCAAATCCTTTGTATCTGAAGCTTGCTTCATGAATGGGAAGCTTTTAAGTTCAGAAGAGAAATGTTGAGGGAACATTAATATAGCTTAGGACAATCAGGAAGCTGGGATGTCGTAGTGTTAGTGTGTGACTAGTGACTGCATCTGATACTGATAACAGAATGTTACCATAGCATAATGTGATTGTTCTCTTGCATAGCTTTGAAAGAGCGAACTGACAAATAGCGTTAGCCCCTTAACTGTTACTTTGTTTTTCTCCAGGGGAGTTTTGTTACAACCATAAACGAAGATTATGAATCAGTTTGCTGGGGTTGTGGACTAAACCTTGTTCTTCCATCTTACGCACCTGTTTTCAAATGTGGCTGGTGTGGTGCAATCACGAATCAGAATCCAGTCAGACCTGAAACCAGAAGCTTTGGGTTGAGACGTATCCGCGACCGGTGTTTTGTCGCTATTCTTGCTGTTTTTATGCTCTTTGTCATATGTAAGTTCCTCTATAACATAAGTCTAGAAGTGATATCTGTCATTCTCCTATTAAATATACTCTATTATGGTAATAAACTGCAGGTGGTGGGATTTGGGCAGCGTATCCGGTTGTCTTTTCGATCAGCTTGGCTTGCGGGATTTTCCATTCTGTTATAGCAGTGTCTTTGGCGATATCAACATTGTCAACATTCATGGTTGTTTCTTTTAAATGCGCGGGGAAACCAGTTGATATTCTGTATGGAACCCACCCTGGAGTAGGTAACGGCGCACTTAACAACTATACCTTTTGTCACACCTGCTCCAAACCAAAGTCACCTAGAACCCATCACTGTCGCACATGTGGCATGTGTGTCCTCGACATGGATCATCATTGCCCCTTTGTAAGTCTCATGGTTTCACATATGAATCATAGTCTCAGTACCAAGTTTATCATTCGAAACTTTTGTAATACATTCCTTTGATGACTCTCCTTGTTTTATATCAATATATAGAGGATTTAGTTACTAGATTTGTTGATCAACACCTTGACCTGTGTCCTTGTTTGTTGGTTAAGAGCTCAAGACTGACGACTATCCTTGTATTGTATTTGCAGATTGGTAACTGTGTTGGTGCGGGTAATCACAAAAACTTCATCGCCTTCCTTATCTCAGCCATTATAAGCACAAGCTACGCTTCTGCTATGTGTGTGTATTCCCTGATTCATATCTTGCCACCCCTAGAAAATGGAGCAGCGTATGCATCACATGCTAATAATAGTGTATCGATTCTGAGAGGGGTGAAGAATATCATGCTTGCTTACATATCCAACGCTATCTTCATCTCTCTTCGAGGCCTTGTCCTATTATACCTCTTTGTGGCGAGTGTTTCCGTGGCCATTGGGTTAGGTGTGTTGCTATGGCAGCAGCTTAGCTATATCTATGAAGGCAAGACTTACTTAAGCCATTTAAGTTCACAAGGAAGCGAGGAAGATGGTGAAAAGAGCTGCGGGAATCTTTTGACGTTTTTTGGGTGTCCACATTCAATTGAAAGGCACTTGCCAACTATAAGGAACTTGAGGAAGAGACATAAGACATGAGAAGAAAAGGAGAATGGTGAGTCAATATGTTCTGTTATGTTTCCTCCTGCAACTTCTGGAGCTTGTTTTGGGTAATTCAGAATGATTAATCATACTTGGAGCTAACAGGTAATGAAGATGAGCAAAGTTTGTATCTTTTTTGTGAAAACTAATGTTTATAGAATATAGTTTGTTCCTATGCCATGAAATCATTAATAACAGTATCAGAGGGGTTGCACAAAAATCTTGTACCACATCATCATCAGTGACTTAAGGCAGTTCAAAGCTTCTGGCTATCTTTCACGCACTTGTCCATAGTTTTAACATATCCCACCATCAATACTTTTTTAACTTTTCCATGCTTTGTAACAAGAAGGAAGTTCAGCTAAGCACTAATATAATAGTACAAAATGAAGATACAGTTTGCAACTACTTTGTGATAGTCAGGTACACCATTAACAGTGTATGCTAATTGTCTAGACTTCCATGATAACATAATAATTCACAAAAGGGGAGCATTGAACTGTTAAAGCTTCAAGCTCTGTTCACCAAAAGGAATTGCAAAAAAATGGTTGGCTTCCCAAGAACACTCTTTACGTTGTCCTTAACACTGCGGTTAAGAGATTAAAGTTGCCAGTCTATAGGGGGAGTGCCCATTTGCTCGAGTAGCTGGTTCGCTCGAGAGAAATGCCTGTCCAAACGTGGAACATTAATTATAACTCAGCAGTCGGGACAACATAAGCACAATGCGCAAGTCATGACATGTTTTGCAGACTCACGGAAACATAGGTTACATTATGCTTTTGAATAGGCAGGGGAGAGAGAGAGAGAAAAAAAAGGTTAAGTGGACTTAAGCTAACCTGCAATTGAAGAAGCCTCTATGCGCAGACAAACCAGATGGATGAGCTGCTGTGAGAATGTGATGTTTATTCCCATCTATCAACCTGCAATGGTCATAAGAAAGCTTGCAATCTCATACAAGACAGACAATGACAATGCATAGGCTTAAAAAAGAAAAAAATCAAACCTACTTGGATTTCTCTTGAGCGTATTTTCCCCAGAGGAGAAAGACAACGCCTTCCTTCTGCTGTGAGATACTTCGAATAACAGCATCAGTGAATTGTTCCCATCCTTTCTTTGCATGTGAATTCGGCTGTTTACTCCTTACTGAATCACAAGTGCAAAATAAACCAACATGTGTAAGAAGACTTGCATGATTTTGACTTTTGACAGTTCTTTACTTACCTGTAAGAACAGCATTCAACAGCAGAACACCCTAAGAGAGGAAGACAAAAATGAATTCCATGATCTTCTTCTCCGAGTAAACTGAAAACTGATGTAACAAATAAGTAGACAGAGAGATCTATTTACCTGCACAGCCCATTTCTGTAGATTACCATGAGGAGGGATTGAACAGCCAACATCTTTCTGAAGCTCCTTAAATATATTCAAAAGACTAGAGGGAAGCTTCTCTCCTTCAGGGACAGAGAAAGACAAACCCATAGCTTGACCAGGTCCATGGTAAGGATCCTAAACCAACCAAAACAGAAGCACAACAAAGAATCCATAAACTCTTCAAAGAAACCAAATTGTTCCTTCAAAAATATGATGTACCTGTCCGATAATAACAGCCTTGACTCGATCAAAAGGAGTTGTATTTAGAGCATTGAAAACCAATTCCTGCGGCGGGTAAACCGGAGAGCCTTTACCGTCAGCAGTGATGATCTCACGTTCAAGGAAACAAGAAAGGGTCTTGGCGTAAGGCTTATCCAATTCTCCAGGGAGAGCTTTAAGCCATGATTCTTCCACTAAGAGCTCAGCCAATGCCACGTAGCAGCTTCCTTCAGCTACACAAAATTTCCCAAGTCCCAAATCAAACTACATCTCAAAACCCTAGAAAGTCTCTCTTTTTCCAAGCTTTAGCTACTGTAAATCAGTTAAAGGACGAACCTTTCGCCTTTGTGACCTTCTCGGAGCAGACGGCGAGGTTTCGCTTGGATTTGGCTACGGATTTGTTGAACTCTGAGCGAGAGATTTGCTCTGGTGTAAGGCCGGACGAGTCGTCGGCAACGGTTATGCGCGGCGGCGATTTTGCTGCAGAGTCCAAACCGTGGGACCCACCGGCGGCGGAAATGGCGGGAAAAGAGGAAGAAGGTTTGAGGCGTTTGGAAGGGTGGAAAAAGTCCATTAGGGTTTTAGATGTTGACGAAGCCATCTCCGTTTCAGATATCAAATTCACTTCAGGAGAAAGTTCCCAACCCTTTTTTTTTCTTTCTATTCCCGGTAAAATCCAGATACGAGTTTTAAAATGGCGGGAGCGACGGTACAAACCGGTTTAAACCGGTTCGTTGCTGTATGTAATTGGCACTTCCAATTTCAGGGACAAAATGTTCAAATACTCTTACTAGTTAATCTCAAAGAGAAATTCCCTTCGATATCACCTTTTAGTTTGTTTGTCACAAAAATAGTTTTTAAAAAAGAGAATGACCAAAATGTTTTTTTTAGAAGCTAAAAAAATCATTTATATACATTTATACCTCTAGGGTTAACTAATTTGCACTTTAGGGTTTAGAGTTAAGGGGTGGGTTTGGGGTAAGGGTTTCAAATTTGAAAAAAAAAATTAAAAAAAAAATCAAAATTTCAAAAAAAAAAGTCTATTTTGGTCATTTTATTTTTTTAGGGCTATTTTTGTGACAAAAACTTAAAAAGGGCTATTTAAAAGAATTGCCCAATCTCAAATGCTCTTACTCATTCTTTTACTCTCTCTACTCTTAATAAAATAAGAAATTTTTATTTACCCTTATATTTTCTTCTTCAACTAAAAATTAAAATTTTAAATTTTAAATTTTAAGTATTAAATTTTGAGATACAACTAGATAAAACTAGAACTATAGTTATATCAATTTATACCAAAATATACTATTATCAAAATACAACTTCGTATAATTATGTTCTAGTTTTACCAAATTATATTTTGAGAATGATATAACTTAATATAATTAGATTTTAGTTTTATCAAATTATAGATCGACAATGATACAATTTGGTCCTAGTTATACAATTTTACCAAGTTACACTTTATTATTAATATAACTTAGTAAAATTGCTTTTCTAAGTTTGTAGTTTTACTTTCATATTCTAGCTTGACATCTGTGTTTTTAGATCCTAGTCCTAGCTTCGCTGGAGTGCTAATCATTAGTCTCTGCTGTTGGAGGCTACTTCTTCCGTTTTTTAATGCAAGTGATGAATGATTAGGTGAACACAAAAATAGGCTCCCATTAAGCAAACACTTTAATGATTATCATAAGAAAAATCATAATAGCAAAAGCTGAAAAGAGACACTCATGGAGATATTGTTATTAATAGACTGACACAAAGACAAACTCACATATTATAGTTAGTCACAATGCATATATAGCAAGATATAATTGCATCAACCAATATATATATAAGAATATGCTTCTAAGCTCTAAGAGACATTGCCAGAGATCAAATCTCCTAGAGATGTTGTGCTGACTGGTCCATGTATTGAAAAACCGGTGGTGCTCTTTGTGCTGGAAACTGAACAAGCTGATGTGAAAAACCATTTGGGTTGTTGATGTTGTTGTTGTAGCCGTACACGTCCATGTTCTGTAACCCGTTAATCCCAGTTCCTTGTGTCCAAAGTGACCCTGAATAATCTTCCACATTCATGTTGTTGCTATTAGTTTCTTGTACCCCAAGAAAGACAGAGTAATCATCTATGTTGTAACAGTTTTGATGAAACTGGCCTGGAAAAACATTAGCACAGTTGGTGTTGATGCTGCTGTAGGGTAACATGTTCGCGCACAAGCCTTCGTTCATTCCCGTTTCTTGTATCCCAAGTAAGCTCGAGTAACTTTCCATATTAGGATTCTGATGTATCGTCAGTGAATCCGGAAGCGGAGCTAGAGATTGCGCTTGGTTAAAAGCTGATGTAGAGGCAGGGAGTTGCGGTAACGTACCGATTCCATGGTTATACAGATCCATTGAAACATGATTTGAATGTTGTTGAAGATGATTCATCTGTTCTTGACCAGACATATTAGTGTAATACATATTCCTCTGTCTCTGAGATTCAGCAACATATTGAAGCCTATGTTGCAGTAAGGTTTGACTACGCTCCAAGGACTGAATCAGTTCCGTGAGCTGCTCCACAGAGTAATTATCAAAACTCGGATCCCAATCCGGATACTTGCAACTGGATCCAACTTTCTTCATCTTCTTCTTGTTGGAGTCATCTTTATTAATCTTCTTGAGAAACTTGTCAAGATCATATTGTCCTTTGCGCCGCTTCATATCACTTAACACACTGTACCTTCGAGCTATGTCTTTGACCTTCTCTCTGTCTTTAGGCCATGTCTTAAGCTCTCCCTCTGATCCGTAGTAGATGACGCAGAGTTCGATTCCACAGAGAATTGAAAGCTCTCGAGCTTTCTTGAAGACAGTCTCTTGTCTTTTTGCTAAGCTTGTAGCTTTCATAGAAGAAGTTTTCTGAACGAGGGTTTGTCGAATTCGCGACGAAGACGAAGGTAGAGAAGACAAAGAAGAAGAAGACATTGTTATGTTTGTGTCTGTAACTGTGTATTGGAATGAAAAGAGTTGTGATTATTATTATTTGTTCATATGTTTCCAAATATATACAAAACCTAATATGCGAATTTTCTATTTTCGGTATCCCTTCTATCTTTTTTAGTCATTAAAGTCGAAATATCATTTATGATTTATGTAAGATTCGGTTTCCTCTTTTTAGTATGATTTTCCTTTTTTAATTAATTTCGATGCTAAACTATGTATTTTGGCTAAATAATTAGGAAAATCTTTACACATACAGATTGTATGTATAATAATATATGCATGCTACACAAGTACACAACGACCGACTAATATGGAAACTTTTTTTTTAACACCATAACTTTTTTTGGAAACTTGAGCATGCACAGATTGTATGTATAATAATATATTGTGGCTTAGAGCATGATTAAAGGGGGTTCTTAGAAGGGTTCTTAGGGAGATGAGTCTCATGAATAGTGTAAGAACCGGTTCCTAAAACTCTTAAATAAGAACTGGTTCTTAAAAGTTTCTTGCACTGTTTGAGGGTCCCCTGACACGTGCCGACCCACGATTAATTCATTTTTCAATTTTTATTTAAAAAAAAAATCAAATTAAAAAAAAAAAAAATCTAGAACCCAAATGGGGTTCTAGGGTTAATCATGCTCTTACGTATTCCATTTTCTAGAATGAACACTAATTTTGAAGTTAGTCTTGTTATTCCTCAAGAGCATCTCATACTTTCTACTCGTAGAAAAAAAATACATTTTTATTCTCCATTATTTCAACAACTTCTTTAGTCGGACAGAAAAAAACAACTCTATCAAATGAATAGAAAATTTGGTCGAGCAAACTTCTGAAGATGAAGTAGCTGCGACTATATTCCATAACATAACATTGGCTAGAGTTATGAATATTCATCATATCAACATTATTTTCTCCAGAAGAGCTTAGACATTCTCCGCGTCTCGCGAGGCTTATCAAAAACCCTAGGGAAATAAGTCGAGCAGAAGATCTCATGTAGCACCGGAAACTGAAGAACACCAAACATCCCAATCGGGACAACCGCGAGAACCATAAACTGAGCAAAAACCCAAGGAGTTCTATCAATAACCAGAGTCATGAGCGTCACGACAAAACTCAGCATCATTGTCGCCATCGAGAGAAACAAAGTCGCAAGACCCACGATCAGTTTTGTCGGAAGCGATCTAAGGAAGTCTTCCTCGCGGTAACGAGACTTAAGAATGCCGAGGAACATGAGAAGAGACATGCATGAGGTGAAGAGAGATATAGCGTCTGAGATGATGAAGATCATGAATAGTTTGCCTAGGCCGTTGTAACTGTCGGGGACAGTAAACGCAGAGGAGAACATCATTGTTGTGATTAGAGCCGCGACGACTGTGCAAGAAGTGGCTGTGTCTTTCATCCATTTCTCTCCTTGGTCCACTAGCTCCTTGTGCTGATCTTTAAACAAAGCTTGTGGAGTTTTCTTCTGCTTCAAGTTAACCATTTTTCGATGCTTCGGTTGCACTAGCCTCTCCACTTCCTGAAAGCAAGACACCAATATTAGGTTATGTTGTGAATAAAAGCAAATTATATTAAAAAATATATAAAAACATGATTATAGGGTTTGCACACGAATTATGTGAATGAATAATTTACAATCTTGACAAAAAAAAAAGAATAATTTACAATCACACATTCGGTCAAACCGTCTGGTCTAAAATATTTTGACTGGTGCACAAAGATTTTAGTCACTTCAGAATCAACAGATTCTTAGAGGCATGATTAATTTGAAGTTCTTAGGGTAATTTAAAAACAAGTTCTTAATTTTAACAAATAAAAAGTTAAAAACTGGTTTTTAGATAAGATATTTAAGAACTAGTTCTTAACTTTTTCTTTGTTAAAATTAAGAACCGGTTTTTAAATTACACTAAGAATTCTACCCTAAAAATTTTGGGTTAATGATGCTCTTATGATTATGGTCAAAGTAAGAGATTCACAGATATTACGGGACATAATTGTAATTCCAGCTCCCTTGTTGCACATAAAAAAGTAATACCTATTTTCGTGTGCAGCAAGAAACAGTTATATGTAACTATGTATCACCTTAAACCATTGTAGCTCCCTTTGCATCTGAAGAGCAGCACCGGGAATGAGATTAAGCCGTGAAGCTGGGGCTTTATACGCGGCGTGATGAAGCATATTGTTATGGAGTTTGTCCCAAGCTGTAGCAAGGATGTTTTTCTTGGCACCCATTTTGTAAATGAGGCTAAAGATCTTCTCTTGCCTATGGCTTACCGCATAGAAAAAGAGGTTAAGACCGTAACTATCTTTGAACCAAACAATATCAGGATAATGCTTCATCACTTCCTCGATATACTCAACGATACCATTCTCTACCGCCTTGAATAGAGCTTGGTTGAGACCAGCGTTCTTCTGTTGCGTGGCGTCGAAGTTAGGTATCTCTTGGCAGATACAGTTTAGTATCTCTTTGGCTTGAGCATGCCCTAGCTTTAGTTTGTATACTTTTCTTATGTGTGGAACTGTCAATAAAAAACATTATCATCTAATACTGATCAAAATAAACAACTAGGGCTAATAACTTGAGAAGATGCTTACAAAAAAATCTGAGGTACTTTAACAATTTATCTTGAATCCAGTTATGATCTTGTGATTTCATGTATTGATGGTGCTGGTGATTCAGATCGTCGTGAGGGTTATTAATCTTCTCTATGTGAATACCTATAAGAAATTCAAAACCATGAATTTAACAAGCTAAATTTAAAGCCTAAAAAACTAAGCATTATATTTAATTAATCTTCATATAATACTCACAAGAATATACCCAACGTTGCCAAAACGCAAGATGAGTACCGCTAGGGAACGCACAAGGCGTTTGAGCAAGCGCAATGATCGCTGTATCGTTATCGCTGTCTCTAGTATAAGCCAGCTTAGGATACCTCTGAATCAGATCCAAAGCAATACCTTAATATATTCACCACATTAGCCACATCATATAAACATAACGTACATATAAAATGTTCATATCACTAGAAACTTACCATATAGTCCATCGACAATACAGTTTGTCACTAGCATCGCTCCGTTCTTGCCCTTGTGCTGATCAGACTCATCACAAGGATCAAGATCACTGAGAGGTGTGTGGTTGTAAAGATACCGAACCAAATCTTTGTGACCGTATAAAGAAGCCAACACAATCGGTATATGTTCTTTCGCATTCCGAACACTAACCAAACTGGGGCATTTATTCACCAAACACTCTGCGATTCTAACGATCCCACCAGTCGCAGCATAAGCAAGCGCCGTGTAACCATCTTCGTTCTTGATCTCCAAGTCTTGCACTGGATGGTGAATTCGTTTAACGATCTCTTCCACAATCTTGATGTGACCCGACAAAACAGCTTTGTGGATTGGTCTGTCTCCGTTAGAGGTTAAGCTTGCGGTTAAAGCCTCAGGGTTTCGGTCCAAGAAGTCTTTCGTGGCTTCCAAGTTACCACTGTCTATGTTCTTGAAGAGGACGAGATAAGTGGAATTCTCTTGTGGTAGCTCGTTTAGTTCATCGAGCTGCATACTATCTGACCGGAAACTTCCGCGGCCGGTTTCTGATCGTATACTGTCGGCTCTGAAACCTCTGGGATAGCCTTTTTCAGTATCCATTACTCGGTTGCTTCTCCGACAAGAAAATAGATGATATTATTTGTGTATATGCAAACTTGGTCGTATATAATTTCTTCAAGGGAAACACAAGACAAGACAGAGCTTTAAATGACTTAAAGAGTGGTAACTTGTCTTTGAAGAAAGGTTTAAAAGAACAAGAAAAGGAAGACAAGAATTAAAGTAACCTATAATTCTTGACCATTTTTACTAAGAAGTGTTTAAGATTTTTTTTTTTTTTTTGTGAGTAATATTTGTTTGATTTTCTTACTTTTAGTTTTACCTAAGAATATCTGAAAGATTGAGCTTTAGTGTTAGACAAATTTAGGTCATTGCGAAGAAAGGAATCTAATTCCAGTCTTCTAACAATGTTATTGTAAGTTAACTTTAAAACTTGAACTTGGTATAACCTTGATAACGACAGAGTGAATCGGTTGTCAAGTGATTGTACAAGTACTGCTTGGATCATCTAATTAGCTACTACAACTATATAGTGAAGCTAAGTGCATCCGCAACATGTCATCAGGTCAAAGAGTTTTCTTTATAAAGGTTTCAGCCTATCTACGTGTTATGCGATGATTGTTTGCCATAAAAAAACTATTTTTATGTTAATAAAATTGAGTGATTATCTTAGCAATAGATAACATTAAACTAAATATTGATCTGTGTAATCCTGTTTATTTACTTTCTGGAATCTTAAAAAAGTGTAGTGTACATACATTAGTGTGCAATATCTAATTTGGAAAAAAATTACAATTTCCTAGGATTTTGATCTACCATATGTTAAAATCATGCATTTAGACATTGTATCAAAATTTTATAAATAATAATATTAGAATATGTTGAAAGCATACAAAATAACATTTAATCGAATGATTACATATATTTTCTTTAGATAGTGAATACATGGTCTACCATATGTTAATCATACAAGATAACATTAAATATAGTGAATTCTTTGTGGTATTTTTCTTTGAGAAATACTACGATAGCCATAAAATTCTTTTATAACAAATATAGCATACAATAATTAAAATAACTAGAATTTATTTCATCGACACATAAATTTATAGATTTAATTAATTTAAAATTAGAGTTCAGACTAAAAGATGTTGTTTAGGAGTATAACTTTAAAAATAATAATAATTAAGATTTAAAATAATAATTCTAATAATAGTTTCAAAAATGGATCTTAAAATCAAAATTCAAAAAAAAAAGAAAACTTTTTTTTTAATTTATATTTTAATTCTTTGATGAAATGTTCTTTAGTAATTTTTCTGGTTCTTTTGGTCAAAAACCCATTTTAGGATCTTTTACTAGATTTACCATTTTTTCTCTTAAATTTTATTTGACAAAATCAAAACACTGTTCAACTGAGAGCGAAGTTAATTACATTCGAACCACCAGACCTTATCTTCCCAAACTCAAACCCCTTCTCTTTGCCGGCAAAGCTTCTCTACTAAAAGTATCTCAGTAAAAATCATCTCCAGCAATGGCGATTCCGTTGCCTCTCACTTCGTACTCGCCAATCTCAACTTCTTCGTCTTCTATTTCCCGAACCTCTTTCGTCTCTCTCACGCCTCCTCGCCAACGTAATTTCTTCTCCGACCAGAATTTCAGTAGGCGTGTAGTTATCAGCTGCTCTTCGTCTTTGTCCTCGAACAATGGTTCAACTCCAGAGTCCATGAACGGAAGGTACTATCTCATCTTTAGTCGCTAACCTTTACGTCCACCAGGTGTTTGTGAGAATGCGTCAGTGAAGACACTTTTTTTGGCTATAGGGTTTATGATTTGATTAAAAAGTATATTGCAAAATCCTTTTTTTTTTGCAATTATCTGTTATTTTTCAGTGGCTTAAACGGGCAGTCATCGTTTCCTGGAATGCCTTCCTTTGATGGAACATCTAAACCACCGCTTAAATGGAGAAGGGTTTTGCTTAAAGTCAGTGGAGAAGCTCTTGCTGGTGACGAGGAGCAGAATATCGATCCAAAGGTTTCTACTTTTTTTCTGTTCTCTGTTTCCTTCTTCATATGTCTCATCCAGTTTTCTCTCTATTCTTTATTAGGTTACTATGGCGATTGCAAGGGAGGTTGCAGCAGTGACTCGGCTTGGCATTGAGGTTTTCCTCGAAACACATTTTTGTTCTCGTTGTGATTGTGTGTAACTGTAACCATGGATGGGTTTCTAAGTAGCTAGGTGCTATGCTTTGAGCTCTTTCGTAGACATGTTGATTGGCAAAAGTATGATCAAATGGAAATGTTTAGTACACGAAGTATTGAAAGTGTGTTGAGAAAACTAATTTTAGTTCAGACTTTACAACAAGAAACATGAGCTTAAGTCATGAGGTGGAGGTTTATACTTTAAAGTACGTGAAGGATGATGGGTCTGGGGGTCCTGGGGCATTGCAAGGTAATGTATGCTCTGTCTTGTTCTTCTTACGCTCTTAACTACAGGTTGCGATTGTTGTTGGAGGAGGAAACATCTTTCGTGGATCCACCTGGGCTGGGTGCAGTGGACTTGACCGCTCCTCTGCTGATTATATTGGGTATCAAATCCATTCTTGACTTTCTGGTGCCACACGAATGTGTTTTTTTTTTTCCTGAACTTTCTATTACTCCAAACAAAATCTTGTGTTTGGTCTCATTTGGCAGGATGCTGGCAACTGTGATGAATGCAATATTTCTTCAAGCGACAATGGAGAGTATCGGCATCCCAACACGTGTTCAAACCGCTTTCCGCATGTCTGAAGTCGCAGAGCCTTACATTAGAAGACGAGCTATTAGACATCTAGAGAAAGGCAGAGTTGTGATATTCGCAGCCGGAACAGGCAATCCGTTTTTCACTACCGATACTGCAGCAGCTCTTCGATGTGCTGAGAGTAAGTTAAAAACATGGTTTCTTAAAGTTTTCTCCAATGATTTCATTAACACAATTTCCCCCTTTTGACACAGTTAACGCAGAAGTAGTGCTGAAAGCAACAAATGTAGATGGTGTCTTTGACGATGATCCCAAGAGAAACCCAAACGCTCGCCTCCACGAGTCACTAACTTACCAAGAAGTAACCTCAAAGGATCTCTCAGTGATGGATATGACTGCTATCACTTTATGCCAAGAAAACAACATCCCAGGTTTGCTCTTCACCACAACACTCTCTCAAACCTTAAAACCACATGACCCTCTCTAATCCAACAAGAATGTTTTTGGTTTTGCAGTGGTGGTTTTCAATCTATCCGAGCCTGGAAACATCGCGAAAGCAATCAAAGGAGAGAGAGTTGGCACATTGATTGGAAGAACTTGGAACTCTGTTGTTGCAACCACTTGAAGAAACTTAGAACTAGTACTTCTTCCTTAATATAGAAATAAACTGCTTCCTTAATATAGTAGCTTAGGTCTAGGAATCTATCTGTTTGAAATTTTTGAAGTTAAGTGAGATGTTATAGTTTTACTTTTACATTACAAAGACACAAAGCTCATCTTAACCCCCTTTGGGCTCATGTCAAAATGAATCAAAATTACATAAAAATCTAAAAAAACATTTCTCTAATAATCCCAAATATGACTAAAAACATCAGCAAACGTTGGTGAAGCAACCAAACTAGCATAACCAGGACTATACATTAAAAACGGGCTCATTAATCCCCCCGGCGAAAACCATCCCGGCGAGAATATTCCGGCAGAAGCTGTCGGCAACATAGCCGGAGACGGCGAGAGTATTCCCGGAGCATAACCACTGAACTCAGCTGCTTCTTCCATAACCGTCGCTATTTCCACCGTCTCTTCTTTACCCGCCGTTGGTTCCTTTCCTCCTCTAGGACTAGCATTCTCCGTCGCGGCGAGTCTCGCCGCCGGTGACACATCGCCGCCGTTTCCTGATTCGTGGAAGACCCCTGAGGAGATTCCGGTGAGACGCTGGACGACGTTCATGAAATCAGAGGCTGTGGTGTGCACGACCTTCGGGGAGACGGCGTAGATAACCACCGGCTCTCGCGGAGCTTGGTCGCGATGGTGATGGTGATGATGAGGTTGTGGAGGTGGAGCAGGGTGTTTGGGAGGTTTCTTGATCTTGTGAGAGTCTTTGTGGACGCTGAGAGGTGAAGGACGAGGACCATAGATCTGTAGTTGCCGTTTCTGGTTCTGTTGATCGGAAGGATTACCGCCGGAGAAACAATCCGACGGATCCATTGGGGAAGAGAGTTTACTTTCTATCGAATTTGGCTTCTTTGTCTGTGTGTTAACTAGTTTGGTTTGGGAGTTGAAATGAATGTTTTATCGACGAGTATATTGACCAAAACATTTGTTTTTTTAGACCGATTAGTTTGACTTTCAAAATGTTGACTTTTTGCAGCCAACTAGACATTTACAGCACATACTCAGTTTAGGAAACTCTTTTATTGTCTTTCTACTGAATATTATTACGAAAGATCTTAGGAATCATTGATTCATTATCAGCGGCAACCTTTATAATAATGTTTTTTTTTTCCCTCTGATCAACTTCTTTGCCAGACAACTCTGAGTACATTATTTTGTGATAATTTAATGGGAATTTATAATAAATATATTGAATTTAATTTGTTTATTAAGGTCGATGAATATTGTCAACTCCATGTTTTTTTTTTTTTTTGGGGGGGGGGGTCAAATATCAACACCATGCTTATTTTAACTGGATGAAGTATTACTTTATTAGTAGTGTATAACATACTTTAACCTACGGTGGAAATTTCTTACGGTGATTGGTTCGGTTATCTTTGCCAAACCTGTAATTTTTGTGATTGGTCGATTATTTTGTTGTTTCTTCTTATAAGAAAAACCGGTTATTGTTGACCCAAAAATAGAAAATCTGGTTATTCGATTAACTTGGAGGTCATTTTGAAATGGGCTTTCAATTTTTTAAAGCCCACATTATGCATATAGTTTAGCCCAATCAATATGTTAATCACTTAACTCTTCTTCTTGTGTTATAACCTTTTTGTATGAATATTAGTTTTTATATGGTTTTTAAATTTTTGACAAAAGGTTCTAAGTTCTAACAAAACACAAGAAGCAGAGAGACCAAAAACTAGTAGCGATAAACAGACTACCACAACAATTGAAAAACGACCTAAAGTGAAAACTAACAAAAAAAAAAACAAGCCAAAGCGGAAATAGATACTTTGAAGTGAAAGCTGGTGAACACCTCTATAAGCAGCTCTCGAACACAAACAGGCAGGCCTCATTTGACAAATAGGTACAACAACAATTGAGTTGTCTCAAATGTCACTTCAGTCTTGGAACCTTATTCCATTGTTAAGCAAAATTATTTAACCATTTATTTGGCTCATAATAATACAACATGTACCCAGATTCTAAATATCCAACATGGGGGCAATTGGCAAATCTATACAACTCCAATGCAATGACTGTTGGCTAACGAGGTTCCCTCAAAGGACTCTATGTTCAAAGTAGTAAACCAGCTACACCATAATAAGAATAGTCTGTATAACAAGAATTAGAAGATCAGTTCACCAAAATGTTGTATTGCTGAATTCATTGTAAGAAAGAGAAAAATGAAAAATGAAGAAGAGAAGTAGTTAAAGCTAAATATAAAGGCCATGGTCAGGTCTATTTCATCTGAGGTGTCGTTGGACCATGATTAAAAAGAGTTTTTAGAGGGGGTTTTTAAAGGATAAGTCTTATGAATAATATAAGAACCGGTTCTAAAAGTTGTTAATTAAGAACCGGTTTTTATAGATTTTTTACACTGTTCGCGGGTCCTACTAACATGTGGCGGCTCATGATTAATTTTTTTTTAAAAATTTTTAATTTTTTTAAAAAATAAAATTTTCCAAGAACTTCATGAGGGGTTTTTGAATTAATCATGCTCTTAGACTTTAATGCAACAGCGTAAAACAATCCGACAAAATGATCAAACTAGCAAATTAGTTCCGAATGTTAGTAAAACTGATCATATATAACAGCAAACTTTCTTTATGATTTAAATAAATACGTTAAATTTTACAGATAGATACATACTTATTGAAAATATAATATGGCATGATTTGATTATGAGTAATCCTAGTCTTGTAAGCAACCAAAATAGAAGCACACAAACTTAACTTCAAACCTCAACACTTTAATCAGATGTTTCGTCATTTGTCTCACCATAACCAAACAATTGGTTCGAATTTTCCTTAGTCTTTATAAATAATATGCTCTACTTTATAACAAAAGAAGAATAAATTGCAAATCAAATGTTGAAGCTAGTACCATTTTTAATTTTGTCACTTCAATCCAAAGGAACCTTATTCCTTTTATTTTAGTTTAGTAAGCAAAAATATCTATTAACCATCCATTTTCCTCATATTAATACAACTTTTTAGCCAGATTCAGTGGACTAAGTTTTAGATTAATCTTATTCTTTTAGTACATCAAGCTGTCATTTGTATTTGATCGTACCAAAAGTGTTTGTGGCTAGCCAATATAATTTCCCTTTAGGAATCAGATATTAGTCATTTGTTCCCTTCCCTTATTCCCTAGTACTATCTAGTAGTCTATAAAAGATATATAAATCTATTAAATATATGCTACTTAAGAGCACCATTAACCATAGCTTATTTTTTATTTTATTTTTTTGATTTTTTGATTTTCTTTAAAAAAACGAATCAATTACGGACACAACGTGTCAGTGGGATCCGCAAACAGTGCAAGCATCAGCTTCTAATCAAGCTTCCTAAGGGCATCTCCAACCCAACTCCATTTTTTCCTTCATTTTAAAGTAAAAGTGAATATGGAGTAAATATTGTTCCAACCCTACTCCATTTTTCACTACATAATAGAATTTACTCCATAAATGGAGTAACCTATTTTTTGTTTGTTCATCACTCCATTATGAAGTGAGAAATGAAGTGGGGTTGGAACAATTTTACTCTATAATCACTTTTACTCCATTTTAGAGAAAAAAATGGAGTTTTACATTGGAGATGCTCTAAGCACTTTCTTGTGGAACCCACCTATTATTATATTTGTTTTCTTCTAATCCTTCCTAAATACCCCCTTAAGCACCCCATTGATTATGCTCTAATGTGTTTTTAAGCATGATACAAGTTTGAAACATACGATATCTTTTAACCATTTTACTGTTAAAATAGTGTTATTTAGACACATAAAAAATATAAATCGAATTCTTCTTACTTAAATTAGGCGAATCAAAAACAAGAAACGAGAATAAAAATTGAATATTAGTAAAATTGATCACACTAGCAAAAATGATTTACACGATATCTACGTTCAAAAACAGTTGACTGTAACATATACTCAACTAAAAAGATTATTATAACAAAAATCAAAATGGCATAATATGTGTGGTCTTGGTCTCGTAAGCAGCCAAAGCTGAAGCAGATGACTTAACCTTCAAAACCTTTATCAAATCCTTCGCCATTTGTCTCACCATCGGCGAGCAGTTACTCTGAATCACCACTAACAGTTTCGTCACGCCGTTACTTCTCTCCACCGTCTCCTCCACCGTCTTATCTTCCCTGAACACGTGGCACAGACACCACAAAATCGTCACGGCGTGCTCCGTCGCCGTCGTCGATACTTTCAACAGCTTCTTCACCACTCCCTCCACGCATCCACCGCCGCAAATCTCCGATCTACCTTCCCGCTTTGACGATAAAATCTCTAGCAGCTTCAGAGATTTCTCCGTCACCGCGACGCTTGTCGTCTCCTCCGTGAGGAGAATGTCTTCGATCTTCGTTATCGTTTTCGCGGCGATTAGTTTCGATCTCACTCGTTTCGATTTCGAGATTGTGATTAGGAATGATAGACTCGCTTCGATCAAGTTAGGATCCGATTCTGTGTCGATTGATTTGATTAGCTCCGTTAGAATCCCGTCGCGTTCTGCGATTATCATCTTCGATTTCGTATCGACGGAGGAGATAATCTCCAAAACCCTAACGGCTTCGATCTTCGATTCAAGATCCCCGCGCTGAATCGCGAGGAGAATCGCCGTTAAACAATCGCAACCGTTTGTCAACATCAGATTCGATAACCGTTCTCGATCTCCCTCGTTACCTCTCTTGATTACAGTATCCAAAACCTTAATCGCTAGAATAACTAGCTTGATCTTCGCCGTCGTCACGGCGGAGACGATATCGACGAGCATTGGTACGAGATCCTTTTTCCCGGAGAGAAACTCTCTGTTCGCTTCTGAATCCTTAACGAACCGAACGATTCTCGACATAATCTCCAGACGAATCTCGTCGTCCTTCTCGAGACTCAGTCTCATCAACGACTCATTCACTTCTCCCATCGTCGGAGTCCCTAGACCGGACGCCGGATCGGGAGAACTAGCTCCGGCGGAACTACCGACGGAATCGGACCAGGCTTTGATAAGACGTTTAAGAGTGAGGTTAGGAACAAGATCCTTAGATTTGAGAATCTGCATAGTGGCGGGACAAGTGTTGTTGCCTCCGTCGAGCCACCGCTGGATGCTTGGACGATCGTAGGTAACGCCGGTGCAGAGACTAACGGGAGATCTCATCACGTCGAGAGATATCGGACACTTGAAGAAGGTAGGCACCGTAATGTACGTCTCGGTTTCATCTCTCCCCATCGTTTCCAGATAAAGAATCAGAGAAAATGCGGGAAAATAATGTTAAAGATGATGAATGCTATTGTGTTAAGTGAAAGGTGGGGAAGGAAGTGAGTGGTGGTGGTTTTAAAGACAGAGTCAAACGCACGCTTGCGTCACCGTTTTGAACCTATATAACATATTCCCTATTTTTCATTTTAATTATCGTTTTAAATTTGTATATACATGTTAATTTTTTGTATATTTTAAAAATAAAAATATAATTATTTATGAGAAATTCCCTTAGATAGTCAATTATTTATATATTTAATCATATTTCAATCAATTAAACAAAATATTTGGTTTTATATATTCCTAAATAAAACGATAAGTAATTTAAAACGGAAAGAATACTATATAGTTTTCATGATTTATTCTTTATCTTTACACATACGAAACAAAACATTCGGTCCTATATATTCCCAAGACATGATAGTTTCTAGTGTGTATTGACACAAAAGAAAAAAAATATGTGTACAGTTGAAATGTCATAAGAATTAAATTTCATATTTAATACGAAATAATAGAGAGAACTAAATGTTGTATTTATTACGAAATACTCTCTCCGTTTCATATTATTTGTCGTTCTAAGTTTATTCACATATTAAGAAAACATATATTAAGAAAACATATGATTTTGTATATTTCCAAAATAAAAACATAATTATCTATATACCTAATAATATTTCAACCAATAGAAAAATAAAAACACAAAATAGAAAAATAAAAACACAATTATCTATGAATTTTATTAATGAATTTTGCATTGAAATTCTAAAACGACACTTATTTTGAAGCGAAAATTTTTCCTTATAACGACAAGTAATATGAAACGGATGGAGTATATAATAGAGAGAGATTCAACTAATTTTTTGGTCTAGGGTCAAAAAATCAAAGAATGTGTTGTTGTTGCTCGGTCAAATGTCGTAACCGTTAGATCTGGGTTTGATGGGAGCTTTGACCAACGGTGTCGTTTTCTATACACGTGTGAGTTAGGAGGCCAGAAGCGTGTGGATAATGATGGGGCCCAATATTCTGCACGAGAGTCTAGTCAAGTCCGATATCTCGTCGAGAGAACAATGCACATGGACTTGGTCCATTATCTCTTCTCTTTTATTTTTTTAGTACATGAAATTAAAAATCTTTTTACTAGAAACCAAATAATCATATGATAAAGCAACGTTATAATATCTGTGTTCAAACTCTGAGTCAGCAAATGTTAAAATGTGGTATAGATATATGGAAGCTGATCATATTGGTCATGGAGAATAATACTTTGTGTTAATGTTGTTCAACAATTTTTTTAAAAAAATGTGGTTCAACAGTATATTATAAGTTGTGTTGTGGCTTGGCTTCCACTACGGATAAAGGGGGGAAAATTATTCGAGCGAATGTGTTTTATTCGGGGAGAAAAGCAAAAGCGTTTCTTTTATTTTGTGGATTGTCATCTTCTGGTCAATATAATATGTTTGTTGTATAGTTTAAAAACCTTTTGTGATGAGCAACAACATATATATTAGAAAAATATTCGAATATCCACAAACATTTTTAGTTGTCTCAATCGTATAAAACATATGGTTAAGACTGCCTAATTTCCAGTGAAGCTGTATAATTGACTATCAAATTAGGGTTGCATTGAATATATATATCTCAAATTCAAAGGATTTGAGAGTTTGGTCCTTTTGTTTATTTGTTAATTATTGCTTTGTTTGCTCACGTACGGTTGTGCCATTACGTATGTTTAAATGACAAAATAAGTGTGTGGGTGCTTCGTATTTAATACATAAGTTCGAATAATGCAAATATATTTTAGTTTGTTTGTTTTGTTTCAGTTTTTTCTTTTTTTTATAAGCAGTGTTTAAGAAAGCGTTAAACATTAAGTGGGTGATGATTCAATGACTAACGTCTAAAATGATTAAACAAACGCATAAATTATTAATTAAGTAGTTTAGAGTATTTATCAATTATAACAATATACTAAATATATATGTAATATTTTATATTAATTATCATTATCTATAAATGATAAAATTTATATTATTTATTTTTATAAGATTTTATATTATACTATATTATTTTTATATTATTACAATATTATAACTATATAGATAATTTAAAAAGAAATTTTTTCTTTAGATAGTTTTTTTTAGTTTGTTTTTTACGAAAATAATTATTAAAGAAGAAAATGACCAAAATAAATTTTATAAAAGGTTAAAAAATATATTTGTATGCATTTATATTACTAAGTTAATTAATTTAGATTTATGGTTTAAAGTTAAAAGGTGGATTTGGGGATGAAGTTTCAAATTTTAAAACAAAAAAAAATATTTAAAATTTCAGAAAATATTATTTTAGTTATTTTATTTTTTGAAGACAATTTTTGTGATAAAAACTTAAAAATGACTATTTGAGAAAATTGTTTTAAAAAATAATAATAGTGATTCATTGATCTCTTTTTTTCTTAAATGTTTAAATTGGTTTATCACCTCTCCATTAATTATTCCATTCGTGGTTTCTCATGGATATTTAACTGGATGGTGCTTAAATTGAGTGTTACAAACTTCAAATTTGGAAACAAAAAAAAGACTAAATATCCGTGGATGGTATAAGCAAAGGGTGACCGAAAGTTGCTGGCCTAATTAGGTAAAGTTTCGATTAGGTTTAACATAATTAATCAGGTATGTATACAATCATGTTAGTAGCCGTTGAAAAGAGCGTAAGATATGAGCAACCTTTTAATAAAACTCTGATACATTATATTTTGAAGATATAGCACGTCCTTGTTCAAAATTCAAACTTCAATGAATGGTAACTAAATAGCATTTAATTAAAAGAACACTTTTGCTTATCAAATTATATATATGTTTTATAGTCCTTATTATGGCAGACGAATGAATGAGTATACGTACATTAACTCGTGAGCATATAATTTGGTAATTGGGTATATATAGTAGGGTAAAATTGCACCGAAAGAGAGTTAAAATATAATGATGCGAACGTGCATGATTGTATATAATAAGTAATTATGGCAAATCTGAAAAATCTGCGCCAGATTATAATGATCTCAACTTTAATACAGTAACACCACTCATCATTTTATTCATCCATTATTGTTCTTGGTAGAGAATAATTTTCGTTTGTCCTCATTTGCAAGCAACTTTTATTTCCTCTTCTTTCTTTGCAAATAGTGTTATATGTAATCGGGGACAAGTATTTTCTCATTATTAAAAAATAATTGCTGCAAGAAAAGACTAATGTGAAATGGGTAAACAACAAGATTGAATTACGTTCTAACTTCTCTTCTAGAACGTTGTCTAATAATACATTCTAAATGGTATGTTTATGTATATATGAGTGGGGACAATCTATTCACAATAAACCTAAACTAGTATTTTAAATGAACTTGTATTCACAGTATTTTGCATGTTATGACTTATGAGATTTGTATATCTCAAACTTCATGCATGGTATAGAAGAACTCATCTAATACAAATATAGATGAATGATGATCGGTACGATATAAGTATGTATCTTTTCCGTGAATTTACAGTTTATATAATGATATGACAGGTAACCTTAGCATAAATATATAGCTAGTGGTTAAATGGCAAAAGACAATTCTGCATGACACGTATTCAAAACGAGTTCTCAACAAACTGATGGTCCAAATAGTTGGAAATAAATATTGGGTCAAGATAGAGATATGAAGAAGAATCGAGTTCCAAAAGTGTGGGGTTGTGTTTCATATTATTCAGAGGTTGCCAGGGGTAGAGGCAACTAGCTTGCATCACATGCAAAAGAAAAAACATATCCAATGTCATGTTCCCATTCCAATTCAACATCAACCAATTCTTGGTGAGTTTATATATCAGATCTGACCAGCCTTTCTTCTTTAGTCCAGATTCGGCACTAGCTAATACTGCTATGTTATATCTATGCGGGTATTTGTGTGTTTATACAAGTCCTTTGATAACCTATACTATCTCCGTTTTACATTATATGATGTTTAAAAAGGTTTGTATTATTTCAAAAAATTATACATATTTAAAGTTTTAAAATTAAATTAAATTTTATTAGAAACTGTTTAATCAATTATATTTTATAGTTATTTTATAATTGGTTGAATAATTTTAAAAACTATTTCTTTAAATATATTTTTAATAGAAAATAATTTTTGTTAATTTTTGTGCACCAAATCAAAACATCATATGTTATATGAAACAGAGGGAATATAATTCTACTTAGTATATAGATTAGTCATGGATAAAAGTTATACTAACTTTGCTAATGCTGTAAGACATTAGTATTTTAAACTTTAGAAGTAGGAATAAAGGTAATAAAATCTCTAATGATGAAGATATTCACACGCTACGGGTAATTAAGGAGGATGATAAGAGTAAAATGAGATGAGGAACCGTAAAGTAACATAGGTATGATGATAATTCATTCGCGTGCGATTACATATAATTCCATAACAAAAGTGTTTTTTTTTTCTTCTGCTTATATCATGGATAAAGTTCATGCTTTTGTTCCTTAACAAACGGGAAAGCTTTTGATCAAAATTATATGTAATCAAGAGAGAAGCAGAATTTGTAATTGAAAGGATTGTTGTAGGGATTTCAAACATACGAGGGCGTATTTGCTCGTGTGGCATACGTACATATACATTTTCTTTTGGTGGACGTGTGGCTATATAGTATATATACCAATATAATGCATGTAGTGGGAAAAATATTTTACTGGATATCATTAAAAAGGTGAACATTTCTGGTTCATTTGAAATTATTAAAGTGACCAAAACTATTATTCTATACTTTTGGCCTATCCAATTCTTGTTATTAAAACTAAAAGAAAATCTGAAGATCCAGTTTTACAATTTGCCTGCGTTAAAGATCAAAAACATGTTAATTTAGGCATTTTTCATCATCGATGTTCAGACTCGAAACCTTCTCGATACTCTTTTTTTTTAGTTGCATGACCAGTTGATCAGTTTTCGGGTTGCATTACTGGTAATGAAGATATTCTTTACGTTTCTAAATATTTGATGTAGGAAACTGGTGCTATTATCTACGAAAAGAACTTTGAGTAAACTGCTACAAAACAAAACTTTATAGAAGTGATATAATAATAATGGGTATTTATAAGCCCATTTAAATGGGCTTATATAGTGATGATTAAAAAAGCATGGCAATCATGTTTTCTTGTTAAAACAGATCAATCATGTCTTATTCGTAACAAATAATCTAATATCGAATTCGCTTGAAATTTGTTTAAATAAGTGGAATTATGGACTCCAATTAACTGAATAACTAATACGTTTTTGTAACATAAATAATATTTATCTCAAAATATAATATTCAACAAAAACGAATCTGGATGAAAAAGAACTTTGTTCCCATTTTCTATCTTCTTAACCTTACTTTGGGGACTGGGGACCCAAAATTCTTCATTGACCATCCATTTTTCCATAACATATTAATTAGTATAATTCTTCAAATCATCCTTTATTTCAAAGCATTATATTTACTTTTCCGATGTGTTGTATAATAGCTTGAAGTTGGTGCCTATATTAGTTTTTGTTCGTCAATAAGCTGATTTATTTGGAAAAAAAATCAGTAAGCTGTTTTAAAGCTACTGGATGGAGGCAGATTGTTTACCTTTTTGTGGAGATATTAGATGTGCTAACTGTGTGTTGTCAAATATGCAGAGATTGTGGGTAGAGCTTTTCAATTAATTCTTAACTAACTTAGAATAATAAAATGTATCATATTGACATCTACTAAAATAAACTATAAAAAAGGTAATTACTATCATAACAGTCTCCTTTTCAAACCATTTACAATGGCACACTGAACAAAATTATCCAACTGTTAAATCAAGGCAAAAGCATGTTGAACAATTAGAAAGATAAAGTAGATCGAAATTTATTATAAAACTTATTGAATAATTTCAACAAGTTGAAAGAGTATAAAATGGAGACTAAACACACATGTCATCTTCTCATTAAAAGCAATTATTCATTTTCATTCAAATTATATGAAATCAGATATTTTGTAATAGATTAATTTTTATATATAATTTTATGTCAAAATTTATCATTTTTACATTCTATATATATATATTTATTTATTTATTTTATTTTATTTAGACATATTTTTTTTTGTGAAATGATTCCCAACAATAATTTTTTTTACTTATTTGACAAAAAAATAATTAATAATATTGAAATATTAAAATTAATGTAACTTTTATTTATTTTAGTTTAATTTTAATCAAAAATTGTTATTAATATGTAGTTATAAAATTATTTAAAATAAAAGTATAAAACAAATTGATAGAGTAAGGTGTTGAATTTTATTGAACAAAATTATTGTAATGATTAAAATTAAAAAAGTGTTAAATAGTAAGATATAAAAATGATGTAGAATGTTAAAAAGGAAAAAAAAATGTGCTGAATAAATGGAAGTCCCATGTGAACAGAAAAAATAAAAAAATGGAAGTCCCATATCCGGTCAACCTGATACTACATATATGATATATAAAAAGAATAAATTCAAAATTCATGATTTTCTGTAATATACCCATATTTTGGTATAAAATGGATACATTTTCCACGCCAAAGAGAAACATTTATTTATATAAGAAAATTCACACAAGTGATAGTTCGTTCAGTGATTCAAATATATAAAATGCAATATCTCTCTCTCTCTCATTACTACTTACCACTACTCCCATCACTCAACCAAACCCCACTTCTCCAAAACTGAAACAAACAAAAAATACCTATATTGATCTCTCTCTTATTCAGATTTGAACCCCTAAAATGGTTACTACACATCAACATTATTGGATGAAAAGGTTATCAATAAACCCACAAGCTCTTCTTCTCTTGTTCCTCTGCTTCTTTTTCATTCACCACTGCGACGCCTCGAGAACCTTGTCACCATCAAGCGTTTTCTACATAGACCCTAATATTGATCACAACAAAAACACTATGAGGAGAGACCATTTCTTAGGTTTCTTGCCAAGACACTTCCCTGTTCCAGCTTCTGCTCCTTCACGAAAACACAACGACATTGGTCTACAAGCCTTGTTGTCTCCATGATCATACACTTTCTCTGTCTCTCTAGAGTACTTTATATAATGTAATCCATGCACTCATATACACAAAACAAGAATAGAAGACCATATGTTTGTTTTGACATGTACAGTTTTTAGATGTTTGACCTATTTTTAATTGTTTCTCTATCTTTTAGTTATTTTGGTTTGCATGTAACTATTTAGAGTAAAGTAAAATATAATGTGATCAGGTGGCTTTTGTTATTTTTTACTCATTTGTATGTAACTAAGGTCCAAAACGTAATTACAGATTTGGTTATCAACGAACCAATTAATTACATACTACTAAACCTTAACCAGATTCACTGTTTGACCGAAGAAAAGGTGCATTTAATACATACAGTTATACAGTTATCGTGTGATTTGGTTCTTACTATATGATATATATGAAAAATGATGACTCGTTTAAATGGAAGAGTAAATGGCGAACACCGCATGATTCGTAGCATATGATGGGATATTGCTATCACACGCCAAATAGTAAGAATGATTTGATTTATATTCGAAAATTCCGCAATCGATTTCAAAATTACAAATACACGTATGTATATGTACCTTCTCAAATTTTTATTATCATATCACTTTTAATATTCACCACAAATTTTCTTAATTTTACAATATTTATCAAAAATTAAAACAAGGTGATAATTTCGATCTCTAACAAAGCTTTTGCACCACAAGAACAATGAGAGGCTTTATATATGCAGAGAAAGAACATTGAGATGTTTAATCCTTTCTGCAGCATGATTTGACTCCACAACACATCTTTCCTTCAACATAAAAATGGACAATCTCATCTTTCACATGCCTTTGGGCTATGCCAGTTCGTGATCCAGCTGACGACCATGCCATGTATAATGTTTCCAGGGCTTCAACTGACAACCCATTGTTGCTTAGATCCAGAATTTGCAATTGGTTAGCCACTGCAAGCGCGGTAGAAAGCTCTTTGATAATATGGTTCTTGCCTGGTAAACTGAGACTACTCGACGTTGCAGTTTGTTCCTCTACTTGCTCATCTTCGCTGTCTGCAACTTCAAGATCGTCACACTCCATATTGGATTCACATAACTCTTGTTCTCTGTCTGCGTTCGGGCAATAGTGTTTGGTCTCAGAACTATGAGTTTTGTCCATTGCGGGGATGGATTCACATGTACCATGCTCTTTTTGTCCCATTTCTGGGCTTCCATTCACAGGCTCGCCAAACACAGTCTTGTCCGTTTTAGCATTATCAGAGATATTAAGCTCTTCAAGATTCTTATTAGCTGCAAAATGTTTGAATAGGAGAAGATATTTGGTTTAATTGTACCAACAACAAAAGATTTAGGGAAAATAATAGTTCAGACCTGAAAGTGCTTGAATTATGCATAGGATTCCAGAGAGCTTCAGATGACACTTGTTTAAAATCAGAATTTTTATGTTTGAACAAGGGTTCGCAAGCAGCATCCCCAGTGCACTGATTCCCTGTTTGTATATTGTTTCAGAGGATCAGTTATGATATAAAAAGACATGATTTTGATTTTAGATTACTCAGGATATCGTTTCCGAGCTTTGAAATGATAAGAGAATCACGAGTTCAACAGATTGTAAAATTCTTTCCATATCAGCCTCTAACATAGTTTGGAGTTAAGAGCTTAAGGGCGTTGAGGTCACAGAAAACATACCTCTTCGGTGATTGGATTTCCTCCAACATTGAGCTCAAGAATGCTAGAAGTTAGAGTAACATCTTGGACGAGCTTAAGAAAGAAAGGAGATGCTAGTCCACAACATGAAAGGTCGAGCTTGACAGTTTCTTCTTTTTCAAAACATAGAGATTCAGTGATTTTGATAGCTCCGTCCTAGAATAATTTGGATAACATTGTCAGATGAAAACGATGCATTTATCACAATATAAATATTCATTACCGTTCCTATTCCACTGCTGCCAACCAAAAGTTTTGACAGAGATGGAGTCTTAACAAGTGCAGAAAGGCTACTAACAACTTCGCTGCTCAGCTTTATGCCATTCATGCTCAGTTCTGTAAAGCTGTCGTGGTTTGACACATGATAGTGTAAGATCGATTTACATAAGTGGAAATTTAATCAAAACATGTTCTTTTTCCAACCTGCTTATAGTAGCTAATTTAGCCAAGAGGTTTTGAATAGCACTCCCTGAAATAGGATTATTATAACCTGCCATACAGTACGGAAATACCATCTTTAGCTAACTGAAACGAAAGAAGTAAAATGAATGTAAACGACAAATTTGAAAGTGTACCTATATAGAGTTGTGAAAGTCCCGACTCCGGATCCAAAGCATCAGCGATCTTTTGGATTGTTCTAGATGTGAGTGAGCAATGTTCCATATTCAAGCTGTAAAGTGCTAAACAACAAATGGGGACACTTAAGCATAAGGGCGTGAACCGAAGTTAAGAGTTAAGAATATTAGTCTAACATATATCTACCAGGTTTACTAGTCACCAGAGGAACCAAGAAAAATATATTAACCTAACAATTAGATACTATAGGTGACAGTCAATCTTTAAAGAAACTATACCCCGGCAGTTTTTCAAGATGGTTGAGAGGTATGATCCACAAGCATCAGTAAGTCGATTCCTGGACACATTTAGAACTTCCAGCCGAGTGAACAGAACAGGACACTCACAGATCTGGTAAAGTGGTTTGTATTAAATAACAGGAAAGAACACGAATATGTGTAACGTTCTAGCTTAGGGCCTAGTGGGTTACCTGAAACAAAGCAGTTGGACCAAATCGATTGCAGTGCAAATCCAAAGTTAAAGCACCATACATCTGGTTTGATGAGGCAAAAAGTTGTTTCAGTTTCTCCATTGTTCCATTCCCTAGCAACCGATAAGATGATGAAATATAAGTACCATGGAACATCGTACTAGTTCCTTATCATCTAGCTTCCTTTCACAAATTAAATTTTTTAACACTGCATATGGAATGGTGTAAGGTAGGACATTAGAGGCAATTTTCACCTAACATATTGTGGGAGAGATCCAACATCGCAACTGTGTTGTGCACATGGAGGGCACGCAACAAAGGAGCAGCTGATACATCTTGCAGTTCACATTCTGACACATTGATATCATCTTCTACCTGATAAACATACAATTAAATAACCATCCAGATTATATACTAGATATAGTGATACCTGTAACTAGCTTGCTAGGTCGAAAAGAAAACAAAGAATTGAACTATTCCTCCATTCACTGGCAAGTTGTAGTAATTTCTCACATCCGAAATATATAATTTCTCACCTCCGAAATATATAATTTCTTAAGCAGTTTTATACTGGGTTTCTCTGACAAATTTTGGCAACAGTCCATGTATAGCTTCATCAGACGCTTATGAATCCAGCCTACAACAAATTAATTACATAGCTGATTCAACTGTATTGTATAAATAAGAGGGGTGAACCAATGAACATATAGACCAATAGAGCGGTTCAGCCACACTCATGTAAAAACTTAAAGAACAATTTAAGATGAAGAACATAACTAGTAAAATCAGCATGGCAATCATATTCCAAATATCTCGGGTAGATCCCATGTGTACCAAGAAAATACTTACCACTAACGGAAGCTTCAATAACAACGCTTTCAGAAGAGCCCGTGAGAACCTCATATAAATCCAATGGTTTCAGAACTCTACCACCATACTCCAAATGATGAATGATCGGCAACAGACCTAATGAAACCCAAATTGGACGTTCAAAGATTCAAACAACTTTTGGAGCAGTATACTTGAAGTGCTGTAAAACATAAACTAAACTATTAAGGATGAGAAGAGTTCTAAACGTTTGCTGTGAAATCATTAAGTTCACATACCTTTAGATTTCTCGTCATCAGGAAGCTGTAAATAGTACAAGCAAGTAAGTTCCACCTTCACAGACTCATCACTGCCCGAACACGAGTCTAAAGCCATGTGTACATTTTCAATTTCAATTTGAATTTTTTGCTGCAAGTAAGATATATAGTTATCAGGGAGAAGGCAAGAGGAATTATAGGTAAAAACAAAATTAATCCAATCAAGATTAACCAAAAGCAAGGTCAAAAAATCTCACAACGTCCGTCTTGGAATAAGCGTGGAAGTTCACGAGAGCAGATCCATGTTTGCATTGCGTGCTGTTGGATTCGCCAGCTTCACATTGAGATCCTTTTATACCGCAACCAGTTAATTCAACAGCTTTATTATTGGTCAGAGGTTTACAATTGTTGACATCTGGAGCAACTTCAGTGGGACGGAGAGACGTATACGAGCAAGAACCTTCTTCTACATGGTCTTGAATAGCAGGATTATCCTTACAATTAACAGCACCATCAAAATACATACTTTCATCAGAGACTTCCTTACTCTGACTTGTAACTTTCTGCAAACTGTCTCTAGGGCATCCCAACTCATATTCGGTTTCACTTTCATCGTCAGAGAGGATTACACGAATACGCTTCCGACCAGAGACTGTCTGCTGAGAGTCTGCTGGTGCAGAAAAATCTTTCTTGGCCTGATCAGTCTCAACATCTTGTTTTCCTGAAAACTGTTTCCTTTTGGAAAGACGTCTCCCGGGCTGGAGAAATGAAATTAGTGGCACGTCATCATTTGCTTCATCCAAATCTGCTAACGGTTCTGATTCAGGTGAATTTGATGTTTCGAGATCTGGCCAACTACATGCATTTGGCCTATCATTTGAAATGTTCCCATGCCCTTCTGAGTCGGTTTCAGAGCATTCATCTTCTGTACCACATTCTGCTCTCTCACCATGTTCTGACTCCAGATTTTGTATTTTTTCCTTCAACTCCCTAAACAGTATAATATGTATATGAGAAACTAAGAATTTGAAACCGCAATCCTAGTTGCAGCCCTGCAAAACCTAACAACAGTTTATATTTCTATCCATATTCAGCCGAGCGACTCTAGTAAAGATTACCTGGCTTCTTTAGCATTCCCAAATCTGATCATATGGCTATAATGCATATGTTCCAGTGCAGAAAGCTGGACTGAAGGAAGATTGGCTTTCAAAGAAATTCTGCAGGATCAGATGAAATTAGATCAAAAACGACCATCACGTTACTCATTAGAATGAGATAGGCATGCATGCGAGGATATCTACAGTGATAATGAAAACTACTGATTCAAAATACTTATTCATAAGCTACAGTGCAGTAATTCTTGAACGTATTTGAAGTATATCAGATTCCTGTTTGCTCGGCTATTAAGCCTTCCTTCATCGCAGAGTAGTATTATGCAATAGAATTGTCAATTTTCTAAAGGAAGATTAGTAGATCAATATATTTGGATTAAGTCACAAACGAGAAATACTCAGTAGTTTAAATGCATAATATGATAATGGGTCTACCTGTATCCCTTTTCAAATTCTTTGAGTGCTTGTGTCCATTCACCAATACAGTCTAAACCATCACCAATATTAATTTTCGCTAGTGCTTGTCCCTACACGATACCACAATAAGTGAGCACTAGAGTCAATAAAGAAAAAAACCTATAATATTGACAAATTCAAAATAGTAATAGCAGTGTTCCTTTTACACAGAACATGTGAGAAGAGGCCTCACAAATTATTTCTAGTGTTGAGATTTAAATTCTAACAATGAAAAATAAGTTGTAATAACTAACCGTGCAAGCAAACAAATCTCACCTCGAAATTGCCAATTGCTTTGTATCCCTCATAACTTCTACCGACCCACTTCAAGGATTTTCTGAATTTTCTGAGCTTTTGGTAAGACTCTCCAACAACCAAAAAGGAATCGCTTAGTTTTTCCTTGTCACATAGATCATTAGATATTTTCTTCTTCCTTTTTGAATATTCAAGATGCTAAGACATTCAACGAAGAAAGTGAAACCCTATTAGCGCAGGAAAAAATAAATGGCAGCTTTCAAAATTTCAAAACTATATTACGAGTCGTTTGAACTGTAGCTCATAGAACTGGATCAAAACAAATATAGTTTTGCCACTTTTAGTCTAACATTATAACTTTGTTTTGCAAGTATAAAAATACAAATTTAAATCCCAGCACTAACTTTCTAAAAGAAAGTGTCATCAACAGAATTTAACAAAACCCGAATCTGTCTAAGAAAATAACACAACTGTCTTATCCCATGGTACCCTGATGAAAACTGAAGATCTAACAACGCTTATCTATGATTGAAGCCCCCCAACGATGAGCAATTCTAACTTTGGACACTTTTCAAACACATGCAGACATGGTATCAAGTGTTGCGATTTAAAGACAATAAGTGTTTAAGAAATAAAACTCACCTTATCCCATGCAAATACCATGCTGGATTTTTCAATGAGACGTTCAAGACACGAATGTACTTGAAGCATAGACTTTCGTTCCTCCGAAGTGCCTTTGGCATCAGTCATTTCTGCAGAAAACTTCTTAAGCCGACGCTCTTCTTCCCTCATTTCTTCCACAACTTTAATGGCTTTCTTCACAATCTTAATATTTTGTTCAATCTGTTCAACCAACGCACTCTCGTCTTGCATAGATTTCGCTAGAGTAGAAGCTTTACCATAACACATAAGCGCATCCCCGTAGTTCTGGGTCCTGTTATGCAACTCAGCAAGATTGATATACCCCTTAGCTTCTCCTTGACAATGACTTATCTGATGGCAGATCTTGATATCCATCTTAATATGTTCTTTAGCTTCCTTCCACCTTCTCAGCTCAAGAAAAACATTTCCAAGGTTATGATGAAGCCTACTACGCATAGCATCATACTCCTTAACCTCCTCTTCATCACAAATCTCCAATCCTTTCATGAGAATCTTACAAGCTGCATCAGGGTTATCAAGATCAAGGTCAAGCATACCTATATTGTTATGAGCGTTAATATACTCCTCAAGAAAACTGCCAGATTCTCCAGGAGGCGGTTTCTCCTTAAGAGCCTGCGCAAGCTCCATGGCTTTCTTAAAGTACTTTTTAGCACTCTGGATGGCGTCGCAATCATCCTCAGATTTCAAGAAAATCTCATGGTAGGTACGGCCGAGTTGAGTACAAGCTCGTTGCTTCTCCACAGTATCGTTGTTCTCTTCAGCTAGCTGTAAATGCTTCTTCTGCCAAAAAAAAAAAAAAACAGTTAGAAAAGTCAACTCGGTCAAACCTTCTTCGAAAAGTCAGTTTTTTTTTTTGTTTGTTCCAGAGGCGTAGGTACCTGATAGATCAAGGCTTCTTCGAAATCCTGGAGACGGAGATAGATCTCGCCGAGAGACTGACAAGTGGGTAGCAGATCCTTCCCAGGCAAATACTTGACGGAGATATCGTAATCGATTCGAAACCACTTGAGAGCTTCTACGTACTCTCCATCGTTCTTGAGGATATCGCCGACGTTATTGGCCCATCTCGCCTCTTCGCTCCGGTTACCTACTTCCGTAGCTGTACGATAAGCCCTCTTCGCCGCCGCCAAATCTAATCGACCCATGAACGATGCGATGATTCTCTCTGCTTTCTCCGACGAAAGGGTTTTTTGATCCTTCGAATTTCAGATTTCTCGAAAATATTGGTTTTCGCAAACTTTTTGGTCCCAGAAACTCCCGCCAAAAGGTAATAGTTACCCTAAAGGCCTTTATTGTTGGGCCGTGGGCTAATATTATATTGGGCCGTGGGCCTTTATCTTGACAGAAATAAATAAAAGAAAACCCTTAGGGTTCCATCGTCTCTCTATTTAGCTTATCATTTTGCGCCGCTCACCCCGAAAGGCCTCTTTCTGTAAATCCGGCGATCAGCGACACTTGACGGCGTTGAGAAAAAGATGGTAGCGGCGAAGAAGACGAAGAAGTCCCATGAGGGAATCAACAGCAGATTAGCTCTTGTGATGAAGAGTGGAAAGTACACTCTAGGCTACAAATCCGTTCTCAAGTCCCTTCGCAGCTCCAAAGGTAAAATAAAAAGACTTTCTTTCGTCTTCGTTGAGATTACGTTAAAGCTCTGTGAATAATAGTTAAGAGGGTTTGTTTCATATTGTTGTGTTAGGTAAGTTGATTCTTATCTCAAGCAACTGCCCTCCGTTGAGGAGATCAGAGATTGAGTACTACGCTATGCTTGCTAAAGTTGGTGTTCATCACTACAATGGCAACAATGTCGATTTGGGAACTGCTTGTGGAAAGTACTTCCGTGTTTCTTGTCTTAGCATCGTTGATCCAGGTGATTCCGACATCATCAAGTCGCTTCCTGGAGACCAGTGATTTGTTATGATATTCCCATGTTTTGTCTGCTTTATGCAATGTGTTCTTCTTCAAAGACATCATGTTTTGTTTCTAAACTACTTAGTTACATTTGATCCATTTGCAATGAATGAAAGACTTATTTTAGATTGCTTTTTCTGAACGTTATGCTCAATCAAAGTTTACGTATAACAATAAACTGCAGCCTGCATATATATCCCATAATAGTATTAGGTTTGACTATATTGGCATTGTTGGCTACGTATTGGTAATGCTGGCTAATCTTGTGATTAAACAAACACCAAGAATAATTTTAGATGAACATCATTTTCTATATTGGTCAAAATTGAGTCTGACCTGCTGTAAATATGAAGCTCCTTGGTTCAAAGATTGAAACTAGCTTATACGTAACTGGAGCTGAACCAAATTGTTCGCCATTCTCATCCACTATATGAAGTATCAGCAACGTGGAGATGGAGTGTTCATTAGTTTCGTCCCCTCAACCTTAATACGCATGGATTCTGAGTCATCGTTAGATGTAAGAAATGCCAAACGGCAGTTCTTGTTGTATTCATCGAGATCTGTAGACATGGGTCTACTACGTGTTTGTAGGTGGGTCTTTAGACGCAAGGCGAAGTTCCTAAAACGCAGTTCATCATCGTTAATACATTCAAATGAAGAAAGCAGTTGTTATAAACTTGTAAACCAATGACAGGGATTATATGGAATACACGAAACTTTGAGCTAACTCACCGTGAGACCTTCATGTATATCAGAGCGGAGTTTATGCATTGGCAGTATGGTAAGCGTCACCATCTCCAACATACACATCCCATATGAATTCCGGGGCTGTTAGTAACATAGTAACACTTTAGTTTAAATTCAAATTTAAAAAATGACATAAAAGAATAGCTTGAATTTAAAAGCCTAGCCCTTCTTCAAAGTGTTGGTTAAGGTAGAAATAATAAGAGTTTTGTTAACGAACGCACCATCTCAGTTTAAGGTAAAAAAAAACAATTACATGAATATCTTATTTCTTTGTCTGAGGAGCAAAAGAACACCAAGTCAAGAACCAACCATAAGAGAAAGAAGAAGGACACTCTGGTGGTCTGAGTAACAATTTTTTAAAAAGTAAAACGATTTCTTTCTTTCTTTCTTCCTTCATCGAGATAAGCCTAAGATATCGTCTTCATCGTCAGTAGAAGACTCATCATAAATGCTCCTATTAGTAACTCTGTTAGAGTCGTCCTGGCGGTCTTCCATTTCGGATGAACCAATCTTGATGTCACGGTGTTTAACAAGGAGCCAGCGCAGGAGTTTGTCTTCCTTGTTTAGGTAGTGAAGCTCCTTGTTCATGTTTGGAGTTACCATCATTGTTATCTGCATCAATTGCCCCTGCAGCCATTCACCCCATAGATAATTACGATATAACATATGATACAACACTCAAAGCTCAAAACCCGTGATTTATGCACAGATTATCGTGAGAAGAAGCTAAACAAAGAAGATTACATTAAAGACAAAAAAAAAGATTGGTACTAATGCTTAACGCTTGTGCTGAGACTCTCAAACAAATATGCTAATCTTTTGTGTATCGCTGCAACTTGTTTAACTAGTGGCAAGTAGTGATTTCATGTCACTGAATATTTTAACGACCCTAAAAATTAAAAAAAAAAACATTTTGTGATTTGGTCGCAACGAACATGACTAATCCTACCTTGAATCATCTAGACAAAAGTATAAAGTTCAAACAAGAAGTTGTTTGTGATTTTTTAGTTAACCTGATAGTGTCTACCGTCGAGCTTGCGAATACCGTAACCCAATTCGACCTTGCCGAAGGATTTGACCTCCGTGAGGACACCATTTCTGCTGTAAACGTGTTTCCCGATGCGAGCGACGAGATCGATCAGACCTTCCTTCCTGATTACTGGCTTGAACAGAAGCATACAGTCGTACAGCGGCATTTCCAGATCCTCTCCTTCTTCTTCCTTCCGACGACGACGACGACGAGAGTGAGTACTTAACTTAGATCTCGACCGCCTGTCCGGTTTACATTATTTAGGGTTTAGTCTTTTCCCAGATTAAAACGACATCGTATCATCTCATTATTTTCCCCATGTAAATAAATCATTTGTTATCAGTGAGTAATTATGTAAAAGAGATGTTTATAATACTCCCTCCGTTTCACAAAGAGTGTCGTTTTAGAGAATTTTTTTTGTTACAAAATAAGTGTTGTTTTCGTTTTTCAATACAAAATTTAAGAATTTTATTTTTCAGTTTAGTTTTCTATTAGTTGAAATATGGTTAGGTGTATAGGAAATGATGTTTTTATATAGAAAATATATAAAATTAAATAATTTTTTAATCCGTGTGCACAAATCTAAAATGACATTATTATGAAACAGAGAAAGTATTTGTTTACCAGTCTTTTAACAATATACTAATATTTAGTTCATTAATGTTTCTATATAAAAAAATATCTATAATTAGTTATATAATATTTTCTAGTTTATAGGATCATAATTATCCAGACTTGAGATAAACACAATAATATTTATTTACTAGACGTGTCCTCTTTATCATCCCCTTCCTTCCTCTTCCTCGAGCTCCTCCAGCTCCCTTAGTTATTAGCTGAAGAAGAGTTGTTATCAGCATCATCTCTCTGCTGCTGCCTGTCTCCTCTACCTGTCTCTTCAACACTTCCAGAATGTTCAGACACATTCCACTCGTTACGCTTCTTCCTCACCACATGCTGCCATATGTTCTTAAGCGCCTCGATGCGTACAGGTTTGATGAGGTAGTCCACTGCACCGTGAGTCACTCCTTTCAACATAACGCTCTTTGAATCATCCGCAGACATCACTAAAACCATTTTAAGAAAAAAGAAAAAAAAAAGAAGATTCATCATATCTCAACAAGTAGAGGGTGTTTGTTTATATATGTTAAAAGAAAGTAAACGTACTGATAACAGGTAGATCCATCTCTAGACCGACGTGTTCAAGGAGCTTGAATCCATCCATTTCAGGCATATGAACATCACTGATGAGAATATCGAAACCATTCTTGTTCTTTCGAAGCAGAGACAATGCGATCTCTGCTCTGTTACACTTCGTTACTGTAAGAAAAACAGAGTCAAGACATAAAAACCGAACCAAGAATCGATCAAAATCGTTACCAGAACCTCTTAAACTAAACTCAGTAACAAGAATCTCCTTGAAAAAATAAACCGTAAAATCAAAACCTTTAATCAGATCACAGATTGATTGATGTAGAACAGAGCACTAAGCTTATGTATATACACACTATGAATCTAACAGTAATTAAAACAGTCTTCAAGTCAATTTTCAAAGATCGTTTTTCTTAATGGTTCAGTCAACCATCCGTATTCAAATCCCATAATTATTTCACAAAAAAATACCAAAAAAAAGAGGACAAGAAGCAAAATTGGACCAAGAACTCAGCTAAGAACCTCTGTAGAGACAAGTCCTGAGCATCCTCTCTAAGATCATGAGACAAGTTGGGTCATCGTCGACCAGGAGAACTCGAAGACCCACCGGAAACGGGTCGGCGTTCGACGACCCACCAGCGACTCCCGAATCGGGTCCTCTTCCCTGGCCCGGATTTAACATCTCTCTGTCCTCACGATAAGAGGAATATATGCACAAAGAAAGAAAGAGTTATGCTTGTGTGAAGGTGAGAGTTGAAGAAAGTATTAAGCTTTTGTCTCTCAGCTTTAAGCTGAGTTATTAACACATTTAGTTACTTTTTGACTTTTTATATCAAGAGAGATAACAAGTGGCTACTAAGACACTTTGTCCATGTAGAAGACCACTAGATCCTCGGTAAAGTGATACTAAAGAGGGAGTTTTTGGTAATTGGACCTTTAGTGGTTGTTGGGCTGGTTACTAATTTGAATTTCGAAAGTAATAGAGTTTGGTGGACGTGAAAGGGAGGGTGAAAGCGGATTTGATTTTATGATTCCGGTGGGTGTAGTATTTTCTGTTTAGTCACGATTGTATGATAACGACGAAACAGGGTTGTACCAACAATGGTTTGATTTCAGTTCACTGTGTAGAATTTGTTTTCAACGTGATTATGTACGTTATAACTCATCATACATGTGTATGATAAGCAGATGGTGTACATATGTACTTCGGTTCCTAGGGTGTTAAAGAAAATGCATAGCAACCACACTTATGTTTAATGAAAAAAGGTTTTTGTGTTGAGATAAGTGTGAGAAGAACAATATCGAAGAGGGAATTAAAAAAAAAAACTTAGGAAAAGGCATGTTGTAACGTAAAATGTAAATGCAAATAGCCTATTGGGTATAACGATTGTATTCTCTGTTTATACGGATAAGGTGAACTGTATGCAAAAGTTGACAATTTTGAGATAAATCCTATTTGAACAATTGCGGCAGTGTACATCATCGACGATGTACACGTGTACGCTATCGTAATATTGTATATTTGCATACGATGTATCGTGCCTGTGTATATTGGCATCCGCCGTACATGTGTACACTGGGGGTGTAATGTACATATGTCCTAAATAACCTAAGCTGTAAAAGCAAATGCATCGCAACCAGTACCATGTTTAATGAAAATAGGTTTATTGTTTTTGACAAAAGTTTGAGAAGAAAAAATGTGAAGAGGCAAGTGCAAAAAAACAAAGTTCGAAAGTGGTGTATTCTAGCGTAGAATGTAAATGCAAATAGCCTATTTTGAAAGTGTCCCAGGTGGTAAATGATGAGGCCTAGGTGGTGATAACAAACGTGCAGCGCATTCTATTCATGAAAATGAGGAGGTGTAACTTGAGGTGTATACGTGTAAGCTCAAAAGTACATGCAAAGTCGAAAGTTTTGAGGTAAATCCAAGTAGGACAATTGTGGTGGCATACAATATCGATAGTGTACACATGTACGCATTCATGCTGTTGTACGGACGGTTATCAGGCGATAAGAGATAGAAACCTGCATATGTAAGGTGATAAGGAAATAAAAACATAAGTGTGTGACTAATGAAATGTTGAATCGCCAACAAAAACACTTGAACATGTATTATATAGTTGTTACATGCTAAAAGCCAACAAAAGCAAAAACCAAAAAATAAAGGCCTGTCGGGGGTGAATGCGCTATCCAAAAGGGTTGGTATGTGGATATAGGATTCACCACAGTCAGATGGGAACAATATAGTTGGTTCGGTTGTATCGCCCACATTTGTTAGGAACAAGTTTTTTCTTCTTAGGGGGCTGCAATATAAATCAAACATATAGGTCAGTGGACGCATATAAATATATAGGTGTGAGTGGGCTTACAGTAATTACCGGGATCTCGCCAGTGGATGCAATACGCTTGTCCCGTGGACGACCTGATGGGCGGCGAGTTAGTGGTGGGAGCATGGCAACGGATGTGACTGAAAGTGGTACCGAGTGATCACCTAAGGGTACCTCAGGGTATATGACACCATCATATGTATCGATCCAAGTCTGTGTCTTGTAAAAGTCACCAAAAAGCTGGACGTAGGGGAGACCAATATAGTCGGTTGTTAACAATGTATGGCCGCAAAGGATTTTGAGCTTCTGGAAGACTTGACATGTGCACACTTTCATTTCCAGCGATACAGTGTTAGGATGACCGAAAAGATCCCTTATTTGATAGCTCTAGTCTGTGATGTTTGCGATCTTGCTGCCCTTGGTAAGCCTTATATGTGTCTGCATAACCTTCTCAACTTCAGGAGTGATAAATCCCTGCACTTAGAAGATTTGGTCCTTCTTGCAGAAACCCAGCGAGTCAACATGCGCTGAATAAACATAAACATCTCAATTATGGGAGAAGATCTAGATTTGGTGAGCGCGTAGTTGAGTTACTCAACAATATTGCTGGTAAGAAGGTTGTAACGATTGCCCGGAAAGTATGTCCTATTACCACTTGGCAGTACCAATCCCTTCTAGGTATGTAGAACATTCACCGTTTGCTTGACGAATTTTCCCAAAACAAAGGTCAAAATCTTTACGACGATAAGAGAAAGCAGCCTCACATACCATTTTGGCAAGGCCTTTATTTATGTAGCGAGACATCACATTCCGCATTAAGTGTACAATGCATGCCTCATGGTGGGACTTTGGGAAGATAGCTCGCATGGCTTTGAGAATGGAAGAGTGGCGGTCTGAAATTATGAAGAGGGTGCACGAGTCAGCGATGATTCTTTCGACCTTAGAAAGAAACCAGGTCCACGCATGCTCAGTCTCGCCGTCGACAACAGCGAAAGCCAAAGGGAATACTTGAAAGTTTGCGTCTTGGCCACTAGCATTTAGTAGGATCCCCTTGTATTTACCCGAAATATGTGTCCCATCGATAATAAGCACATGGCAAAGCCGGCGGAACCCATGTATTGAAGCACCAAAAGCCAGAAAACCATAGAGGAAACGGGTATGACCTTCAGTATCAAGCTCAGTTTCTATTGTTGTGATAGTTCCAGGGTTGGTAGCTTTCTGCCGCTCAAAATATGATGCGAGATTGAGATATGAGTCCTCTGCACTGCCGACTGTATCATCAATAGCTTGTTTTTTGACCATGTGGCATTTCATGTATGAAGCGAAAATGCGGAGATCTTCCAAAATCATTTGCTGAAGCTGTAATGATTTAGGTCTGTTGCTTGGTTCGCTATAACGGGAACGGTAAACATGTGCAATGACTTTAGAAGTCGCCTTATTCTTGTACAGGTTGCGCGTTTCGATAGTACATGAATGGGGGAGTTACACCTTGGTTATTGTGTAATAGCCACAATTAGTAAACTCCTTCGCTAGTATGCGCCAATCACATCGGGTGTCAAGACAAGTCAGTACAAAATGATGCATGATGGTTCTTGATTGCCTGAAATAGAACTGATGCTTTATTGCATATATAGCCAGACCAATCTGGTAGTCCTGTTTGGTTGCATACAGTTTGCCCACAAATGGTTCCTCGTCAGATGCGTCGAAATTCAAGTATGGGACGCCTTCAGCTTCATATGAATGGTCATCGAAAGTGGTGGAATGTCAAATTCCTCATCATTGATATCTAAAAGTGGCCTTGTCTCGCGTAACAGAGAGGTGACTGGGGGAGTTTGAGGGTTGGTGGACGCTGATAGAGGTGTACGTAAGGGCGATTTGGTGGACAGTGGTGGCGTTGTACGTGTGGACGACGAAGGCTGATGAGGATGATGGCCACTTTGATTATGTACGCCGGTTGAATGAGGAGATTCAGATGTCCGGTTGGGGTGTACATGAGGAAAACTGTTTGGGTGTGCGCCGCTGTCGTTAGGTTCAACCTTCCAATTAGTGGGCATTTCCCCATATACCAACACAGTGTGGTCAAATGCATCGCCAGTGGTGCAATGAATGATGTGGGGGGGGGGAAGTTTTTGGTACATGAATGACAACCATAACCTCAGCTGCATCAGAACCGCCAAGGTCGTTGTCAATCAAAGGGTCCCAAAAATCGTGATCTTATCCTCGTTGTTGGACGTCTTCAAACCCAGGAGGAAGTAAAGTATCAGAGTCAATTTCGTCTTCCTCTTCCGTCTTCCAACTGTCTGGAATATTTCAGGGTCTTTTTTAAACATATATTCTAGCATTTCATTGCCACACGAAATTGTCTCATCGATCAGGGAAAACCGGTTAATCTTCGCTGGAGCAGCATAAGGGGTAGAAGTTGTGTTGGTGGGGGTGGTATTTAGAAAATCCTCATCATCAAACAGGGAAAACCCGAGAATTTTGGATGCACCTGTTGACCGTTGGGAGTGGAGAGCTGAAGATGGACAGGGGGACTCTGAGACACGGCTAAAAAGGGTGTGGGATTTTTTGGTTGGCTGGTTAGGGGTTGTGAATGGGAAAAGGTTATCAGCCCTTTGACTCCCCTCAGTTGGTACTAGTGGTCTGTTGAAGGTGACAAAAAGATTCATTCCCTTGTCTGCTTCAAAATAACAATAAAAGTACATGACTCGCCCGTCGTGTGTGAGCATAACCGGTGGTGTGGAGATTCCGGTTGCAAGTTCCTTGGTGTTAGGCGGCCAGTAGCTCAGAGAGACGGGAGGGAGAGTTTCACCGTTGAGAAAGAACTCCCGCAACACCGTGTTTTGCAGTTCGCACAACGTCATGTCAGGGGATATAGCTATGATCCTGGACATTTGGTGTTTATCTATGGAGAAGGTCCAACTGCAGTTGTCGGCCGTCTTCCATTCGCTGGTGATGACCATGCAGTGGTATGCCATGGAGGTACCTTAGGGAAGAAACAGAGGTATTATTCAAGTGGAGATAATAATTTGAGGAGGGAGTGAAAAAAAATAACCTAAACATGTTTTACTCACAGAATCGGGTTAAGCCTCCTCATGAACACAACAAAAAGAATGGATTAATTAGAGAGATTAGTGTGGAAACAGCCTATCCTCTTGTTGAACACAGAAAAACTCGCGGCGTTAGGAGGAGAGAGGGAGAAAAATGGTTTGTCTTATCCAGATCTGGCAGAATGATTCTGGACCGTCGGATAGTTAGGGTAATCAAGGGCTAGGGTTTAATCCCGCCAAAGTCAAAACCAGTTGGTTTCCTTAGCCTTGGGATCAAACTAGACTTAGGAAATGGAGTTAAGAAAAGTGTGCTAGTGTCAACATGTGCCTTTAGTTGTAACAAAAGATAAAGAATGTGTCCTATAGTGAAAATATTTCCTTCAAGCTCTCGTCGATTTCTCTTTGTTTCAGATTTTTAATTTTATTCGGTTCTGTTAATAATTTCTAAGGATTTAAATCTGAAAATATATGGAGATGTTTATACAGTTTTATATAGTTTACTGGGGTCGAACCGTCATACGAGCGGGATATACTTTACTTATGATTTAGTTATTACTTTTGTATGATTATGTGGTTTGTGTTTTAGATTTGCATTTGCAAGAAATGTTTATGATAATATTTTTGTTTTTTATAAAATTTTAGGTGAAAAAGGTTATATGTGATAAGATATTTTTTGTTTGTTTGCAATAGTTGTCTTTGACGTCCAAAAAATGATAGTTATTTCTAAATTAAAGAAATATGGCACTGATATGTTGTGAAGGTTTCAAAAAAATTTCATGTTTTTTTTTAAAAAAAATTGATTATGAATTTGGAGCTTTATTTATAGTTTGTAATATTTTAGGTATGGAAAGAATAGATTGTGAGTAATTTTTTGTGTATATTACTTCGCGCGAAATATTATATTTTTTTTTTAACATTTGATGTTTATTTTTTCTAATGTGATTTCTTTTTTAGTAGTTGTTTATTAGAATTTGTGATATTGAATTATTTTAGATATTATCTTTATTTTTTGTTGTATTTTTTTTAGAGAAAACATATTCATATCTCATCCTTGTACAAATCTAATTAAAATCAACATTATTTTTATACTTTCATTAGTGTACTTTTTGTACATTTTCTTAAATTTTTTCTCAAAATTTAATATATATATATATATAACAATTATATCAAATTTTTCTTATTTTGGTTAAGCTTAACACTAAAAACATTGATTTTTTTTCCTATTCTGAACATACTTAGATTTTTTGACATTTTTTTCTTTTGTAATCACTAATATAAATAATCTAAAAAGTAAATATATAATTCTCTGTTATAGAAAAATATTTTATTTTGGTAAATACAAAGACTCAAGGCTTCAGACACAAATGTCCGCTTTCAAGATCATCGAATTAACCAACTAAACTTAAAAAGAGTAACATAAACTAAGACGAGAAACACCTAGCTTAATTCTAATCTTATGGTGACATTAACAGGATGCAAGACCTCAGTCATGGTGATGATAATTGTATATTGTTTTACGTCCAGTGTTGACACCATATAGCTCGACTTAATAATATGGCGCTGATGTGGAAGGCCTAAGAGTGAAGGAAACACTCTTTTTTATATATAGATTCTAAACAACAACGAAAATGATAGAAAGGTAAACATACTAAAAGATATATAAAAGAGAAGATAATTTCGAAATGATGAATACTGATATATTTATACTCGCATAAACAACGACTCACCGATGTAAATCACACATTCACGACTTCATCGTGGTTGATTGAATTAATAGAATTAAACCTTAAGAAGTTATAACTCAAACCGTTTTAGAGACAGAGACAAAGATCATGAGTCACCATAGAACGATGATGAGAAACGAATCTAAAGTTTCATTTTTTTTTTTGCATGTTGTGTCAACACAATTAGTTAGGGCATGAATTTCAAGTATTTGGATCGATGTCGGGTAGGAATTGTTTGGTTCTAGGTACATCAATTATTTAGAAAACATATCAAACGAGTATTTGATTGATTTACGGTTCAGTTTCGACCGGTTCCCGGTCGGTTTGGATATACAAATATTTACCCGAAATTATAATTTTTATTTATTTTTAATTTTATTTTTAATTTTTTATGTTTTAAACAAAAAATAAACATAAATCGAATATATATACATATGCTGAATGTATTTACAAAAAAATTGAATTGGTCCAATGGTCAATGTAGTTATACCTTTACTCTTCTAGCCCGGGTTCGTAATTCACGAAGTGCAAATTTATACTTTTAAAATTTTAATTAGGTACTCGTATTGACACTACTATTAAATAGCACTAATGTAGATGGTCTAGGAATGAAAAAAAGATTTCCGTTATGTAATAAGATATAGATAGATACAGACGGGCTAATAAGGTTTACAGTTTATTTACATTGTTTTTTGGGGTATAAGTTTTATTTACATGGATACGGTTCAAGAGCTTAATACACAGGCATATTATGTAAAATCAAATACCAAACCAAACCAATACCCAAGGTCCCAAACTAATTACAAAAAAAAAGATCAAGATTCTGAAACAGCAAAGGGTGAGGATGAATCCTTTGTGGATTGGCTAAGCAACACATTCTTCATTTCCTTGTAAGACCTCAACTCCTCCAGCGCATCAGCTGTTGTCTTTGCCGCCAGTGCTATCCCTGACGCTGTCATTGACGCCGTTGCTATCTCCTCACCCCGTCCAGGTTTGTTCTTGTTGTTGGTCCAACAAAGTTCAGGTATGGCAGATTCAGACACATCTTGTCTGAGAGGTGGAGCTTTCTTCAGCATATTCACTAGAGCACCAACTGCAGCATCTTGTGACTTCTTTGGGTAGGAACCGCTCGACAACTCGAGTGGTGGTGGTTCATGTATATCTCCTCTCTGGTCCAAAGAGCTTGGTCTGAAATAAGGCGACAATAAAGCAAGATCAGTTTCTATCAGAGAAACATATAAGCTGTTCCAAACAACAGTCAAGAAGTGAATCAGAGAGGGGGGAAACATTTCCAATGATTATATTAAACAACTTATAAACAAAAAACCAATCTCTTCTGGAGTTGATGATAAACCAGATAGATGAGACATGATATTGACGACAATGAAGAGTCACGGTTTCTTAGGTTTCTCTACTAAAGATTGAAACCAACTGTTTTCTATCTATAATGCAGAAGATCAGTACAAGAATACACCAAAGCTGATTAAGCCTAGCTACACAGATAAAGAAGCATTATAGTGTAATTATTTGGGTCTAATGGCTGTTTACTTCAAAATCTCAAAGTAAAACAAGTACATGAACAAGCTTCTTAACTCACACTGATAAATGGGTCTCTAGGTTTAGCAAATAACTTCTTTGGAAAGTTACAACGAGATCCAAAGGAACAGAAAGACTGTGTACTTCGGTTTTAGATGAATTAGACAACACAGTAAGATTTGCAAGTTTTGAAAGAACATACCTGCTACTACTAGGATCTGTAATTTCATCATACTCAACATCAAATGGGCAAGGGAAATCAGTATCATCAAAATCATCTGGGAACGATCTACTGGAACTTCGAGAAAATGATATCCTCGGTGAGCTGTTTGAAGATAGCTTCACACCAGAGTTCCTCCTAAAGTCTTCTCTCCCATAGATATGCAGCTAAAAGAGAGAAAAATATAGATTACACGTTCGGTCACATGATTTTAAGAAAAAAGAGAAAAGGTAAGACAAGTGGAGTTAGTTTTACCTTCTCTAATGCTGCTACAGATTCAACAGGACCAGTGTTTCTCACAGGCTTCAAAGAAGCATGTCTCGAAAGTTTTAAATGAGAAGAAGGTGCCACCAAAGTAGGAGCTGGAATCCTGAGTGGAGCACTTTCAGTACGCGTGATGCTTCTTCTTGGGACAGCTTGCGTAGTTGCTGAAGGAGAACAAGGAGGAGAAAAATCTTGCAAATACTCTTCAGCATAGCTTTCCTTTCTACGACCAGATGGTATATCAGAAGGATGAGGAGGAAGGCGACGAAGGGAACAAGGATTAGCAACCAAAGCTTGTGAATCAGAGTGTGTAGGCGACGGTGAGCAAGAAACCGAAGGTGGAGAAGAGGCCTTGTAACGATCAAAACTCCAACTATGACGCCTCTGAAACGACATCAAAGGTGGTGAGCCATAAGAAAGAGGCAGAGAAGGGAACCTTTTCAAAGGATCAGCCAAGGGACTTCCAACGTAATCGGTGATAAACGTTGGAGACACAGGAGCTGAGTGTTGGCAACTGACATCTGAGAGAGATCGGTACAACACCGACATGGAGAGTCTACCGCATATGGTATCAATCGGTGTGAAAGCAAACTTGTGCATCTCTGCCTCTTCTCTACGAGTAAAGGGTTCGATTATAGTAGGGACTTTAGGAACAAGCTTGAACTTGAAGATCCGCCCTGAGGAGTTGAGTTCTCTAAAAATCTTGTAAGCAGGTAAGAGCCTAACCATGGAAAAGAGTGACCTCAGCAGCAAAGTTGCTTTCTTATACATCACTTGCAACTTATTATTACTACTCCTTGACCTCCTGCTACTACCAGTAACAGGTTCCTTAACCTTCTTGTTATCATACTGTACAACCCATCTCTCAATGATCTGCTCGTTCTTGCCTTCACATCCCAACTCATCTTGATCAGAGTGATACTCTTTCCCTGAAAAGTTCCTGATAAGCTCTCTTTTACCAGGAGAATTCATCTGATTCGCCACAAGAACCACATCAACAACCAAAGGCTCTAACGTGCTTCTGCGCCCTATATCGAAACTCTCCAACGCTGCAGGACATTCCCTAAGAGCTAGATTGAACCATTTGTCCCGAGGCCTAACGCTGGAAGAAGACGAAGAAGATGAGGAAGGTGAACAGATCATCTGATCGCCACTAAAGTTCCTTGAAGACATGAAAGGAGTCCTTGATTCGAGAATGATGTGGAGGCTTTTAGCAAAGAACTCGAATATGATCTGCTCTGCTTTAGCACCTTCGGAGTTGCTGCTACTGTTCATCTTTGAGAACACTGTTCCTGAGATATCAAAGTTGAAAACTTTTTTAACTATTCACTCACTATCAAAGATCAATCGAACAGAACAAAATCTCCAGTAGGAAACCCAGAATCGTTTATGATCAAATCAGACTCAGAAGCAAAAACATCAGAGAGTAAAACAGACAGAACCCTAAACGAGGAAAAAAAAGGGCAAAACTTTCGATTACAAAACCAGAGAACTTGTTCGTCTTCGGACATGGAAACTGAAACTGAATCGAACCATGGGAATTTTCTTTAGAATCGAGGGATGTTTTTTTTAGTCATTCGAAGTTCAAATAGTTTTTACTCATTCTATTTCTTACTTTGTTTAATTCAGAGAAGACGACGATATCTATCTATCTTTGTGACTCGTTCGATGCACACTTATATACTTTCAATATTTTATTATATATATCTTAGTGGATAAGTTTTTTCATTAGGTAAGGGAAGTTAGTAATAATCTACGATTGTGAAAATTATATATTTTAGCAAAAATATCTTTGAAAGGAGAATCTGTAGAAGTTTACAACAAGAAATTGATGCAAATTATTTATTTTGTCGCTCGGGATATGGAAATAATTATAGATTTTTAAAGATACTACTCTTTTCATAAACATTTATTATTTTGAAAGAATTGATCTTTATTAAAAAAATAATTAGCTATAAAATAACAACAACAAATAGGAAGAATTGTATACAAATCTAGTTTAGTAATAAAAAAGTGTGATATATGGTTGGATCAGTTGTGTTAGAAAACAATTGATCTTAGCTACTCCCTCCGTTTCAAATTAATTATCGTTGTAGGGAAAAAATTTTGTTTCAAAATAAGTGTCGTTTTAGAGTTTCAATGCAAAATTTATTAATAAGATTATTCATTTTATTTTTCTATTTGTTGAAATTTGGTTAGGTGTATATGTAATTGTGTTTTTATTTTGGAAATATACAAAATCATATGTTTTATTAATATGTGTGCATGAACTTAGAACGATAAGTAAAATGAAACGGAGGGAGTATAAGATAACAACAGTCAACAGATAGGAAGAATTGTATATAAATCTAGCTTAGTTATAAAATTGTGATTTTATGGTTGGATCAGTTGTGTTAGAAAACAATTGATCTTAGTTTGGTTTATCTGAAATTGGATATTGTTTTGTGGTTAATTCCCAAGAAAAAATATGTTTTTCAAAATCAATGAAATTAATGATAAGGAATCTAAGAAATTATGTGGTAAATTTATATCCATTCTATTAACAAAAGTTAATTTAAAACGATGAAAATATACAGATCTTCAGATTTAAAATCTTTTAATGTTCAAAAAAATTATTCTCATAATTATTCAAAAAGGCCGTGGTATAAATATTACTCACTTAATAAATATATACATAATTTTTTTGTTAAAATGTAAATGTCATTACTTTAAATAATGGTTTTGGTTACAAAAAAAACTTGTAGTCATAATCTGTTTTTTGAGCCATTTTAATTTTTAGGGGTCAAAAAAAGTTTTAAAACCCCTCAAAACTAATAATTAAATCCAAGTTTTTAAATAATGGAAAGCAAGAAGTTAATAGGACAAGAAACAACAATGAAAATTCTCAAAACCAAAGCACTTCTTGCTTAAACTGACATATATAGTCTTCATCCTCCATGGCGTTGGAAAATTTCTTAGCATTCTGATGGCCTGAAGCTGAAAGAATTTCTCCCTTCACATCCTCAACCGCAGCAGGAAGAGCCATCTGAGAGGGGAAAAAAACGTTAGTGACCCAAGCAGAAGTACGTACGTACAGTAAAACTAGCCAATCAAGATGTTAGTAAAACAGAGAAAGACCATCAAACTAACATCCAAGAACCTTTGTAACAAAGAATCAATGAAGTTTACACACTTCCCCACTGCGCGTGGGCAACATGGACTTCATGCTGTACTTGCGGAAAACTCTCTGCCAAGAGATCTTCTCATATTTAGAGTTCTTTATGTTGTTAATGTTGCATAGTAAGTGGGAATTATGTGATTTTACTAAACAAGGCAGATCAACACTCTCTTAATTAGGACAGACGTCTTTTAATTGGGCTACTACAAGCCCATATGCAATTTGATTTGAGCCACAATTGATCCATGGACACCTTAAGAAAATATATAAACTAGTTCATTTTTGAGAAGAAAATTGTTTTAACATAATATTATACTGTTATTAAAAAAAATTGTGCTAAACTATGCTTATTTGGATAGTACTCATTAGAAATGAGTTGGAACCTAAATGAAATATAAGAGGCATGAACTATTTTTAATCATTGTAGTCTTCTAGGTTTAGATTTTTTAAAAAGAGTAGTTTTATTTAAAATTAGAAAAAGAAGGATATATTGATCTTATAAAGCAACACAAATATTTGTAAACATATTTTATGCTGCCTGTACGTTTAACTATGTCTATGATAACATATATGTGGAAATCAGTATATTCATCTTAAAATCTCTTTTAACGCACTACACAAATTTCTTTTTTTTAGATATGGGATTACTACAATATTATTTTCAAATTCTATTACTTATTAGTAAGCTACGTGACATGAAAAATATTTCCCATGAGCACCAACTGCTAGATCTATATCTCATAACTTTCTCAGCAACAGCTCAATTAAATTAATGAAAGAGGCAAATAAAAATTGAGAAAAAGGTAGGGTTAAAAAGCAAATCATCCCACTTGTGTATGATTTTTTTTTCTTTTGGGTGCTCTAATCCATGTCCACAACCACAAATTTCAGTTGTATCTATCTCCAAGTCTCTGTCTAGAATTGAATACCATATAGGATTTATACACACTAAAGCCCCTTTTTAGTTAGAAAAATATGAATGTTCACTCAAAGGAGCTTACTATGTTGATTAAGGGAAAATATGTAATGGGTATATGCTTCAGTCAAACTTGATGAAGCTTCCAAACTTCTTAATACCGTAAACGAAATTATCGGAATATATATCGACTTACATAGATTTAGAATCATACTATTTTTTCTGAGGGTTGGAGAATCGTGTTTGAGTTTATATAATTACATTAAAATAACATTTCATTAAAATATAAAAGCAACTAAACATGGCACCAGAGAATAAGGTTAGGGACGATAATAACGACGCAAAAGACAAAACCAAAATCCAGACGATAACGTTTGTGGAGTAGAAACGAAAAGGGGCAATAGAGCAGATTACATCTGTTTCGTTTCCTCCTCTTTTCTTTGGCTTTTTGTAGAAAGAAAAACAAATAAATATTAATATAATTAAATAATGCAGAAAAGGTTTATATATATTGATATATACGCAGACAACTATATCATTTAGATCTTGGAAAATCATTACACTTTCAAAAAACGATTTTGCATATATTACCTGTAAAGAGTAAAGATTATATGAAATGAAAAGAACGATTGTCTAAACAACATAGATCTAGCTTGTATCGTCCACTATAACTTTATTTGTACACATATAGTAATTTCACTGACTTTATTTTATTTTTTTAATAGTAATTTCACTGACTTAGTTGCAATCATCTCCAGTATTAGGAAATTTACTCAAGTAAACTTTCTTTTATTAGAAAGTTATTTTGACATTATTTAAACACAGAGAGAATTATGAAGCGACATAACACATGTAAAGAAAAGCACAGAATAATACAGAGAATTATAAAAGCAACAAACAAACAACACTCCTTTACAACTCTCCTACATGATAATAGATATACAACAACTCAACAAGGTCCCTCCCTTCCTCTTTGATTAAAAATAAGAATCATTGATATCAAGATTATTTTATGTTGTATTTATATATTATTAAATATATATATATATATAAGTTATTTATAAGACTAAATGATTGTCCCTACAAAAGCAATTTGTATTTGGAAAAGATATGGACATAGGCACAATCTACACACAAGGACTGGTGGAATTGGATAAGCTCTTAATATAAATTATATCTCTAAAATATATAATTCTTAATAGTCCCCACTAACTTAAAGTATCATCAAAGCTATATATAAACACCAATTTCAATCACACATAGGAATAAACACAGCATAAGAGAAACCAAATCAAAAGCTAATTCATAGAGTAAAGATGTCTTCAGATCACTTACCTTCTTCATCTCAAGTCTTCCAAGAACATTTCATCTCGAGAAAATTGCTTCGGCAACTCCCATTTTCTCACAACATACAACAACAGCAACAAGCTGATCATGTATCTGACAAAAACAACTTGAGCGGCAACGTTCTCCTTCTTCTCTCTGTCCTTGTCTGCGGTATCATCTGCTCACTCGGGTTACATTACGTAATCCGTTGCGTGTTCAGACGTCACTCGAGTTTCATGATCTCTGATCCCATGTCAAGCCCGTCCACATCAGCAGCAAACAAAGGCATCAAGAAGAAAGCTCTCAAGATCATGTTCCCAGTAATGAAATACTCACCTGAGATGAACCTCTTAGGACTAGGCGAGGAGTGTGTCATATGCTTGTCTGATTTCGTAGCTGGAGAACAGATACGGCTGCTTCCAAAGTGTAACCACGGGTTCCACGTTCGTTGTATTGACAAGTGGTTAACGCAACATATCACTTGTCCGAAGTGCAGACACTGTCTGGTTGAGACATGTCAAAAGATCTTAGGTGACTGCGATGAAGCTCATCAGGTTGCAGCAATACCAAGGGAAAGCATAGATGTCAGAATCGCTCCTCTAGAACGTGAAGAAAGAGTAAACACTTATAGAGAAAGCAGCTAAAGAATATGCCAGCAAACAAATTAGATTTGAACATAGTTTCTGTTTCTAGCAATAGAATTCAAAATCAAATACAATGAAGTTTTTATATTTCCCTGAAGTCCAAATGTTACAAAGTTTGGGATAACAATTGACATGGCTAAATTTTGGAGACTATAAATTTTTTAGTAAATATTAATACAATTTTTTAAAATTAATTTAGGGGCCACTAAACATATATATATTAAATTTTTAAAATTTGGAAATCAACACGAATGTTTTATTCTGTTTTGCCCAGGACCGGCCCAAACAGTAAACTACCACTATAAGTTCCATAGCTTCTTTACAGAGAACTCCTATGCATATCTCATGTCACAACGAAAGAGTATAACAAAGTAACCACTACTTTTGAAGGTTTGAAAATAAATGCTTTTGATGAAGCTCAGATACACCAAGGTATTGCAAGAAGAAGCAGAACAAAGACTACAAGATGAGATTGAGGTCTGCTATAGTAAGTTGCAAGTCTAATCACTCACTAACTAGTTTGGCACAGTAATAAAATCTATATGCCCAAAGACCCACCATAGAATATATTTTGGGTAAGAATATTATGATGGATTCTCAGTACCAATGATCGAGAAATCAACTCGGTGTGTTCAGAAAGGTATATGGACCCAGCGTGAAATAAGGTCAAACAAAACCACCTAAGTGAGTGGGTAATAGTCAAACCTAAAAGCTACTTTGAGGAATACTTATATAGTCTTGTAATATATCAGGCAACAACACACATGGTATGAGATCGTAATGGAATGAATGCTCCAACTTAACAATCTCCAGTGATAGAAACACGTCTATGCTAACACACTGTATCGAGTCATGGTATTCAAAAACATTGGTTAACAACAGAAGAATGTGATTTACAGGTAACATAAGCCCACTAGGCATTTATGGGATATGAGATAAGTATTGAATCATATTGTTGTAATATACCATAGTCTGTGTGAAAATTGCAACAACGTGATGTTAACTAAGGAATATACAGTGGTCACAGTTTGAGTTAACTACTCGTTAGACTGCAATTGTACAACTACATTAACATCTAAGGCTGGATAATAACAACAAAACATCATAAAATGAATATTTTACTTACTGATTAACAAGAAACTGTTTCATAGTTTACATCAAGATGAGGAGCTCAACTTCTCTTTAGCTATCTTTCTTCTCATAACTTCCACAAATTCATAAACTCAATACCATAGCAGCATCTTTTTAAAAAATGTATGTACTGTTCAATAAACACCATGTTCTTTTGGTGGAGAGAACAACCATTTATTATTAGCCTAGAAAGCAGCTATGTAGGGAGAGAACCATCGACAAGGCCCCAAGGGGGATACAATGGTATCTGTGAAAAACGGTTTTAACTAGTAACAGATAGCTTCCCCTTTAGTTGCTGGACTAAACATGACTTCAATCAGGAGATACACGCTTTTCAACTTTATGTAGTATAATGGATACTAGAGGTTTAGATAATTCAGAACCATTCAATAAAATATGGAAAAAAATCTGTCGGCATAACCTTGTAGAGGGCAAAAGGTGGACACAAAAGGTTTTGCCAATTCATCCAAGCACAAACTGAAGTTCTCTACATAATCAAGATTAAAAGAAAAAAAGATTAGTAGGAATGATTGATCAATTAAAGATTGAACCTAGACAAAGAATTAAAAGAGATAAAAGCTAAAAGATATGTATAAGAGACTGAACCTAGACAAAGAATTAAAAGAGTTAAAAGCTATGTATTAGAGAAATGCAAATTCTAACACAAGAAGAGATTTAATTAGAGTTCTCCTGAAACAAGTTTACATGACTCTTCAATGACATTGAGCGAGGCCAAACCATTTCAAAATCAAATGCATCCAAAAATATTCTTAAGCTTGTTTTTTTACTCCTTACCCTTTAACAATCACGTTTTAGGAAGACTACCAAATCAAGAATATAAGCCAAAGGACGCACGAGTATCACATGGTATTCCAAGCAACATAAAGCAATAAAAAGGCAAAGCTAATCACTTTCGGGAAGGGATAAAAAAACAGACCACTAACTGTTCCTACCAGCTATATGGAACCTAGTGGCACAAACAAAAGAAAAGACAAATCGTTTTCAGATAGGCTTATAGTCTTTATGTAATTTTCAGAATGAGACTGGTGTCTAAGGATAGATTCTCCCTGCTCTGCAGCATCAAATACATAAATATCTACTCCTAGTTAATACATCATTTGGATCTAAATCAAAGATAATCAGTATAGATGGATGTCACTAGTTTGCATCAAACATCAAGCCCAATATCTAAGAAGGAACAGAGAGAAGTCAGTGAAATGTGCCAAGACTCAAGAGGTGTATTATCTCAATGTTGTCTTAAAGATTAGGGAAAGTTCATGGCTGCTTCAGCTAAAGCTCATGGGTCCCTTTGAGCAACTCTTGAGGATTTGATTTGCTAATTTTACTGCCACATGGGACTGCAATTGCAGTAAATGGTATGAAGGGCCCATTTTCAATAAGAAAACACACTAATATTATTCAAATTCAGTGGAGAATCCCTACTAGATGCAGACTAATATCTTAAATTAAAATAAAAACACTAAAGAACCTTGCTAATTTCCTCAGCATATTCCACCAACCATAATTAAGAAAATTCGATAAAAAATATTTCCCATTATATATCAGAATATATTAAACCTTTACCTTTCCACTATATATAGAACTTGCAACAAAACCTAGAAGATATATCTATCTTTCTATCTAACTCTTAAAACTAGGTTTTATCATGTCGACTACAACTTTTGCTCCCACTATCAGACCGACAAAGCTCTTTCTTGGGAGCTTTTACTCAAGAAGGCTACTACTTCACACAGCTTATCAACCACCTACCATGGCATCTCCTCCATTTGCAGACGCTCATGAAGCATCACACTCTTATGCACACCATATGAGCTTTGATGCAAATGTTGTCATGGTTCTATCAGTTCTCTTATGTGCACTAGTTTGCTCACTTGGACTGCATTCTATCATAAGATGTCTGTTGAGGTACTCCAATTTGTTATCATCCGAAGCTAGTGACGAGCTTGCAGTTCGCTTGGCCAACACAGGGGTGAAGAGAAAAGCCTTGAAGAGTTTCCAGACGGTAAGTTACTCTACAGAGATGAATCTGCCTGGTCTTGATACAGAGTGTGCTATATGTCTCTCGGAGTTTGTGTCTGGAGAGAGAGTCAAGCTTTTGCCAAAGTGTCACCACGGGTTCCATGTCCGGTGTATAGACAAATGGCTAAGTTCACATTCATCTTGTCCCACTTGCAGGGACTGTCTCATTCAGACTTGCCAGAAGATAGCTGGATGCAGTGAGAGGACCTCATCATCATCATCATCTAATCAACCACCACAGGACAGCTTTAGCGTGCATATAGCACCACTAGGACCTGAAAGATTTATACATGGTTTCTGAACACAAGTCAACTAGGCTTAGGTAAAGTTATGTTGTAAAGCTTGTTATGTATGTTACTGCCAGTGGCAGCTTACCTGTAGTTCAATATTCAGAACAGAGTTATCACTTCCACTGTACAGTTTTAAAATATTATAACATGTTGCTTTATTCATTCTTTAAGCTTCCCAATAGAAGATCTTAGACTCACGTGAGTGAATGAAATTATAAACAACTCAAATTACAAAGATAAGGAAGCTGAGAAGGCAAAACACTTAAGTGAGAGCAGCAAATCAACTTGGTCAACTCTTAAAATTCCTTAATCTCAATGATTATTAAAAAAAAAAAAACATGAAATGCCACTAACTTGTTTTTTTAATAGTGATTACCATATAATGATTAAAGCTAAACTATGTAAATTAAAAAAATCTAGCTCTCCAGAACAAGAAGAAGACCTTTCTTGTATCGTTATCAAAACTTTAGTGAAGTGAGTAGGCTGTGATAATGATCAGACAATATAAAAAACGTGACGAAACAAGAATACTCAACAAGGACCTCACAAGAGATAAAAGATATAGGTTACACCTAGAACAAACGGTATAAAGTAGATGGAGTCTGAGCAAGAAAACCACCATGTAGTCTAAATCAGATGATAACTAAATTAATGTGTGGTTTTTAATAATGTTAGTACTAATCACAAAAAGCTAAAAAACAGTACGATAAATTAACAACCATTGCTTGTGGCTGTCAGACATCAGAATCTGTTTTTTTTTTACCAAAGTGAGGTTGCAGAATCTGTACCATTAAGTGCTAAAAACCAATGATTTAACACTGAGAGAGAGCAGTAAATGTAACAGAACTACTACCACAAACTTTGTTGTTTAATACTTTATTGAAGAGACAACGTTGGAATATTAGAGACTAGAGAGACACAATGCACTGTTAGAAGAAAGGGTAAGCTAAAAAGACTGCATCAGAACATGGTTTCCAATTCCAAATCCAAACTTAAATTCAACTAAAATATCATCATCTCTTCATTGGCGCTAACATATTCTCAGATTCTAGTAGTACTGAACTAGTAGTTGTCAGATCTTTATGGGCCTATAAAGCCCAACAAATAACGGTTAGGTTCTTGATCTATTATTGTCAATTTTTGATTCATGTACAACTCACTAATTTTCTTTTCTTTTTTTTTTTTCTCCCAGCAATAATTCACTAACTTTAATAATTGAACGGTGTCATTCATTTTGTAAAGGTACACCAGACCTCAAATTAAATAGAGAAAAATAAATCGGATCATCTAATCTATTTTGGCATCATTTCTTGATTCATGCTATCTTGTTTTATCAATGAACTCATAAGTGTGTATGTTAAAACGTCATTAAATAGTGTGCTTAAAATGTGTTTATATAAAAAGATAGCAAAACTAATTTCATTTAACATTATTGGACTGATGAATGGATGCTTCATGCTTGTATCATTTACTTTAATTTAGAAACTTCTTTTTAGTATATATACAAATTTATACTACTGTATATCAATGAAAACTATATACTATTCATTCCGTTTCAAAATAATATATATTTTAAAATTTTACACATTTTAATAAAATATATAAAATTTTAGTTATAAATACTTATTTTGTGATTATCTATTTTTTTTGTAACACTGTGATTATCTATTATCTAATTCTAAATCAATAAGAATTCAAGAAATATATTGATTTTTTGAAATTTATAATATTATTAGTGAAAAAAATACATTAAAACTATGAGATATATTTTTTCGAAATATTTTTTTTTCTTTTTAAAACATGCAATTTTATGAAACTGAGAGAATAATAGATAAGTAAATCTAGAATTCATTATTGGAAAAGCAGTATGTACCAGACAATGTGATTTTCTAAAATAAAAAATGAACGATCCACTAAGTTTTTATTGCATGTAGGGCTTAACCATTTTCAATTTAGAGGTAATCAATCCATATCCCGGAAAAGCAACAAAAAAAAACTTTATGGATGGATTGTGGTGTGCCACTACTACTAAAGTTGAGTGGGAGAAAAGATGGATCTCTAGGATCAATCAACCCATTAATTACATTCTAAATCCAGAGAAAACTAACCCTAATTGACTTTTCTACAAGAAAAGGACATGAACGTGGCCTGGCATATATATATATATGTAATTTTATATTATAATAACAAGAACATGGCATGCCTCATATAAACCATATAATAAAGAGTGGGAATTAAATGTAATCATAATAGTAGCTATGAAGCAGTTTCGTGATGATGGACACAACGTTTTGGTAGTCTCTCTCTCTCGCCCCTGATGCGATTGTACATAGCACGTGCGATTCACGTGGATCGCGAAAAGATTACTTTTTAGTTTTCATCTCTCAACAACATGTAAAGTTTACGAGGATGGATCATAGGTTTTTTTTTTTTGACAAAAAAAAAAATCATAGTTTTTTTTTTGCATCAGAACATTACGAGGATAGTAGTGTCATTAATCAGCTTGCTGTGGCCCCGATGATTTGATCTAACTATCATACGTTTAAGGCATCTGCATCGCAGTCTCTTAAAGGAAAAGACCCACAATTCACAAAAAAACGGATTTTTCTAATTTTTAAATAAAGATGTTTTTAAAGGGTTTATTGTACTGTACACCGACTCCACTGATATGTGACGATCAGCAATTGTTTCTTTTTAATTTTTTTAATCAGAAAAATAGAAAAGAAAAAAAAATCCTTTTTAGGGTTTGTGCGATGCAGATAGCTTAGTATACTCGGTTTCTTATCTCACTTCCAGTACATATGTATCCCAATTTATGTAAATCAAAATAACCTATAAATATCTTGAATTGCAAAGGTTAAATCTATTTCAGGGAAGAAAATAAATATTAATACACTGCTCTATATATAACAGGTGCCTCAAAACTCTGATTCTATACCTAACGTTAGTGTTTGAAATTAAGAAAGAACTTCTCTTCTCAAATATATAGTTCATATATACGTTATATTCTCGATGTATCGTTCATGAACGTTATGGTCATCTAAGAGAGCTTTGACGTTTAAAAGAACATGCATGGCAATGGCATAAGAAAATGGCTAGACTACCGTCCTAATTATGCAAAACCTAACGGTATATATGACACACATTAGTTATACAAAAAAAATCATGTTATAAAATACACAACTATTATTTGTGTGTCAGCAACCATACATATATAATTAACATGATAATCGTTTTGACGAATTCGGATGTACATGACTAGCCACTATCTAATAGATTAATCGTGAATACGATTAAAAATATTATATTTAATCATCAAAGTCACTTTCTTTCACGGCCTGATCTTACTATTCCACTTCTAAAAAAATTGTATAAGATTCGATTCAAATAAAAAAATGGATTAATTACGTTGAATTTTGTGAAATCTAATCAAACAAGGCAACCACGACCATCGTTGCCTGGGTTGACTTGGTTAAGTAATAACTAGGCCTTGGCAAAAAAAACTCTAACTACAAAATTGAATCGAAACCAAATTGAAATACTCAAAATTAGAATCAGATTCGAATTCTCAAATAATTTTTATATTTATATATCTGAAATAACCGAACCTAACTGAAACTAAACCAAAAGCTAAATAAATATCTAAATATATAAAATATTAATTATATATACATATAATATAGCTAAATATATTTATAACATAAAAATCTATTAAAAGTATTTGAAAATATTTAAAAAAACTAAATTATTATAAAATATCTGAATAATCTGAAAGTATTGAATACTTTTATATGAAATATCCAAAATAACTTAAAATATCTGAAATTTTCAAATGAACCATTCTAACCTTTTGATATTTAATTCAAAATATCAGATATTTAACTGAACTATCCAAAATAATTAAACCAGAATTGAGTAAAAATCAAATTTATTCTAGATATTTTTTTATTTTTAGTTTTGTTGTTTGAATCAAATCAAACTGAAACTACCTGAAACGAAAATAGTAAAATAATAAAATATTGATCATTTAGTCATCTACCAAATAATCTGATACTCCAAATATTCGAATTAAACCGATACCCGAAATGCCAAAAAAAATTTGGAGCTGTGGCCGAGCCGATCACAATGAAGCCATCTCAGCAAAAACAAATGAAATGATAATTAATCCAACGGATGAAATCACTAATGAAATTTAAAAAAGGAGTTAACACGAGGGAAAAGGCTGTCTGACAGCCAGGTCACGTTATCTTTACCTGTGGCCGAAATGATTCGTCTCTGTCTTCTATCATTTTTTTTTTTTTTTTTTTTTTTGAATGGCCGAAAAGAAAGTTGAACAGATAAAACCCGCCCGCCTATATATAAATTCAACAAACTATACTTCTACACCCTTTTTAATTCTCTCTTTGTTCACCTGCCGTTTATTATTAACTTCCGGCGAGAAGAGACGAGTGAGAGAGAAGGAAGTTCAGTAGGGAATCTTCTTGGTTCCTTGTTTCTTCTTCCTCGATCTTTCTCTTTCAAGGTATACTTGCTGGATCTACTTTATATTGTTCGATCTAGATGTTCTTTTTGATCTTCGTTGAGATCTGGAACTTGAGTTTGGATCTATAGTCGTTTGACATTCCTAGAAAATCGATTTCAGCTGACTGATCATCTTTTAGTTCGATCGAGCCACCAGGATTTGTATTGACTTTGATCTCTTGATAGATCCAGATTCAGATCATCTGTTTTTTCATATGTATATATATCTGGGAAATGATTTGTAGATCATGTAGATTGAAATCTCAACTGTTACGGATAGTTGAAGTTTGAGTAGCGATTGAGTGAAGCTACAGCATAGAACATGAACTCTTTTCTTTCTAATTGGATTGTGGATTATATTTTCTTATGATCTCGGCTCTGTTTTTGGATGTATTGAAGTTGCTAAGATTATCAATACGTTGAACTGGAAGCTATTTAGGATCAGTTCTTGATTCAGTCAGGGTTCATTTTCACAGTGTTTCAACTATTTGTGTGTGTTTGCAGCTTATAGAAAATGGCTGAGGCTGATGACATTCAACCCATCGTCTGTGACAATGGTACCGGAATGGTCAAGGTTAGTACTTGTCTTCTCTTTACTCTTTTTTATTAGATCTGTGGATGTTTGTTTTGTTTGATGATACACTTGTGTACAGGCTGGTTTCGCCGGTGATGATGCTCCCAGGGCTGTTTTCCCTAGTGTTGTTGGTAGGCCAAGACATCACGGTGTCATGGTTGGGATGAACCAGAAGGATGCATACGTTGGTGACGAAGCACAGTCCAAGAGAGGTATTCTCACCTTGAAATACCCTATTGAGCATGGTGTTGTGAGCAACTGGGATGACATGGAGAAGATTTGGCATCACACTTTCTACAATGAGCTTCGTATTGCTCCTGAAGAGCACCCTGTTCTTCTTACCGAGGCTCCTCTTAACCCAAAGGCTAACAGAGAGAAGATGACCCAGATCATGTTCGAAACCTTCAACTCTCCGGCTATGTATGTCGCCATCCAAGCTGTTCTCTCCCTTTATGCTAGTGGTCGTACTACCGGTATTGTGCTGGATTCAGGTGATGGTGTGTCTCACACTGTGCCAATCTACGAGGGTTTCTCTCTACCACACGCCATCCTCCGTCTCGACCTTGCTGGTCGTGACCTTACTGATTACCTCATGAAGATCCTTACCGAGAGAGGTTACATGTTCACCACAACAGCAGAACGGGAAATTGTAAGAGACATCAAGGAGAAGCTCTCCTTTGTAGCTGTGGACTACGAGCAGGAGATGGAGACTTCCAAAACCAGCTCCTCCATCGAGAAGAACTACGAATTACCCGACGGACAAGTGATCACCATCGGTGCTGAGAGATTCAGGTGCCCAGAGGTCTTGTTCCAGCCATCGTTTGTGGGGATGGAAGCTGCAGGAATCCACGAGACAACCTATAACTCGATCATGAAGTGTGACGTGGATATCAGGAAGGACTTGTACGGTAACATTGTGCTCAGTGGTGGAACAACTATGTTCTCGGGTATTGCAGACCGTATGAGCAAAGAGATCACAGCACTTGCACCAAGCAGCATGAAGATTAAGGTCGTTGCACCTCCGGAGAGGAAGTACAGTGTCTGGATCGGTGGTTCCATTCTTGCTTCCCTCAGCACATTCCAGCAGGTAAACATTGACATGGTTCTTTTTAAAAATCTCCATGCAAATATAACTAAGGAGCTGATTGTTTATATCTTTGGTGTCATCAGATGTGGATCTCCAAGGCTGAGTATGATGAGGCAGGTCCAGGAATTGTCCACAGAAAATGCTTCTAAGCTGTCTCAAGGAGAAGGCCAAAAGCTGGGTTTTATGATTTTTTTTTTTTTTATATTTGCTTTCTCCATTTGTTTGTTTCATTTCCCTTTGATTTCGTTTCTGTGCACTTGTGTGTGACAAACTCTCTGGGTTTTACATTACGTCTGCGTTTCAAGAAACCTTTGCGTTTTAGTCCATTGTTTTGTAGCCCCTGAGTGATCGAATTGATATGCCTCTTTATTCCCTATTTTTCCATAATTTCTTTCAAAACTGTGAAGAAGAACCTTTGCATTGTTAATATAAGTATTGTATGAGATAAGATTTTATTGATATTTGGCTTTTATTTGTTACCATGCAACCTCCATCTTCACCTTGTTGGTATCAAGAGTCTGAATATGATTGAGGCGTTATTGGTTTTCCATTTACGTATGGAAAAAAACTATCTACCTCTATTGTGTGTTGTGACATTTCAGTAATGAATGTTAGTTAGCGAAAAGTCAGATTTGACTGCACAATACTACACTAACCGCAACAATATAACAGACCACACTAACCGCGACAATTCTATTGTTGTACCACCAAACCATTCCAGACATCTCGTCGTTACTATTTGCTTGATAATCCTTTTACATAATGTTCATTATAATAACGTTGCAGGAGATTCGAATTGATCTTGTCAATTATTATCTATCAAAACATTAGCTGTGGTTTTCGGGTTTAGGGTTAAGCTCCTTAGGCGTCATTTGGGTTTTATATATGTTTGGGTTGAGTTTGGTCGATAACATTACACGTTCGAGTATATTTTATAACTCCGATTACTATCTAAATATTGTTTTATAAAATTCATTATCATATTTTATATATTTTGTTAGATACAATTTGAATTGTTTAGTTCAATTCACATATTTTATGTTTAGTTACAAATGCTTACATTCATACACAATAGTCAAGTAATCCACGAATTAATTAATATTTATTGTTTATTGATGATTCAAAATCTTCAAACGAATCATTTGGTTTTTCTCCAAACTCGAAAACTTTTTTTACTAATTGTAAAAAATTCTTAACACTTCTTCATAATTATTAGTAAGTATTTTTTAACATTTCTCATTTTGTCTTTAGAAAAAGGGTTACGAAGATGTTGACCAATGACAAAATATAAATGATGGAGAAGATGGGTATTGCTTTTTATTGTATTCTCAGAAACTCAAATTTTGTAGTGAAAATGTTTTCTACATAACAACGATAGCAATGACAAACATACTAGATGAAAAATTGGTAGAACTTGATATAGTTGGTCATTGATTACATCTCAAGCTTTAGTTAATAAAACCATAAAGATAACTTTAGCTATGCTATCTTTACATGATAATATCCCCAATGAAGTGTGTATTTAGTTTCTTACCATGTAGCTCTTGATGTTGTATTCACCGAAGCAGCCACTCATCTTTTGTGAAGCATTCAAAAATGTCTCATGTGTATTTGAAAAAACGAGACAATAAAGTATGAATTTGAATTAGTATGTTATCATAACTAGTGCTCAGATGCGGATGCAAATTTTAAATTGACATACTAATGATTTGTCATTTTGTTTTGTGTTATATTGCTTTATTCATTTTTCATATTTTTGGCAACAAACTTGATGTGAAAAAATAGTTCAAAAACTTATTCTTTTACTTAAAAATAATTTTTTACTGATTCTTATACTGAAAACATCTGATTTTGATACTATACGTTTTAAGTGATTATTATAGTAAATGTATAGATTTATGTCTTAGACCAACAAAAGGAAAATGTTATTCATTCTCTACAAAATAATAATCCAATACAAAACTATATTGAACTTTTTTTTAACAACAACCTTAGATAAACGATAGAGTTCAACACATAAGAGCAGCACCATAACACATAGTTGATTTTGCAAGCATATCAACTACATAATTATAATATCTCGGAATAAAAGAAAAACAAGCGAAATCGAAAGAAGCAAAAAAGTTGTTACATATTACTAAATAGAAAACCATTAACTATTAGTGTTAAATATAAGCTTAATGGTTTTTAAAATTATTAATCCAAAAACTAACAAGTCTATCTCATTTCGTTTTGCTTTCTAAAAGTTTGTCAATCTTCTTCACAAATTCACAACAATAGTTAGAAGCAAGTTTTTCAAGGTCCTATATAATGTTTATTCCATAAACGGGCTTTGTAAATAGCTAATATGGGTTAGTAAACTGGGCCGTAGGATTGAGAAAATAGAAAATTAAAAAAAAAAAAACGTTTTATTACATCTTCAAATCAAATCTATCTTCGTCCCCTTCCCGTCGCTCCAAATTAGGGTTTAAGATCGAAATACGCTACAGAAGAGTCGATTCGATTCGCTTGTTACTTCTTCTTCTTCTTCTACTCTAATCGTAACTCCGAAGATCCCCAAAGATGGCTCGTAACGAGGAGAAAGCGCAATCAATGCTCAACAGGTTCGTCACCATGAAAGAGGCGGAGAGCAAGAAGCCCAAAGAGCGTCGACCGTACCTCGCTTCCGAATGCCGAGATCTCGCCGACGCAGACAAATGGAGACACCAAATCATGCGAGAGATCAGCCGTAAAGTCGCCGAGATTCAGAACGAAGGATTAGGCGAGCACCGTCTCCGCGACCTAAACGACGAGATCAACAAGCTCTTAAGAGAGAGATACCACTGGGAGCGACGGATCGTCGAGCTCGGAGGTCCTAACTACTCTCGACACGGCGCGAGGATGACGGATCTCGAAGGAAACATCGTCGACGTTCCCAACACTAGCGGACGCGGTCCTGGCTACCGTTACTTCGGCGCTGCTAAGAAGCTTCCTGGCGTTAGAGAGCTTTTCGAGAAGCCGCCGGAGCTGAGGAAGCGGAGGACGAGGTACGATATTTATAAGAGGATAGACGCTAGCTATTATGGGTATAGGGATGAGGAGGATGGGATCTTGGAGGGGTTGGAGAGGAGTTCGGAGGGGGAGATGAGGAGGAGGGAGGTGGAGGAGTGGCGGAGGTTGGATGAGGTTAGGAAGGAGGCGAGGAAAGGGGCGGTGGAGGTTGTGAGCGTTGGAGCTGTGAAGGAGGTGTTGTTTGAGGAGGAGGAGGATGTTGTGGAGGAAGAGAGGAGAGAGAGGGAGAAAGAGGAGGAGAAGGAGAGGGAGTTTGTGGTGTATGTTCCGTTGCCTGATGAGAAGGAGATTGAGAAGATGGTGTTGATGAAGAAGAAGATGGAGTTGCTTAGAGAGTATGCTAGTGATGATTTGGTTGAGCAGGAGAAGGAGGCTAAAGCCATGCTCAATATCCACAGATAGAATACAACTAGGTGATGCTCTCTATTAAGCTTTTAGACTTGATGTTCATGAGTTATATTAGCTTAGTGATCGAAAGATCTTCAGTTTTGGGAATAGTATTTGTACTCTTATGGAATAGAGCTTTGTGTCAACTGTGAACTTTGCTTACTTAGTAGATGCAAATGATATTCTTCTCTGCTATATTGTCATTGTTGAATCTGATAGACTGATATATATCTTTACCTATTCAGGCTTAATCCACTCAGATGATGACAAACCATGAGCTCAACCTAAAGAAGCAATGGAACAAAGTTAGGGGACATAGTGTTGGAACAATGAAGCATGGAAAAAAAAACTCGTATGCTCTTATGCTAGCTCTACTTTTGTAGTCTTGTCTGTATCATTACGGTCACAGAATCATTACTTGTTTTTGATCACATTCACTTTATGAATCGGATTTCTTCTTCCTTGTTATCACAATGAGAACCCAAATCCAGTCTTTGGTTTAAGACAGATGCAGAAACATAGGTTGAAACTACCCACTAGCATTTGTCCATGTGTTAGCAGGCAGAGAACACTATCTTTACTATTCATCTCAAATGAATTGTTGTGACAAAAGAAAAACCAAACTCCATTTATTAACAACACCGTTGAGATGAGATGTATGTTGGATATGGTAATAATACACATGTGTCTAGAGATACGAACCTCACCCACATGTTCACTCACTCAATCCCAAACTTTCTCTCTCTCACCAGAAACCAAACACACTTTGTCTCTCTTCTCAGTCCTACTCCAATGGCGGACTACGAAGACGAGATTGACCAGCAGAACCAATCTTTCATCCCCAAAGAAACAGCTCTACAAGCTCTAAACACAATAATCCAGCTCCACTTCGAGAAAACTCTAGAGAAAAAACGAGCCATTGACCACCAGAAGAAGAAGCTCCACAAGCTATTCCAGCTCTTCTTCATCTTCCTCGCCATCATCTTCTTCACTCTCTCACAACCCTCCGGCCGTCTCCACTGCCGCCATTGCTGGGCACCAATCGTCTTCCTCTCCTTCTCCCATCTCTTCTTCTACGTCTCAGTAGCTCAAATCCTCCGTTGCATCAACGGCTTCAAGTACCAGCGTCGCTGCCACAAGCTCACTCTCGGCCTCGCTACACATAAGCTCCGTTTCATCAAGTCACGCATAGCCGCAGGAGATTTCCTCGGTGGTGGTGGTGGTGGTGGCGGAGAAGACGAGGTCTCAGCCTCGGCTGCTGCTTGGGATCTGGAAGTTCCGTATCAGGAGCCACCAGATAGCTACTTTGGAAAGTTTAAGAGAAACTGGGCTCTCTACTTTGGGTTCTTGATCCTTCTTTACACTTTCATGATCTCCTTCTCTGTAGTCATCCTCTGTTTCTGATAATAATCTCCTAAAGTGGCTATTTCGTTATTTTTTACATTACCCTTCTGCTTCTTATCACTCATTAGTCTTCAGCTTAGAAGGGATCACTAAAAGTTCGAAGCTTTCCACGAACCCAAGTCTTCAGTTTGATGTAGAAACAAGGGATCCAGAAAAGTTGGAAACTTTGAATCTGAATTCAAAGTTTTCAGCTACATTGTTTCATCTCATGTTTCAAACATTAGCAGAGACATTTAGCATTAAATAAACAATTAATCAGATTCAAAAAGTTGTATCTTTCTTCATACAGACACAAACATACATGCACAACGGTCAGAATCTGACCAAATAAAAAGAAAAAAGAGTTGTAAAAAGTTTCATAAAGAAACAAAACATAAACAGAGAAAAGGTTTGTTGGTTGGTTGTTTGAATCTAAAAGCTAAAGTCAAAGCTCTTGTCTAAAGAGTTGTTTTGTTGTTGTTGTTAGCTCCTCCTCACTCTACTAATTTCGTCGCTGCTCGTACTCGTTCGTGTTTCCGTACTCACTACTTGCACCATACTCATTGCTATCCAACGCCACTTTCCTGAACTTCTTCATATCAGCACTGTAAGTGCTCGAGTCATAGTCCGAGCTTGATCCCCTCGCGAGGTTAGAGCTCTGTCCAGGTTTCCCACCTTCGTTTAGATCGTCTAGTGAAGCATCTCCCTCCAGAGCCCGAACAATCTGTTATAATCATTGAGCGACTCAGAACATTTGCTTTGGAGTGGACAGTGGTATGATTCATTTTGACTTACCTGGCTCATCTTAGGCCTGCGTCTAGCTGAGTGTCTAACAGCTGCAGCGGCACAAGCCACCATTCGTGCCATCTCAGATGGCTCGTATTGGTTCTCGAGCCGTGGATCAGCTAGCTCACTGTAGTCCCCGTCTTGAGCTGCGTTTATGCATAAGGGTCTTGCCTGTTTAAGAAAGTTGTATAGATCATTAGGCTACAAAGATTATAACTATGTGATGATTGTATATATGGTACTGACCCAATCGACCAAGCTGTCTTCCATTTCACCAGTGAGATCAACAGGTCGGCGTCCGGTTATGAGCTCAAGAAGCATCACTCCAAAGGAGAAAACATCTGATCTGTCTGTTAGTTTCCCGCTTGACGCATACTCTGGAGCCAAGTACCTGCCAATTGGTTCTTGATTAGGAAACTGATTCTTGAGTGAGATCTTTCATTAGTTTATTACCCGAAAGTTCCCATGATGCGAGTGGACACATGTGTAACGTTGTCCTGAGAGAGCTTAGCTAACCCAAAGTCTGCTACCTGCAAAGTTGAGCCAGTCCAGTTATAAATAAACAAAGAAACATCAAAGAACCTGAAGGTGTTATGATTCATAATCATAAGCATACCTTGGCTTCAAAGGATTCATCAAGAAGAATGTTTGAAGCTTTAATATCTCTATGAATGATTTTTGGATGACCTAAGTACACAAAATTTGATCACATCTCAAGTTACTAAAACCTAGAAAAGATCAATTATTATATAAGAGTGGACTCACAATCTTCATGTAAGTAAGCAAGCCCTTTAGCTGATCCCAAAGCAATCCTTAGCCTTGTAGTCCAATCAAGAATAACACCACTTTTACCATGGAGATGAAACTCAAGTGTGTCATTAGGCAAGAACTCATAAACCAACATCCTCTGCCCTCCTGCAATACAATAACCAACAAGAGACACAAGAAACCGATGATGAACTCGACTAATGATATCTACTTCAGCCTGAAACTCTCGCTCTCCCTGTCCACTTCCTGCTTTAAGACTCTTCACAGCGATCTCTTTCCCATTGGGAAGTATTCCCTTGTGAACATACCCGAACCCACCTTGCCCTAACAATCTCGCTTGAGAGAAGCCTTGAGTTGCTGCAGCTAGCTCGTCGTAGGTGAATGTGCTTTGGTTAAAACCTAGAGCTACTGAAGGGTGTGGTGGTGGTAGAGCTGGACCGTGTGGGCCTGAGTAGTTTGAGCTCATGTCGCTGCTGTTTACACCGCCTGAGACGGGTAATGGTGGTGGTGGCGACGGTTGCCAGGTTCCAGGAGGCGGTGGAGGAGGTGAATTCATCCAGTTGTTATTTCCAACGTTCATTACATGATCGGTTTGGTTATTGTATTGTTGTTGCTGTTGTTGGTATTGACCACTCCCACCTAAGGTAAAAAAAGACTGTTTTCACTTTGTTTCTTGGATGACAAGAAAACAAATTAATAGTTTTCCACAATCTATGAAAATATTCAAAAATGTAAAACTCTGCCTGAGAATCAATTTCTCATTCTATCTACCATAACTCACAATATTATGAAACTCAATTTTTTTTTTTTTGCAAATGTGGTTTGAAGGTAAGAAGATTTTGATGCGTTTAGGTTTATTAATTCAATTAGCTTGGTGCACAAGAAAGAGTTCTAGACAGATTAGGTTAGGGTTAAGGTTAGTGACTTGGTGTTGAATAATTTAGACGTACCGTTGAAACCGTTGCTTGCGTAGTAAGGCATTTGATTCTTCTTTTTTTTCTTCTTACGACAACAACAACAGAAGCAGAACAAGAACAAAACAAGAAGCAACAATCCAGCGGAAGCTGCAATTCCTATAATAGCACCAGTGTTGGGTGTATGGTTACGTGATGATGAGTTAGAGCCACTACGGCTTGATTTAGAAGGAGACAGAGATTTCGGTGAGGGAGGAGAGTTACGGCCGGAGTTTTTAGAAGGAGGAGAAGGGGAACGGTTGTTGCTTCCTCCGTCATTGTTTTTGTTTTTGTTACTATTATTATTATTCCCATTGTTGTCATTGTTATTCCCCTTGTTTTTATTACCATCATTGTTGTTGTTATTGTCATTGTTGTTATTCCCACTTTTGCCATCATTGTTGTTATTACCATTGTTGTTGTTATTACCATTGTTGCCATCATTGTTGTTATTACCATTGTTGCCATCATTGTTGTTATTGCCATTGTTGTTGTTATTACCATCATTGTTGTTATTGCCATTGTTGTCATCATTGTTGTTATTACCATTGTTATTGTTGTTGTTGTTGTCATTGTTTCCACCATTGTTGTTGTTGTCATTGTTTCCACCCTTGTTGTTGTTGTTATTGTTTCCTTGTTGTGGCGATGGTGGAGGTTGTGAGTCTGAAGAAGGTGGTGAAGGAGGGGAGGAGGAGGAGGAGTTAGGAGAAGGAGGAGATTGCTGTTGATTGTTGTTGTTGTCGGAGGAGGAAGGAGATGGAGGTGACGGCGGTGAATTCTCCGGGGATTGCCCCTCCGCCATAATCTCTTAGGATGTTCCTTTTTTAAATATTTCTTTTAATTATCTGGAAGCTCTCTCCTTGAGATTTTCGTAAGAGAGAGAGATAGAGAGAAAGGTTGAACAAAGAAAAGTTCATTGTGTGTTCCAAATTATAATTTTAAGAGATTTTTGCGTTTTCGTTTTTTTTTTTTTTTGAATTTCTGAATGGTTAATTCCTAATAATTTCTTCTTTTTGTAGGGTCTATATTTGGGTTTTAACTTTATATACAGCCATGCAGATTATGCACCTTCAACTATATATATTTGCAAAAAAAAAAAAAAAAAAAAATAATTACAATTAAAAAACTCGATGTGTTTATTAGAAAATATGATTGGTTTAACAAAGGACACATAGATAAATGAACAACACGTGGGGAAAAAAAACAATTACTGGTGGGAAAAAAGGGAACAAAGTTAAAGAATGCTCTCGTTGAGAGTTGAACTCAAGACCTCCCGCTTACTAAACGGGTGCTCTAACCAACTGAGCTACAAGAGCTTTTTAACTTTTCTTTCCGTATAAAATATATATTCTTATGACATGAGGAACATAATGATTCCCTTTTAATATAAAAGACAAAACACTAGTCGCCCAAGAAAATACAAGACAGATCAGGAACAGCTTAGACTCTCTCTTCTTCAGGGCACAGAGAGAAAGAAAAATCACCGTCTTCTTCCACAGAGATAATCTCTTTTAGATCCGATTCGATGCCGTCCCGTAGGCGTACCCTCCTCAAAGTCATCATCCTCGGAGATAGCGGGTTAGGTTTCTTCTGCCTAGATTCTATTTTTCTCTCATGTTTGTTTGTATATGCTCATGTACGTGATTTGATGTTTTCCGATGACTAAAGTTGAGTGATTTTATCGTCTGGGTTTTGAGATTTAGGCTGGATTTTGTCTAATTCCGTTTCCTGTGGTTTCAAAATCTGGGCTGAGTTTTTTTTTTGCTATTGAGGTTTACTTTCATCAAAGATCACAACTTTGAGAGTCTGTTAGTAGTTTCTTTGCTAAATTGAAAAATTGAGCTGACCTAGTCTCAAAGGTAGACGTTTTCAAAGTTGAGTTTACTTTTACCACGTTCTAAGTCTGTTATATATATATATATGTTATTTTCATTATGTTATATATGTTTGCTTTTTGTTACATGTTGGCTCTTGATCAACATGTAGTTTTTTTGCATGTGCTTGCCAGCAAATTTATTTTGGGAGAATAATGATGAGATTTGTGCTTTATCATTCAGGATCATACTTGTTTTGTTGAAAGTGAGAGACAGGATCATGATGTTGTTTTGATGTTATCTTTATTTAAGTAAGTGAAACTAAATCTATAACTTCTATGATTTGTGTGTTTTGCAGGGTGGGGAAAACTTCTTTGATGAATCAGTATCCTACTTTTGTTTTTAATGGAGTAACAAGTAGTACTCTACTAGTTTTTCTATATAGGGGAAACAGATTCTTTGGTCTCGTTTTTTTTTTGTTTTGTTTTGGTTTAACATGATAAACTTCAGATATGTTAATAAAAAGTTCAGCAACCAGTACAAGGCCACCATTGGAGCTGATTTCTTGACTAAGGAAGTGCAGTTTGAAGATCGACTTTTCACTTTACAGGTTCTTACTTACTATTAGTGATTTACCTTTGCATGTGCTTACTGCTTAGCACAATGGTTGTGCTGTAGTTGTATTCAATACATAGTTTTTTTTTTTTTACTATGCGAGGTATTAGGTTAAAACGCTAGTTAACTAATGAGTTTCTACCAGTTGTCTCAACGATTGCGTTCATATCACAGTGGTCAACCTTTCACATTTGTGGGAGATGAGGCGACCTCTTTGCTTGAACAAAGCTCACCTGTTTATATGTGTTTTTGTCAATGGATTATTACAGATCTGGGATACAGCTGGACAAGAAAGGTTTCAGAGCCTTGGTGTAGCTTTTTACAGGGGTGCTGATTGCTGTGTTCTTGTATATGATGTCAACTCCATGAAATCTTTTGACAATCTCAACAACTGGCGAGAAGAGTTTCTGATCCAGGTACATATTCAAGCTCTTTCTCACCTGTCACAATAGACAAAAGCATTAACGCAATGTCCTTACCTTACAGGCGAGTCCATCGGATCCAGAGAATTTTCCGTTTGTTCTTATCGGAAACAAGGTGGACGTGGATGGTGGAAACAGCAGAGTGGTATGATGTGCTTTACTTAATTCTCCATTGTTCTCTGAGATGTAACATTAATGTTGACTTTTATAACAGGTTTCAGAGAAGAAGGCTAAAGCTTGGTGTGCTTCAAAGGGAAACATTCCCTACTTTGAGACCTCTGCTAAGGAAGGCACCAATGTGGAGGAAGCTTTCCAATGCATTGCCAAGAACGCGCTGAAGAGCGGAGAAGAGGAAGAGCTGTAAGTTTCCAAACAACTAGGACTCTCCATACATCTATTAAAGTCACGAGTTTGGTCTTAACGTTCTCTTTTCTACTTTTATGTAGATACTTGCCCGACACTATCGATGTTGGGACAAGCAATCAGCAGAGGTCCACAGGGTGTGAATGCTAAGGGGATTTATCTCTCCCATAAGAATGCTTTTGAGTTCAAACCATGGTGGAACGTGTCTCTCTCCTCCCATCACCTCTCTTCTTCACCAGTTATCTTGAAACTTTTATTATATTACATGTTGTAAATTTGTTCTTTGTGGGCTTAAAGAACCTTCAAAATGATTTGACTTGTCTAGCAAGTATTTGTGTTTTATTTTTTATTTTCAAAACATATTTTTTTACTCCAAGTTGTATAAAAGACAAGAGAGAGTTCAGTGTTTGTTTGGTCCAATCTCAAACTCCTTGTTCGAGTTTCTAGGTTTACTCTTGGAGTCTCTACCTGAAGCCACTAAGAGCATCCGCAGCGTGGATAAGATGTTAAAAAAAATAAGATGTATTTGTTGTATGTTCATATTCTTGTATTATGTTAAACTTTTTTTTAATAATGATAAAGATAAGATGTTAAAAAGAAATTATTTCATTAATTTATTAACGGGCTTAGTTAGACTTTCAGCCCAGCTATAGAGCCCGAGTGGTTTGCACTCTTCCACGGCCTCTCTCTCTTTGTTCTTCATCAGCGCGTGTCGTCACGCTCCGCTTAGGTTGACTTCGTGTTGAAACCTTAATACCCTGTCTGAAACTTGACATGAATTGCTTGAAAGATGGGTTTTTGCATCACACTCGTTCCATTAAAGCTGGTTTAACCTTGACAACAATCTCCTCAAACCAACTCGTCGATCTCTACTCAAGAAATGGGTTATTGCAGGAAGCTCGGAAGGTGTTCGACGAAATGCCTGAGAGAAACGTTTACTCGTGGAACGCTATGATCTCGGCCTACGTAAAGTTCAACAATTTTAAGGAAGCACGTAAACTGTTCAGAACAGCCAATTCTGAACGAGATTTGGTAACGTATAACACTTTACTTTCAGGGTTTGCCAAAGCTGATGGGTGTGAGAGTGAAGCCATTGAGATGTTTGGTGAGATGCAAAGGAAAAAAGAGGATGGGATTTGGTTTGACGATTTCACTCTCACTACAATGCTTAAACTTTCTGCTAAGTTAACCAACGCGTTTTATGGTGAGCAGTTGCATGGAGTTATGGTGAAAACAGGGAATGATGCAAGTAAGTTTGCCGTGAGTTCTCTCATTCACATGTATTCGAAGTGTGGGAAGTCTAAGGAAGTTTGTAATGTCTTTAACGGTTCCTGTGTTGGGTTTATTGATGGTGTAGCTAAGAACGCGATGCTTGCTGCTTATTGTAGAGTTGGTGACATTGAAAGAGCTTTGAGTATATTCTTGAGTAATCCAGAATTGAACGGTACAGTTTCTTGGAATACGTTGATTTCTGGATATGCGCAGAATGGATTTGAGGAAGAAGCTTTGAAGATGGCTGTTAGAATGGAGGAAAGTGGGTTGAAATGGGATGAACACACTACCGCGATTGTACTGAATGTTGCGAGTAGTTTAAAGAGCTTGAAGATTGGTAAGGAAGTGCATGGTCGAGTGTTGAAGAATGGATCATATTCTAATAAGTTCATAAGCAGCGGAATTGTTGATGTTTACTGTAAGTGTGGAGACATGAAGTATGCAGAGTCTGTCCATTTGTTATATGGTTTTGGCAACTTGTATTCAACTTCTTCGATGATCGTTGGTTACTCGTCTCAGGGGAAGATGGTGGAAGCGAAGAGGCTATTTGATTCTTTATCTGACAAGAATCTAGTGTTGTGGACTGCAATGTTCTTGGGATATCTCAAAGTATGTCAACCTGATTCTGTTCTTGAACTTGCACGTGAGTTTATAGCCAAGGAGAACAAAATTCTTGATTCTTCGGTCATGGTTAGCATCCTTGCTGCATGCTCTTTACAAGCTTCAATCGAACCGGGGAAGGAGATTCACGGTCACAGTTTGAGAACGGGGGTTTTAATCGATAAGAAACTTGTTACTGCGTTTGTTGATATGTATTCAAAATGCGGGAACGTTGAGTATGCTGCAAAGGTCTTTGATAGTAGCTTGGAGAGAGATACAGTTATGTATAACGCTATGATATCTGGCTGTGCTCATCATGGCCATGACGCAAAATCTTTCCTGCTCTTTGAAGACATGACTGAGGCTGGACTCAAGCCGGATGAAGTTACGTTTATAGCCCTTCTATCAGCTTGTCGTCATCGTGGCTTAGTTTTAGAGGGTGAGAAGTACTTCAAGTCGATGACAGAGATTTACAATATATCCCCCGAGGTTTGTCATTATACTTGCATGATAGATTTGTATGGAAAGACCAATAGATTAGACAAAGCCATAGAACTAATGAAAGGTATTGATCAAGTTGAAGAAGATGCTGTTATTCTTGGAGCGTTTTTAAATGCTTGCAACTTGAATAAGAATACAGAGCTTGTGAAGGAAGTGGAAGAGAAACTGTTAGACATTGATGGATCTAACGGGTCTCGATATATTCACCTTGCTAACTCTTATGCCTCGTCGGGTAGATGGGATGAGATGAGACAGATACGGAATCGTATGAGAGGGAAGGAGCTGGGAAAATTTAATGGGTGCAGCTGGGCATATATTGATAATCAACTTCATATTTTTAGGTCCTCTGATACTTCTCATTTCAAAACTGAAGGTATATATTCCATGCTACATTCTGTGACCAAGGATTTGACTGAAACCATTGCTTAAGAAAGAGGTATCGATTTTCTGTACATTATTATAGTATACTCAGAGGACACTCTGTTTTGAGTGTGAACATTCTGTTTTACTTGCCTTTGTTGGAGTGTCGCTCTTTTAAAGCTGTTGCATCAGCCAGAGGCCCATAGTTCTTATCCTGTACATCAAGATGAATGCTATCGCAAAAGTTAAGATCTAAGTTTCTATAGCCAAAGTGATTGTATAAAACTTCCTCCATTGATGGAAGGATCGCCTAAGTCTTAACTTAGCTCAACCAGACGACAAGGTCATGTGAGTACCACTGGAATCTCTGGTCTTCATTCTCTCATGTGTAAGTAGGCATGTTTTGGAGTTGACTGCTTACTGTATGTTTCCTTTCTGCAGTCACTCTTTCTAATATCTTTTTTTTGTTTATTATTTTGAAGAAATCAAGCAACACCAATACAATGCAGTTAAGACAACAACTGAAACAACATCACACACCAACACAGAACAACAACAGGAACAGAAACAGTACAAGAACAACGGATTCATAAAAAAAAAAAATCAAAACACAAAGCGAAACCTTCCGAAAGGAAACATGTCCTAGCAAGTTGCACCAGATAATCCACACTTCTCCGGGAGTTTAGAAGCGAGGTCGAGGTCGATCCCACTGAGAAAAGGATTGGTTTTGGTTTTCTGCTTGCAGAGACACTGGAAGTCAGCCTTAGACAGGGCGGTGCAGCAACGGTCCTTGGGATCAATCGTGGTCACTGGGTTCTTAGTCTGCACATAGGGCTTGCAAGAATACAGATCAGAAACGCTCATACCACAGAACTCTCCGGTTGCTGCCGTGAGTGTCAAGGCAAGAACCAAGGTAATAACGACAAGCTTAGTGTTTGGCTCCATTGGTTTGAGTATTTTGAGACTTTTTCACCAATTGTTTTGCAACTACTTGATGGGTTTGCTTTTCTCTTAGCTTAGGATAGGCTAGGCTACCTGCTTCAAAGGGTTTATATAGAGAGGAGAGGATAGGCACGTTACTGGTGAGATTAGATCTACAAAATTATCATAATAACATGAAAACATGGGTCCTTAGCATCATATAAGACAATAATCTTGTGACTAATCTCAGAACTAACCTCATGTGCATATTAATCAATATCCATTTTCACTTAAAACATACGTAGGGAGTTATCGAATGTGTAAGATGGTCGATACTATACATGTAGACATGTAGTGTAATCAATATTTTGTTGCTGTCTTATGATACTTTAATATATTATAAAGTTAAGAACACCCGTGAGACATTGGCATTACTTTCTTTCCAGTGTGCTAACTTGTCACGGGCGTTCTTTGGTGGCCTCAAACTTTATTGGGGACTCAAATTTAATTGCTTTCATATGCAACCAAGTACAGTATGCAATTTCCTTACTTTTGATATATCTTGGACGTATTATCCCAATTTGACAAATTTTTAATGAGAATAGTCGATCTTTTATTCTGTTTTTGGTGAAACTGTAGTGTCTCTGTGAGTTATGTAGCGGTCAAAGGTGTCTTATGGTTGTCTTTTTGTGTTCTTTACCTGCCAAACTGCGAGCTAACATGTGTAGATGAATTTATGAAGACATAAGATAAGATAAGAGTTCATTTATTGCAGCTTGAGTTCACATTTCGTAAGTAGAAATTGGATCGAATCTTAACCTCAGAATATAATACTAGAAGAAATACATTATTCCATCATGCGAAATGATATAACATTAAAGGTTTATTTTTTTACTGATTTGAAAGCTTCTTTTTGCAGTCTCAACAAGTGGAGCAGGACGAATATTGAAATGAGTAGCATAGGTCAAGTAGGCACAGACCAAAGAGACATACATCTTGAACCATATCATCGACGAGAAGAAGGTGAGATGCGTACAGATGATCGTGAACACAATCACCGCCAAGCAGTTTATGAGGTACTTTATTGTGTTGAACTCTTTTTCTGTTCCTTCGTTAGGGAAATGGCCACGAGTGTAGAAGTCA